>CM069904.1:165618458-165970808 GCA_036172215.1 Camellia granthamiana
GGGAATCCTTTAGCTGATGGAAAGATTCCCACTTGCGTTGAAGGTAAAATTGCTGACAGCTTTGTAGAAGAAATTGCCTGTGGTTCCTATCATGTTGCAGTTTTGACTTCTAAAACAGAGGTTTATACTTGGGGGAAAGGTGCAAATGGGCAATTAGGCCATGGAGACAGTGATAATCGAAATACACCTACACTCGTTGATTTTTTCAAAGATAAGCAAGTAAAGCGTGTAGTCTGTGGTGTAAATTTTACTGCTGTTATATGTCTTTATAGATTGGGTTCCAATGCTGACACTTCTGTGTGTTCTGGTTGTCGTAATCCATTTAATTTCAGAAGAAAGCGACATAATTGTTACAACTGTGGCCTTGCCTTCTGCAAAGCATGCAGTATTAGGAAAGCACTGAGAGCTTCTTTGGCTCCAAGTATGAACAAACCATATCGTGTCTGTGATGATTGTTTCATCAAGCTAAAGAATATTGCAGAATCTGGATCTGTTACTCGGATGCCCAAAACCAAAAGTGAAAGTTCAATTAGTAAGGCCAACGAGATGTCAGAAGAAGATATTTGGGGTTCTCGATTACAAGGACAATTTATCAGACTCTCGTCTTTTGACTCAGTCAATCAAGCCGAAGGCAGAAATTCAAATGATACCCATGTATTCCCTCTTGTGGCTGGAAATACACAGTGGGGAATCATTTTTCCTTCTAAATCATCAAATGCTCTACTTGAAGCTTCAAAGAATGTTTTTTCAGCTTATGTTCCTAGTTTTAGAATGGCTTCTCAGGCAACATCTCCTGTTTCAACAACACCAACATCATCACGGTCTCTTTATACATCTGAAGTGATTCTTGGTGATTCAAAGCATAAAAATGATAGTCCAAGCCAAGAGGTCATAAATTTGAGGGCACAGGTAAGCATGTGTGAAGATAAAGAGTTGATTATATTTAATTCCTACAGTTCCATTCATGCTTAAATCTCCACTTCTTTTTTTTTTTTTTTAATTATTATGTTTATTGATGGGCACTCCTAAGAAACAGGATTGATATGGTTTCTACAATGCTTCCCCCGCTAAAGATTTCACGCCTTCGTTTTGTCTGTTTTAGGAGCATGCCTTTTTTCCCCTTTGCAAAAAGAAACTCAGTGAGGGTTGGGAGGTATAGGTATGGGAATATGTTGATAATTAAGCTCTTAAAGAATTTTCCAAAGTCTGTATTGGCTTCGTTGGAACTCTTGCATTTCACATGAAGAACCAGGAAATCTTCAACCAATTCAGTAGCATGCTTATTTATGGATCTCAGTCCTGCCTTAATAACCTCCTCATATTGTACTCTTACTGTTCTGGAACTACCCTTACGCTGTGTTTGGTTAGGGGATTTGGAGACGGATTTGGAAAGGGAAAGGGAAAAAGTGTGTGAAACTAGGTGAAATATAGGTATGTTTTATTCACATTTCACCTACCTTTTCCATTTGTTTTATTCACATTTTACCTGCCTTTACCATTTCCTTTTCCAAATCCTTCCTCAAATCCCTCAACCAAACATAGCATTAGACCTACTGAATACCAAGATTTTCCCATATGATTAGTTGAAACCTTGTTGAGCGACCAAACAGAATAATTTAACACCAGAATCTTCAATATTTAAAACTTCCATGAGATCACCAAATCTTAGCTCGTCATCTTTTCTACTTTGTTTCTCTCTCAACTTTTTCTTTTGTCTTTTATTGATTCAAAGTAATAGAAAGAAAGTAATTCTACTGCCTCGCCAACCTTAACCTGTTTGAAGCTTTCATTTTTTCAATCTCTTTTATTAGCTTATCTCAAGAAGTAGGGGCTTTGCATTATATTCAGGGTTGGATCTTGCTGGATGTTTGACATTGTCGGTGAAATATGAGGAAGGTTTAGGCCCTCACGCCCTCAAAATTTATATTTTTCACCATATGCAATTTGTGTAATTTTTGGGCGATCCTGTGAGGGAGTTGCTCGTATTTGGTCAAACTCTCTGATGGTTCTGTAAAATGGCCTTGCAGATCCTTCCACAGAATTAGGAGTTGGTTTATAGTCAATCCTTATGTTCGCAAGGGTTACATGCTCATGAATAAAGTTAAGTAGTTATACATGGATGTTATAATGTACAACATGCATGTCATGAACTATATACACTACTAAGACCATCTCCAACCGTTCACCAAATCCAACATCAAATTCAAATTTGATGAAAAAAAGCTACCTTTTGTGCTCCAACGGTTGCACCAAAACAGTATCAAATTGAGAATGAACCAAAACTTTCACCAAACTGAGAATGGGCTGCGTCTTTCACCAAAACACTGTTCATTACCGTTGTATTTTCATTACCGGATGACCCACCGGATGACCAATTTTCGCAAAATTTTGTACAGATTTTACACTGAGGGGTTGACCACCCGGATGACCCTCTAGCTTCTCAAGCTTTGTACAGAATTTACTCTTACCGGTCGACCGACCGGTCGTCCCCCCGGACGTCCGGTGCGTTTTGATGAACACCATTGGAGTGATTGATATCAGATTGAGCCAAACGTCTTTTTTTTACTCAAATTTGGTGAAAAATTTGTTCAACCGTTGGAGATGCTCTAATGCTGTATGGACATATATGTTTAGTGTAGCTATCACCTCTCTTCAATAGTGTAGTTAACGCCTCTCTTCAAACTGAAACCAGATCATATAAACATGAGTTTGTCAACTGGAAAATAGTGCAAAAGCCGGCCCTGAGGCAAGACCGCTAAGGTGGTTGCCTCAAGGCCAGCAACTAATTTTAGCTCTTATAGCATTAGTAAGTTGAAAAAAAGGATCCAACCCAACTAATCTAAGTTCACAATCTAAACTACAGGCCCTTATAGATTATGTAATTAGTAATTTTGCATTTAAAAATGCAACAAAAGTAATATTTAACTGATATTTTGTTGCAGTTGGTTTGATTTTTATTTGGTGTTATAACTTTAGATTTTATTATTATTATTATTATTATTTTATAGATTTGGTGATGTATTTTCTTGTTATAAATTGGATTTTGTTAAATTATAAAGCAACAAGACTATATTTTTATCTTTATAAGTTTTTGTAATGATTTCTTCATGTCTTGATCTATTTAAGTAAATTTAGTATATAATTTTAATGATTGTATATGCAAGCAGAATTTGTGTGGGTATTAGTAAATATATATACATATATATTAGAAAAATTGCAAGTACTTAAACATTTTAACCACCACCCCCAAAAAAAAGAAGAAAAAAAAAGTGTGATAAGGTATAAAAGGCCCCATTTCAAAAGTTCGCTTAAGACCCCGAACAGCTGAGCGCCAGCCCTAAAATAGGGTATGGGGTTACATAAAGGTTTTGAGTTGATATGGAAAGGGTGAGGGGCTAAATACAGTGCCCATGTCCAAACTAGTTGTTGAGCCGTTGAGGGACATTCATTGATGCAATGGTAAAATGTATGGGAATCAAGCCTGTAATATGTCTAAGATTAGCCACTTTGCATGAAAAAGCCAGAGGTAAGGTCTGTCACGATTCAATTCTCCAGCCTCAGATTGGCAGGCTTGGTTAATGGTCTTTTATGGCCTAAAGCAGCTGTCCTAGATGAACCCCAACTGCAATGAGTGTCTCACAAAAGGCATTTAAGTACTGTTTTGTTTTCCATCCCTTTTCTTCTTTGTGTTTTTCTTCTCCTTGCAGTTACCATAATTGGATTGAGGTGACAATGATTTTCTTGGTTATAATTGGCTTGGATAAAAACATTCTAGGTTGAAGATCTTACTAGAAAATCCCAACTTCTTGAAGCTGAAGTAGAGAGATCAGCAAGAGAATTGAAGGAAGCAACTGAATCAGCAGCAAACGAAGCTGAAAAGTGCAAAGCTGCAAAGGAAGTTATTAAGTCTCTAACTGCACAGGTAGATGTTTCAATGTTCAAGAAATTCTGTATTCATGTTGTTTTATTGAGAACATCTATGTTCAATAAAATCTATTTTGTCCATTCAAAATAGACTTTCGTATTCTTTTCCAAATTTAATATTGTTAGAAGTGTGGTGTAACCTAGCTCCCACTTGGAATTATTGTCCACTATGGTGCAACCCAAGAGCTAGCGGCATGGGTTTGTCCCTTTGTGCTCCAACCCAAAAGGCGCTTCCACAATGGAGGTGTCCTGCACTATCTTATAAGTCTGTCCTGGACATTGTCTCGCAACCAATGTGGGGTGCCAACATCTCCGCCTCGTCACATGCACGACCCTAACTCTAATACCATGTTAGATGTGTGGCCTAGCTCCACCTGGAAGTGTTGTCTGCTCGGCCCAGCTCAATAGCTGTCCTCACAGATTTGTCCCTCTGGATTCCAACCCAAAAGGTGCCTCCACAATGGAGGCGTTCCTGTGCCACATTATAAGTTCATTCTGGACCTAGTCCGCAGCTGATGTGGGATGCCAACATATATCAGTTATAATACTCTATACTCTATGGGCATGTTTGGCTGGGTGGATTAGAGCATGGGATTTGAATTATTAATCCGTGGACCCAATTATCCTATGTTTGTTTTAATATTTTGGTTTAGGATTATTAATCCAATGGATAATTAATCCAATAAATTTGTAAGATTATTAGTAATGGGGTAAGGGTGGAATTATTAATCAAATGGATATTAATCCAATTGGATAGTGAATACTACACTAATTTAATAAAATTATTAATACTTCACTATTAGTCTTGCGAATCAAACATAACCTATATTCTGTATTTGCATGTGTGTAGTGTAAGAAAGGTCATTCTTTCGCAAGTCATTAGCTTCTGGCAATGCACTTTACCAATGTCAAACTCCACTGATGTATACCCTGCCAAGCTTGTACATGCCAAATATCACATTATTGGGTAACTATAGCGATCAATGCCCCAAACCCAATTTTCATTTTTTTTAAAAATGATCAAATTGAACTAGTCTTCTATTTTTTATCAATTTAACATTCAGCATTCATTTAGCACATAGGAGGCACACTTGCATTTGCAAGTCTTGCAAATTTATTATGAACACATTGCCATATTTTTCTGTGGGCACTTTCTGAACTTCATCATATTTCTTGCCATATTGACTATATCTTTATCATATCATTATAGGACTTTCTGCTCGACCATATTGGCAGGTTGTTGTTTTAAGGGTTCTTGCCTGCATAAATTACAAACCAACAAGTGGAATGAAAATAACAACTGAATAATGATATTATAATATTGGATTACTTAGAGACAATCTGTTTATACCTTCACAGGAACAGTAATTTACTATGTTGGAGCAAGAATTCCTTGAAATCCCACCCTTGATTTCCACATGCTAGATGATGGCCAAGTCAAATTTCACGTTGTCTTTGCCTTTACATGCTGCTGGTTCAGATTTTGTATATGCTTTGTTATGTTATAGTGGCCAAGTGTTTTTTGAAATTCATGATTTACATGACATGGGCTGTAATGGTGCCTCGTGCATTATAAGTTCAACTTATCCATGGTAAGCAGTGTCATGATAGAAAATTCTAAGATGAATGATATTACATATATCCTGTTGATAAAAGCCTAATGTGACAGCAAACAAGAAAATCTTGCGGGTTATGCATTGACAAGTTAAAGAGAAAAAAAAAACAAGGATTACGTGGAATGTATATCCATTGCTCAAATTCCCCAATTTTTTCTTAACTAATTTGTTTAGGTATCTTTATTGTGGAGTTGGGTGCTGTGTTGGTTCCTATTTTGTAGTTTGTTCTAATACTATGGATTGTCCATTTTTCTGACAGTTGAAGGAGATGGCTGAAAGGGTGCCCGAAGGGCATATTGCCGGCAAAAAGTTAAATCCTATTGTTAGACGTGCTTTGGGTGATCCAATCCCAACCTCTAAGGAGGGCAACATGATGAGCATAATCTCTCCTAGAAGTGAGTCCAATATCAATTCATCTAATCCGTTCTTATTTAATGGAACAAAGACACTCAATGAGAAGTCAGAGTGGGTGGTGCAAGATGAACCGGGCGTGTACATAACTCTTTCCTCCTTGCCAGGGGGTCGCAATGAACTTAAACGAGTTCGCTTCAGGTATTGATATTTTACCTTTTTAAGAGATGGAAAAATAATATTATGGGATTCTTTAGCATGTTTGTAATGCAGGTTAGAAATTAACTATGGTTATTGATCATTTCTATCTTTCTACAGTCGGAAATGTTTCAATGAGGAGCAAGCGGAGAAGTGGTGGGCTGAAAACGAGGTTAGAGTATGCAAGCGGCACAATATACGCACAGCCTAAAAATATGCAGCTAGCACTTCATCATTTCCGCTCAATGAGAGGGAAGCCTGACTTATTTTGTATGATCCTCCGTCTCTCCACTGAAAATTGTAAATTCTTTTTTTTTTCTACCCATTTTTTTTGCTCATTCTGTGGAGTTCATGACGAGGACTTCGATCTTTAATTCCTAGAAATTAACAATGTTGATTCCTCTTTTTTACATAGGTTCTAATGTCTTGATAGCCCAACCAATCCCGTTGGCGAAAGTCCAATTGGAAGTAGACTGAGATGTAAGAAAAGTAAGAATATAGGAAACGATGTAAGAACTAATGAAGAAATGGAAATCCATTTTGAGGAATGTGTTATATTAGCTCATTTTGTTCAATATTTGGAATTGAATCCAGACACAAAATGATTTGTCTCCATTCACAAGCCGGTGTTGGTTTATTGCAGTTTCTGTGTCTGATAATTTTGAGGATTTCAAAAAAAATTAATGTTATTGATTTTAATGTTACATGGCAGAGAAGATATGTTAGATGAAAAATACAAGACAATAAATCAAGTGCCTTCTTCTTTTTTTCCTTTTTTGGTTTTTTATTTTATTTTTGTGGTGGTAGGCAACAAGGACTTTAAAAAACTTTTGCTGTCCAATTTACCTTGTTTTCCGTTGACTACAAAAAAAGTTTCTTGTCATACTAAAAGCCAAAAAATGAAGAGAAAAAAATCTCTGAAACAAATGGTAAGCAAGTTCAAAGAATGATCTTACCAACCAAGTATTCAAAACGTTGTTTTGAAGGTCCTGGAAGTCAATAAAAGGACTCAAATAATTTCCCAAAGATCCAGCCACCTTCCATCATCCCAGCTCTGTTATCTACCCTGACTCTCCACTTCAATTGTGCTACATCCAGCTTCTTTAATTCCAATCACCCTACATTCATCCTCTCTCATTCTCTCTCCTCCCTTCATCTCCCACACGCTCATATTATTTGGCAGCCACCCTGCAATTGCATAAGTACTAGAAAGAATGATCGAATCAGCAGGGTGTTCATCATAAATTTCCTCCAACACTCTCTTCACACTTTCCCCCAGACAAACATTCCCATGAACCCTACACGCTGCAAGTAACGCACGCCAGGCAATTGCATCACCTTCACTAGGCAATCCCTTGATCAGTTTATATGCTTCCTCTAGCAACCCTGCACGGCCCAATAGATCAATCACACATCCATAGTGTTCGGCCTTAGGTGTCAAGCCATAGTCTCGAACCATGCTTTCAAAAATGCTTGTCCCCTCAGTCACCAGCCCTCCGTGGCTACAAGCGCTTAAAACTGCCAAGAAAGTGACTTCATTAGGTATAAAACCCTCCTCCTCCATCCGATGAAAGAATGCAACAGCATTTTTTGCCTGCCCATGAATTCCAAAACCGGAAATCATGGCTGTCCAAGATTTTATGTCTTTACTCTCCATCCTATTGAAAACATCAATGCCCTTGTTCAACAACCCGCACTTGGAGTACATATCTACCAAAGCCGTGCCAAGAATCTCATCCAACACTAAACGGTCCTCCTCCACGTAGTCATGTACGCATTGACCTAAAGCTAGAGCTCCTGAGGCAGCACAAGCCGAAAGCAATCCTGCCAGTGTAGATGAATTTGGTTTCAGTTGTTCACATTTCATTAACCGTAATAAAGCAAGTGATTCTTCTAGTAAGCCATTTTTAGCATACCCATCTATTAAACAGTTCCATAAGACGATATCATGTACAGAAACTTCATTGAAAACCCTTTGTCCTGAATCGATTAAACCAATTTTTCCATACATTGAAATCAAAGCAGTAACCACATTCACATCTAGCAAAAACCCAGTCTTGATGGAGTACCCGTGAAGTGATTCTCCTCCCAAAACAAACCCTAGGTTACCAAAAGCAGACAAAGCACTTAAGACAGTGCTGACACCAGTTCTCAAACCAGCCCTACGCAACTGCCGGAACAAATCTACAACCACAATAGTCTGATTTGCATGAAGATATCCACCCATCAAAGTATTCCAAGAAACCAAATCACTTTCTTGAGAAAATTCATCAAACAGTTGGTGGGCATCTCCAATCTCCCCACAAACACAGTAAAATTGCAAAAGGGCATTGTTTAGATTAACAAAACAAAACCCAGATTGAAAAACAACAGCATGAATACCCAAACCAATCCAAATAGCACACAACCTAGCACAAGATTTAAGGGTTGATATAAAAGAGAACTGGTCTAGCAAAACATTTTGAGACCTCATGTAATTGAAGAGGAACAAAGCTTGTTTTGAGTCATCACTAATTGAATAGCCTCTAAGCATTGTATTGAACATGAAAAGATTTGGGTTTTGAATATGCTTAAAGATTGAAGCTGAATAATCTATGTTTACCATTATTGAAGATGCAAGAAACTTGCTCAGTGTGAAAGGTACAACGTCAAGACCAGACTTGATCAGTGAGCCATGGATTTGAGAGAGTTGAGAGGTTTTTTTGCAAGATTTCAATAAGGCGATGAGCTTTTGATCTTCTGAAAGAACAGAGTTGTGGTAGTGTTTTGGGTAAAGGAATGTGAGACAAAATTTGGGATTGAATCTTAGGAACGAATTGATTGTTATGATCATCACTAGTCAGCTCCAAAGAGGTGATTTTTACATACATACTGTGTCTGCTCTTCTTCTCTCTCTCACTGAGGATTGCTTCAGTTCGATTTCAGAATTTTTTTTAAGAGCTTTGGCGGATGCGTCTCCACTGCTTGGCTGCACAGAAAACAGAGAGGAAAATGACAGGAAAGGAAAGAAAATCGTGGATGTCAGTGTTTAACTTTTTCCTTATGGGAATTACACGTAAGTGTGATTAGAAAAAATATTTACAAAAAAATAATAAACGTTATAAATATTAATAATTAAAATATAAGATAATGAATTTTATGAATATATTTATAATGATGTGGTAATAAATTTAATTTTATATGATTAAATATGTAATAAATTAAAAACATATATATTCCAATTTTCTTTTAATTCCATTGTAACAATAAAAATAAAAATAGAAAAGCATTTAGGAAGCCTCCTTATGTGGCCTTTTTGTGCGAATTTGTAAAAGTTCCTCATCTGATCTTTGAACACTATACGGGGGCGAAATATCCTCTGCTCTCCGTACGCCTTGAACGTCAAGTTTCTGGTGACGGTGTCTATCTCTGCAACACAAAAATGATGAGCTACCCGGCGGTGGTGTGCCGGAAAGACCCTCCGACGATCAAGTCAGATAACTTAGGAAGAAGACAGTCAGAGGAGAGTGTTTGTGAAAGTCCATTTCATACCTCCAACGTTCGTCTTTCCCCCTATTTCTAGGCTGGCCATGCAGCCTCAAAGTTGTGCGCGCACTACCTCTGTTGTCCTTCCCTGGACAGGTGGCAGTGCGCGCCTCTCACCACCTTACGCGTGTAAAAGTTTTGTCCTTCTACCAGTACACACAGAACTGTCTAACGGTATTGAGGCATTCGTGGAGCAGATGTCCTTTCCCTCGCGCCATTGGCCCAGGTGGCACACATAACTGGCGTACCACGACCGGCCTATTACTTGTGGAAGATCACCATTATGCGTACACAACCGAGCTATATATTGCCGAACTGTCCCTTGGGATCATGTGAAAGCCAGACCACCTTAACCGTGCTACTCCTGACTGATTCATCAGGCCCGACCGGTTGCGAGGCATGCCGGCCTCCAACCATTCCATCTAAATCCTCGGCTACAAGGAACCATTCGCCTCGGTTGGCCGGTCGGAGGCATGCCGGCCTCGTTGCAACCTCGGCCCAGCCCGGGTCACCCAATAGCTCGGTTACCATTCGCCATTTCGAACTCTGTCCGGAACGCGCGAGTCACAGCTCAGCTAGGGCCAGTTTGCGCTTGCTCAGTCAATGTCTCTGACCGTGCAAGTCAGTCGCGTCAACAGAGTTAGCTCGGCGCCGTGCATTCCGTTAAGTCTGACGTCGCCTCAGCTCGGCCGTACTGTCATGCACATCTTCCCTCTCAATTGCCCCTTAAACCCATCCGAGCTATCGTGATTGGGTTTATCACCGTGTCCGAGCTAAGGTTGAGTTGCGCTCTTGCTAGGCCAAGCTCAATTGGGGGAATGTTTGCCGCCGAGCCATGGTTGAATCGGGGACACTTCTGTCGCCGAGCAATCTCAATTGGCCGGCCATTGCCTCCGCAGTCACATCAAAGGTCTTACAGCCGTACTGACAGCCGCGTTTTCAGTGCCACGTGGCGCCTCCTCATTGGGTCGTGCAGCCAGCTGCCCTGCACGCGCACAATTCAAACGGCGCAGCCGTTTGGGTTTCCCACCCATTCTTAAACGTCATTCGAAGGGTTTTAACCCTTCACTTTTCATTTTCTACTCAAGCTCCAAAAACCCTAGCCCTCTCTGCCATCACTGTCTCTGAGCTCCCATTTCCCACGTTCCTTCCTGCCATTCTCACCGTTGCAGTCAAGCTCGCGAGGCTCATCTCACCTCACCTCCGTTTTCTGGTAAGTTTTTCTTCCCCCTTATTGCATTTTCAATTTCTTCATGCTCTTTGCGATTTTCTGCCACTGTTCTCATTTTCATGCCACTGTGCTTCGCACTTTTTGTTTGTGACTACTCGTGCCCCCTCTCTTTGTTTAGAACCTGCACACTCTAGGGCAAACTGAAACATTGGGAAAGGGTGGGGCCTTCGTGCCCCTTGTTCTTCCTGGGTTCGAACTGGTTCGTCCCATTTCTGGGATGAACAATTTGAATCTGGGTTGGGCCGAGCTAAACGCTCGTTTTGATCCGTAGGTAGAGCGATAACCGAGCAAAAAACTGTTTGTGGCTTCTCGTAGAAGCTGCGACCGGGCTGAATACCCATTAGATCGGTAAGTAAGGTGAACCGCACTAAAATCGTGAAAACCCCGCCTGACACCTTGACCGAGCTGAAGGATCAACTAGATCCCGCAAGTAGCCTTAACCGAGCTAAAACCGGACTAGGAGGCTTAGGCACACATGTAGTTAAACCGAGTTGAGTCTGTCAAAACACCAAATCCTTCCCTGAGCTATTTCCACTAAGAGCCGCGCAATATCTGCCATGTTAACCCTTGGCCTTATTTTTTAACATGCAGAACAAATAGGACCGACCAAGCCCGTCCAGCATTATAACCGGTGCAGCTCAAAGACCGAGCAAACACACCAACGTTTTTGACCAAGATACACACCAAACCAAATAAAACCGAGGTAATGGGGAAGTACCGGTTCATGGTCAGTTCGCCCGGTGCGATGGCGAAGTTTCGAAAGGAGTACAAAATTCCTGACGACGTCATCCTAGAGCTCGCCAAAAAGGGAGACACCCCTTGGGGGGATTTAGACCGGTGCCCCTTCACGGTTGTTTCCATAGTAGAGGGAGGCGTCCGCTTCCCGGTCCAGCCCTTGCTCTGCGAATTTTTAAGGCAGACAAGGCTTTGCCCGAGCCAAGTTTCAAATAACACATACAAGATAATAAACGGGGTCGCCGAGCTAAACCGCAGGCTCGGTCTAAGAGCGGGCTCTGCTGGTACCTTAAAGTGAAGAAGGGCCGAGCAAAACTTATAGAGGGCAACCCCGACAAAGAAACAAACGATGACGACTTCCTCTAGGTGTCCGGTAATTTCGAGGACACCGAGGCGCCCATACCGGGCTGGTACATTAGGAAAGACTTCGGCCATGCTGGTGAGTAGCCCGGCTCACCGTGCTATCTTTATAATGCGTCAATTTCTTTATTATTTTGCACCGGTCTAACACTTGTCTTCCTCTTGCAGATAGACACTTGGCAGCGGACTATCATCAAGCCAACCCAGAAGCAATCCGAGCTCTGCTTCGTCACCCCGAGGAAGAGAGAGAAGCCTCAAAACTGCTCGGTTTCGAACAAACATATCACTACCAGGCACCGCGCAAAAGCCGCGTGACCGACTTTCTGCGCGCTCCATCTCCAGAACCAGACCCAACTCTTCCACCGATCAGACTCGTTCCACTTACCGCGGAGCAAGAAATGGCAAAAATCCGAGCGATCAAGTCCATGATCACTGGAGAGGAAGGCGAGTCCCAGCCTCCAGAAGCGACCGGGGGGACATCCTCCACCCCCGCCGGACAAACAGAAGGAGCGGTGCTCGCCCTGGCCAGCGAACAACAGGCTGGCCGGCCTAAGAAAAGACAGAGGAAGGAGAAGGCCGGGCAAAGCCTTGTGGACGAAGACTCCACCGAGCTGGCCTCCAACGAACTGGGCGACCAGGCCGAGCAACAACAGCCCGGCAAATCCAAGGGCAAGGGCCCAGCCACCCCCCCGGTCTGGGCGTCCGAGTTCGTATATCAGGGCCGTCCAGTTTCGGCTGAGGATTCCGTCTATGCTGATAAGGATTATTCCCTTGGTTTCAATATGACCAAGGGACTAATCCTTCCAGTGGACATGAAAAAACATGATGAATTGTTCGACCTAAAGGTCCTCCGCTCGGCGTCGAAATCAATCGTGCTGGTAAGTCCGTCCTTTTTTTTCAACTGTCTGCGCGGTTTTTTGCTCGGTTTTTGAATGCTAACGATCTGTTGTTTGTTTGCAGGCCGCGCAAAAGACCTACCTCGCCCACGATTGCATGATCAAAGTGCGGCAGAGCCTTCGGGATGCTATCGCGGAGAATAAGTCTCAGAGGGCCGAGATAGAGAAACTCAGGGCCGCGCAAGACGCGACTGTGGCCGAGCGGGATGCACTTCAGCTGAAGGTCGACCGAGCTGAGGCGGACAAGCAAAGGGCCGTGAAGTCAACTAAAGCTCGGTACCTCGCCGAGCTGAGGAAGCTGCGCGATGCCCATAAGGCGGAGAAAGACAAGGCGGTTGAAGACGCAGAAGACCGTGGATATGCTCAGGGGGAGAAGACCTATGAGCATCAAGTCCAAGCGACCAAGGACATCTTCTTCCAGTGCGGCTGGAAAGCTGCCGTGGAAAAAGTTGGCCTTGGTCAGGATTCTGACATGTTCATCAACCCTCCTGATGCCTATATCCCGGTTTACATGCAGGCGTACTCCAGGGCCGCGCAAAACCGACTTATTGCAGAGGCGAGGAAAGAGGCTGAGGAAGAAGCCGCCGCCGCACAACAGACCGAGCAGTCTTCACCAGTGGCATCTCAAGATGTGGAAAACGAAGAAGTTATTGATCGGGAGGTTGTCGCGGTGGAGGATGCTGACGACGACGCCGATGAGATCCTGCCCGAGCAAACAGTCGTCGTCCCCGAGCAGACGGAGGAGGTAGCCGAGCAAAACCTTGGAGTGGACTGAAGATTTCCTTTTTCATTCTCCTGCTTTGCTCTCTTTTTTTTTTTTGGTTGTAACCGGGCAAGGCCCCACCCTTTGTACTGAATTTTCTTTCATCAATGAAACTTTCAACTTTTTGCTCGCACACTGCTTATTTCTGTTTGGTTTTCGTACGTGTGAATTTCTTGCTTCAAACTTTAATCAACTGGCAGGTCGGCTAAACCGCACAAACTGCCAAGCTAAAACCAGTTCACAAGTAATCTAGTCAGGACTAGCAATTGTACTTTCAAATAAAATGACATTTTGCGCCTGGCCGAGCAAAATCCGCTCGGCCTTGCTCAGTTTGCAGACTATAATTCCAGTACCTCAATATGGCCGAGCAAAAACCAGCTCGATTTTCAAGTTGTTTAAAACGCCAACATTTTCCTTTAGCCGAGCAAAGTCAGCTCGGCCTATAACTGTTGGACAAGACACCAACGCTGCCAATTCCGCCGAGCAAAATCAGCTCGTTTCCCATATTGGACAAGACACCAATATGCCAAATGGGCCGAGCAAAATCAGCTCGGCTCCTACATTGGGCAAAACACCAATGTTTTAGTTAGGTTGGTCATGCCGCCAACATTCCAACTGGGCGAGCAAAACCAGCTCAGCCCTAATGCACATTGCTCCATAGGCAAACTGTCTGTGCGGTCTACTCTCATTCCGAGGAAAACAGTCCGGTCCTGTCCAGGCCGGTCTTTTTGCCCCTGGCATCCATAATTGCCTTTTGTGTCGTGCTATATCATTGGACAAACGTAATACCAAACAAGAAGAGGACTAATTTTCATTACAAAAACATTGCTATCTTTTACATCCAATGCCAAAGGGCTAGGGGTCTAGAAAAACTAAACAACATAAGCAAATTACATTTCAAAAGTAAAAGATCTTAAGGTTGGCTGCATTCCATGGTCTGGGGACAGCCTTGCCGTCTAAGTCTTCCAAATGGTATGCCCCTTGGCCCGCAAGACCAATCACCTCGTATGGTCCTTCCCAATTTGCACCGAGCTTTCCTTCACCGGGGACCACCGTGTTGCCAAGCACTTTCCTTAAGACCCAATCCCCAATCTTGAATAACCTGGGATGCACTGCCTTGTTGTATTTTTAGAGAGTTCCTGCTGATAGGTCGCTATGTGGATCAATGCGCGCTCTCGTCTTTCTTCAGCAAGGTCCAGCTCTAATGCGACGGCTTCATTGTTCAGGTCTGGCTGGAAACTTTCTGAGCGGATGGTTGGCATGCCAATTTCTAAGGGGATGACGGCCTTCATACCATAGGCCAAAGCGAATGGTGTCTCCCCGGTTGATCGCCTGGGCATAGTGCGGTATGCCCAGAGCACATTAGGGAGTTCTTCAGCCCACTTTCCCTTGGGCTTCTCAAGCCGCTTCTTTAGCCCGTCCAGAATGGTCTTGTTTGAGGCCTCCGCTTGACCATTTGATTGAGGATAGGCCGGCGTTGAATTGTAGAACTCGATCTTCAACTTTTCGCAAAATCCGCGAAAGAGTTTTCCATCGAATTGAGTGCCATTATCCGAGATGAGGGCCCTGGGTATACCGAAGCGAGTGATCACATTTTGCCAAACAAATTTCTTAACATCTTTTTCCTTAATGGTTGCCAGTGGCTCGGCCTCCACCCACTTGGTGAAATAGTCAGTGGCGGCGATAAAAAACTTGCGATTGCCCCGTGCAACTGGGAGTGGTCCAACAATATCCAATCCCCATAGTGCGAACGGCCAGGGACTTGTGAGGGAGAGCAATTCTCTTGCCGGCCGATGGATCTGGTGAGCGAACTTCTGACATTTTTCACATCGACGAACGTATTTTTGTGCGTCCGCCTGCATGCACGGCCACCAGTAACCTTGTGAAATTGCTCGGTACGCCAGAGACCTGCCCCCAGTATGGCTGCCGCAGACGCCTTTATGGATCTCAAAGAGAAAATCCTCCACCCTGGCGGGGTGGACACACTTCAGATACGGCCCGGTGAAGGACTTCTTATACAATGCTCCGGACGGGGAGAGCCAAAACCGTTCTGCCTTTGCTCGGATCTTGTGGGCCGCCTTCTTTTCTTTTGGTAGAATTCTATCTTTCAGAAAGGCGATGATGGGGTCCATCCAGGAAGGTCCCAAGTCGGTGCAGAGTACCTCGGTTGCTTCTGGTTCCTCAATGCTTGGCCGAGGTAAGAACTCTATCATCAAGGGATTAGGAAAAGCCGTCTGGGTCGAGGCGAGCCCTGCCAATTCGTCAGCCGTGTCGTTTTCTTCACGGTTGATCTGTTCTACTTTTATCGCAGAGAACTTCTTCATCTCTTCGCGCACCAACGCTTGATACTTGGCCATTCTTTCATCTCTTGCCTCATACTCCCCTGAGACCTGATTGACCACCAGCTTAGAGTCACTGAAGACCATAAGGGCTGAGGCATTCATTCTCAACGCGCTTCTTAGTCCAGCAAGGAGAGCTTCATACTCCGCTTCATTGTTGGAAACTGGAAAGCCGAGCGTGATTGCTTGCTCGATAATCAGCCCGTCCGGTGAAGTCAGCACAATCCCCAACCCGGCCCCGTGTCTGTTGGACGCCCCGTCGACGAAGAGTTTCCACATCTCGCCGATGAACAGCTTCCAACAATCAGAGGGGTTTTGGGAATTCCTCAAATCCGAGTCCCTGGTCGGTTCATTCTGGTTTCTTTCCTTGTCTAGGTTGGGTTCACCTTCCAGCAAATCGCCGGACTTTGATAGTTCGGTTGCGCTTTGCATTTCTCCCTCCTGCGAGCCAACACTTGTTTCCGTTGTTTCTGTAGCCAAAACCATATGTTGTGCTAAATCCGCACCAACCAAATCAATCGGGCAGACTGGATGCGTCCCGGGGGCAAACTCCGCCACAAAGTCTGCAAGTGCTTGAGCCTTGATTGCGGTGCGCGGTCTGAACTTGATGTCGTACTGGCCCAATTCCACGGCCCATTTCAGAATTCTCCCCGTGAAGTCCGCCTTTTCGAAGAGCACCTTGAGCGGGAACTTGGTTAACACCACTATTGTATGGGCATGAAAATAGTGCGCCAGCTTCCTTGATGCCATCATTAAGGCCAACGCCAATTTTTCCAAGGGAAGATATCTCGTTTCGGCCGGGAGCAGGGTCTTGCTCACATAGAAGATTGGTAGGTGCTGGATGCCTTCAGCACGAACCAATACCGCGTTCACCGCGTGCTGAGAAACAGCCAAATAGAGGTACAGCTCTTCGCCCGGCTGAGGTGTGACCAAAATTGGGGCTGAGGAGAGATACGCTTTTAAGTCCGCCAGTGCACGGTCGCACTCTTCATCCCAGAAGAACTTGGACTTTAAAGTTTTGAAGAAGGGCCTGCAACGATCCGAAGACCGGCTGATAAATCTGTTCAGAGCGGCTGCCATCCCGGCAATATGTTGCACGTCCTTCGTGGAATTCGGGCGCTCCAGCTCTTGTATGGCTTTGATCTGAGATGGGTCGGCTTCAATTCCTCGGTTTGTAACCAGAAAACCCAGAAACTTTTCGGTGCCGACCCCGAAGGCACACTTGGAGGCGTTCAAACGAAGCTTGTGGTGTTTGAATATGGCGAACATTTCTGCTAGGTCGGCGAGGTGCTGAGACTTCTCCTTACTTTTCACCACCATATCGTCGATGTAGGCTTCCATTGTTCGGCCCAAGAGAGGAGCGAACATCTTCGTTACCATTCGCTGAAAGGTTGCCCCGGCGTTCTTTAATCCGAACGGCATGACCTTGGAGCAGTATAAGCCTCTGGGAGTGGTGAATGACGTGATTTCTCTGTCCGGCTTATACATGGCTATCTGATGATAGCCGCGATATGCATCCAAGAAGCTAAACCTCTGATGGCCAGCAGTCAAGTCCACCAGCTGGTCAATTCGAGGTAGGGGAAAACTGTCCTTTGGGCAAGCTCGGTTGACAGTCTTGTAATCAACGCAGACTCGCCACTTGCCGTTCTTCTTGGGGACAACCACCGTGTTGGATATCCACCGAGGGTATTGCACCTCCTCTATGGCCCCAGCTTCCAACAAATTCTTCACTTCTTCTGCCACCACCTCAGCATGGTGCAAGGCTGAGCGGCGCGTTCTTTGAATAACCGGCCGTGCATTGGGAAAGGCATTCAACTGGTGGCAAATGAAGCTTGGGTCGACGCGAGGCATGTCGTAAGGCGTCCACGCAAAAGCCTCCAAGTTGGAAACCAAGAAGTTGACATAATCTGACCGCTCGACACTAGACAATGATGATCCTAAGAAGAAGAACTTAGTTGGATCGTTCTCATCAATGCGCACTTGCACCAAATCTTCGACCAATTTTTCCTCGGCCTTTCTTCCCACGTCTTCGAGGACGTCCTTTCCCTCGAGCCCCTCGATCATCTGGACAAACCCTTTGGCTGCTCGGCTGCCATTTACCGCAACGAAGCATTGTTTGGCCATCACCTGGTCTCCCCAGACCTCCTTTATTTGCCCGTTCAACGCTGGAAAGCGCATGACTTGGTGGAAGGTCGAAGCGACTGCTTGCATGGCGTGCAACCAACCTCTGCCCAGGATCAAATTGTAAGTCGATGGCACTTTGAGCACCCAGAATTCTACTTGCTTCATAACCGATCCTACTTTGACCGGCAAAATAATCTTTCCGATCGGCCATTCGGGTTGTGAGTTGAAGCCGACCAAAGGAGATGTTGCAGGAGCCAAATCCTTGTCTTCTAACTTCATTTGTTTGAACGCGTCATAATACATTATTTCGACCGAACTCCCCTGGTCGATCAAGATTCTCTTGATATCAAAATCTTTGACGCGAAGGGTCACCACCAGGGCGTCATTGTGCGGCATCTGCACCCTTTCCAAGTCTTTGGTCGGGAACGAAAGGACGTCTCTCTCCTCGGTTTTGCCCTTTTTTACAGCGGGCTGGACAGAGAGTACTTCCCTCATGTGCTCGGCCTTCTTGATCATTCCTTTCAGCTCGCAGACCCTCGCCGGTTCAACGATGCCGTGGATGACGTTGATTACACCTTGCGGGGGCGCCTCTAGGGTGGCCATACCGTTAGGCTCGGTTTGCCCGGTTGGCGCGGCCTTGACTCCCTTATCTATATATTGGTCAAGATGCCCCGCCGCCACCAATTCCTCCAGGTGCTGTTTGAGTGGCAAGCAGTCCTCTGTCCGGTGCCCCCGTTCTTCATGGAAGGTGCAGCGATATTTTGGATTGAAGCCTCGCTGCGCATTTCCCAACTTGGCCGGCCAACGGACAAAAGGCTCTCCTCGGATCTTGCTCAAAATGCGGTAGATGGGAATTTTGAAGACCGTGGTAATTCCTGTCCGCGCCTTCAGTTTTCTCTTGGCATCTTCTGCCGCGTCGCGAGGTGCGTCAGCTCGGTCGTTTCTGCGACCCTTGTTTCGGTTATCGCGGTTTAGTCCGCGCCGTTGATCTTTTGATCGGTCGCCTGGGTGGTTATCCTCCTGCCCAACCGAGTTAACTTTGCCCGCCGTCCTTCCGTCCCTCGCGACCGGATTATTCTTCTCGGTCGCAGAGGCAGCGTCATCTTCCACACGAATGTGTTCGTTGATCCGCTGCATCAAAGATTCCATGGTGGTGGGCTGATGCATCATGAGTGAATCTCGCAATCTATATCCGACTGGGAGACCCCTCTTGTATTGAGTGATCGCCAGATTTGTAGGGCAATCGAAGATCTCGTTGTAAGTTTCCCAATACTTCGCATTGTATGCCTTCAGCGAACTTCCAGACTCCATCTTGACGCCCAGGAGATGGTCAACCTCCTTCGGCGTTCGAGTGTTGGTCTTGAATCTGGTGACGAAGGCTTCCGCTAGTTGCTGCCACCCCTCAATACTCCCTTCCGGGAGCCTTTCGAACCACTTCAAGCCCAGCTCTCCCAAGCTTGCTGGGAATATGAGGCACATCAAGGCGTCATTTCGCCGGTGGCCAGCCATCACTTGCCGGTAATGACTAACATGCATGTACGGATCCGTCTTGCCGTCGTACAAAGTGAACTTTGGCTGGTGGAATCCGGCAGGGAGTGGTGTGCTCTCGATCTCCGGGGACAACGGCGTAGCTGTAAGTCGCGCCAGCTCTTTGTCCTCCAACGCAAGGGCTATCACTTTGGGAGCTGGCATCACCACCTCTTCACTACAACGAACCGGAGCGCTCAACCTCTGCAATGCTGGCACTCTCTGAGCCTCCCAACGGCGCGCCCTCTCCTCCAATACATCCCTCAAGTCCCTGGAACGTGTGGAGAAAGAAGATCGCGACGTCGGCGTCGGGCACGAGGGATGGTAAGTGCTGTCGCGAGTGACGGATCTGCCTTCTCCTTGGTCGGAATCCCCCACCCCATAATTCCTGGTGATGGAGATAGAGTGAGCCCTCCTCTGGCGGCGACTGCTAGAACGAGGGAAGGGAGTGTGCTCACTGAGGTTGTCCTCTTCAGCAACATCCTTCCCCTTAATCTGGCGCTTCAGCAGCTCCATCTCCGCCGCCATCTTGCGAATGAAGGCGTCCTGGTCTTTGAGTTTGTGCTCCAGGCGTTGCGTACTGGACTCCCCCCGGCGTCGACGACCTTCTGGGCTCTGCGAGCGATCAAAACTCCTCCCACGTTTGTCTCGCGCATCTCGCGAAGAGGTTCCCAGGCCCGCCATGGCTGGAACATTTGGGAGGCCTTCTCGCCTTCGGACATACTCCGGAGTGACACCATCGACGACGGACAGCAGAACTTCGTCGTTGTTGGCCATGGAAATGGTCGATGAAGCTCGAAGAACAAGGGTTGAATATCAAGATTTCCCACAGACGGCGCCAATTGTACGGGGCCGAAATATCCTCTGCTCTCCGTACGCCTTGAACGTCAAGCTTCTGGTGACAGCGTCTATCTCTGCAACACAAAAATGATGAGCTGCCCGGCGGTGGTGTGCCGGAAAGACCCTCCGACGATCAAGTCAGATAACTTAGGAAGAAGACAGTCAGAGGAGAGTGTTTGTGAGAGTCCATTTCATACCTCCAACGTTCGTCTTTCCCCCTATTTCTAGGCTGGCCATGCAGCCTCAAAGTTGTGCGCGCACTACCTCTGTTGTCCTTCCCTGGACAGGTGGCAGTGCGCGACTCTCACCACCTTACGCGTGTAAAGGTTTTGTCCTTCTACCAGTACACACAGAACTGTCTAACGGTATTGAGGCGTTCGTGGAGCAGATGTCCTTTCCCTCGCGCCATTGGCCCAGGTGGCACACATAACCGGAGTACCACGACCGGCCTATTACTTGTGGAAGATCACCATTATGCGTACACAACTGAGCTATATATTGCCGAACTGTCCCTTGGGATCATGTGAAAGCCAAACCACCTTAACCGTGCTACTCCTGACCGATTCATCAGGCCCGACCGGTTGCGAGGCATGCCGGCCTCCAACCATTCCATCTAAATCCTCGGCTACAAGGAACCATTCGCCTCGGTTGGCCGGTCGGAGGCATGCCGGCCTCGTTGCAACCTCGGCCCAGCCCGGGTCACCCAATAGCTCGGTTACCATTCGCCATTCCGAACTCCGTCCGGAACGCGCGAGTCACAGCTCGGCTAGGGCCAGTTTGCGCTTGTTCGGTCAATGTCTCTGACCGTGCAAGTCAGTCGCGTCAACAGAGTTAGCTCGGCGCCGTGCATTCCGTTAAGTCTGACGTCGCCTCAGCTCGACCGTACTGTCATGCACATCTAAGGGGCAATTGAGAGGGAAGATGTGCATGACAGTACGGCCTAGCTGAGGCGACGTCAGACTTAACGGAATGCACGGCGCCGAGCTAACTCTGTTGACGCGACTGACTTGCACGGTTAGAGACATTGACCGAGCAAGCGCAAACTGGCCCTAGCCGAGCTGTGACTCGCGTGTTCCGGACGGAGTTCGGAATGGCGAATGGTAACCGAGCTATTGGGTGACCCGGGCTGGGCCGAGGTTGCAACGAGGCCGGCATGCCTCCGACCGGCCAACCGAGGCGAATGGTTCCTTGTAGCCGAGGATTTAGATGGAATGGTTGGAGGCCGGCATGCCTCGCAACCGGTCGGGCCTGATGAATCGGTCAGGAGTAGCACGGTTAAGGTGGTTTGGCTTTCACATGATCCCAAGGGACAGTTCGGCAATATATAGCTCAGTTGTGTACGCATAATGGTGATCTTCCACAAGTAATAGGCCGGTCGTGGTACTCCGGTTATGTGTGCCACCTGGGCCAATGGCGCGAGGGAAAGGACATCTGCTCCACGAACGCCTCAATACCGTTAGACAGTTCTGTGTGTACTGGTAGAAGGACAAAACCTTTACACGCGTAAGGTGGTGAGAGGCGCGTACTGCCACCTGTCCAAGGAAGGACAACAGAGGTAGTGCGCGCACAACTTTGAGGCTGCATGGCCAGCCTAGAAATAAGGGGAAAGACGAACGTTGGAGGTATGAAATGACCTCTCACAAACACTCTCCTCTGACTGTCTTCTTCCTAAGTTATCTGACTTGATCGTCGGAGGGTCTTTCCGACACACCACCGCCGAGCAGCTCATCATTTTTGTGTTGCAGAGATAGACGCCGTCACCAGAAGCTTGACGTTCAAGGCGTACGGAGAGCAGAGGATATTTCGCCCCCGTACAAACACAATGTTGTGGGATCTTCATGTGCCAACCTTCTAATACAATCCCCACAAGATCTAGCAATAACATCATCTCCGAAAATTATTACCGAAGTTTGGCTAACAATGAGCAAATTCTACATTTCCTATAAAAAAAATAAAATAAAATAAGAAGTCTAAGGGTGTGTTTGTTTGGACAGACTGGATAAGAGAGGATTGTAATCTATCGAACTATTAGTCCTGGGATACATTGTCCCCGGACTATTTGGTTGGACTAGATTTGTATCTTATGTTCGTTTAGTCATGGGATTAGATGTCTGGATTAAACTATTTTTAGTGAATCCAATGTTTGTTTAAGATATTATGGAAAAAGATAAATACTCAAATGACTATTTTATTCTTTTCAATTATTTACTAAGTAATGGCAATATTAAACATAGCTTTAATATTTTAATTATTTTTAGTTAGATTAAATAAAAATTTATTTTATTTTATTTTTTGCACATTTAAATAAATTTATTTTTAAAAAATTAAATAAATTAAACATAAATAAAAATATATGTTATTTTTTAATTAAAATTTTAAATAAATTTATTTTAAATAATAATAATAATTAAATAATGAAATAAATAAAACATCTATTAAAATTTAAATAATGAAATTAAATAAAATATAAGCATAATTTTAAAATAAAATATCTATAAAATATCTATAAAAAATATTTTAAAAAATTAAATAAATAAAAAAAAATAAAAATTAAATTAAATTATTTTATTTTTAAACTGAGACATTTAATTTTTTTGAATTTTACTAAATATAATACATAATTAAATGCTAGCGGGCAAAAATATAATTTCATTGGCTAATCTCATGGGATAACATGGTTTCTATCCCCCCAATGGGATAGGATAGTCCCCACAAATATGGGACTAATAGTCCAAGAGGACTATTAGTCCGGAGCAAAACTTTTGAAACAAATAATGAACTGGGACTAATAGTTCAATCTCATGACCTAATCCTTCAAAACAAACACACCCTAAGAGTATAGAAACCAATCAAAAAACTGAACACAATATTCACATGATATGGGTCTAACACACATGTAAAAGAAGATTGTGTCGAGTTCTGCAAGTAGTTTCTGTGCAAGTAAAAGAACTGTTCCTCTAATTGTAGTGCGGTTTTCACACCCAATACATTTTGCTACTTCCTCATGTTTGCAAAGTGGATTGAGATTCCACTAGCTGTGTTTCCATCTCTTAATAAGAAAGAAGACAGTAGTGAATGTGCAAGAAACAGACCATTTGCAAGGCATGAGGAAATAAGAAGAATATAGTGTAGATTGGGATGTGTGCATATCATTTAGATATCAAAAACAAGACATAACAAAACAAAACAAACAAAAAACACCAAAGAAATGAAAGAAATACAAAGTTACATTGGTGGAAGACCCGTATGAGAAAGAACATGATCATAGATTCAGCAGAAATTGAAGGGTTATTATCCGATTCTACAATCACGAATTGCGCAACCAAGAGACCAAAAATTGTCACACATGACGATACATAATACTCAACATTCCCACTGCAAACATCTTTGAATACATAAACTACCTCCCCTTGTAGGAGGTGATGCGGCTTGTAATATGCGACTTCTCTTCCTTGAATGGTTGAGTTGATGCATCGGATAGACTGGGTAACCTTGAAACACTACCCTTCCCTTTCTTGGCATTTGGTCCTATCTCCTCTATCATGTGTTTCCAACCATCAATAGGTCTCCTCCGGCTAAAAATATGAGTCTTGATAAAACTAGCTATCTGCATTGCAGTTAACAGAAAATAAGAAAGAGTAGTGGTGGTTGAGTTAGGAAGATAGAGGAAAAGAGAGACTATCATATCATCACAGAGAAATATCATGAATACATTGAAACTCCATGATCAGTCCTCAACAACCCTGCATTTTGATGTATCTATCACAGAGTCAATTCCTAGATGCACCAATTGCAGTCCTTAAGAGTGAACTACAATTAATTGAAACAATTGGGAAAGTTTATAGGACTGCAAAAAGATAGCAAAATCCAATGGTAACACTCCTTGCAAATGAGGATCAAGGTTTAAAAAAAATTCCTCTACCAAATGGTATGTTTTCTCAGCATATTTATCTCACTTATCAACTGGAGGGAAAAAAAAGAACAGAGTTTTCATCAGCATTATTAAAAATTTTATTGGGTATTATGACTTTTTCCTTGAATATATACATTTAACCAATCACTGCTCAAACCACAGTAGCTCATGCCTGGTCCCAACTGGAAACTAATGATCAGACCAGATCGAAAAGGTTCTAGGATTATCAAGTCTATCATTTTACCTACTATAGAATGATATTGATAAATGGCAGTTCGTAATTCAGGGCCTTCAACTAAAGGTTGCATCCTTCTTCAGCAGCTTGCCTATCTCTGAATCATAAGTATTTAACAAATAAAAAAGTATGTTCTCCTGTGTATGTGTCCATATGGCGAAGAGATAATAATGACAGCGTGACAAACCTGGAATTTGCTGAATGCAATTCGACGTTCAAATTCTTGGAGAAGGATGTCTTCTTCCCTTTGTGACATCTCCCAGACACTCCCATCTTGAGCTTTTGCTGTTGTTTCCCAACCATCAGGCTTGTTTTTTAACTCAGACGAACTTGGGATTTTTGAGTTGTTCAAGTCGTCATTGGGAGAGTCAAAAATCCTACATTTATTGAAGATATTGAACAAAGAGAGCTTACTTAGCAAGACGCCCCATACATGTTACTCCATTTGACATATCAGGAGCTTCTTTAAAAGGGATTTTAAGAGCTTAAAAATATTTAAAATGCATAATAAGGGAAATGAAACTCTTCTTGACATACATAACCGCCAACAAATAATGCAGCATATTCTGATATCTTACAAGGGAGATGATCATATGACCTTGCATGAAATTTACTCACTCCATCTTGTTTGAGACAACATACATGGTATCTCTGTACTTTCAATAGTATTTAGATTTTTTAAATAAATATCCTCATTTCCCCAGAGCACATTGTTTCATGACTTAATGATCAGTGATCTCATTCATATTCTTCCTCGGTTATTTGGAGGAAACTTGACTACTTGTTAATGGTCCATTCACCCAAATTAGTCACTAAGTTTGCTACCTCAAATAGGACTAAGACCATCCACAACTATAATCCTACCAAGGGTTACAATTTCTCACAAGAGAAACCCCCATTCTGCACAACTACCTACTGGTAGGGCTATAAATGAGCCGAGTTGAATTAAGTAATAGGTTATTCAAGTTTATCTTGAAAACTTAACAAGCTTCAAGTGTTTAAGTTTAACTTGTTTACTAAACGAGTCGAGCGAAATAGTAAATTGTTCAAGTTTATTTACCTAACGAAGCGATTTCAAATGAAGAAAATGAACACAGGTGGAGCTGAGTAGCCCTAACAGTCATCAATGTAGTAGACTGACTAACAAGAATCACATATTTGAAGAATACCTAATTCAAAAAGAACAAACTATAACTTACCCATTAAAATTCAACATTTTTAGGGGCAAGAAACATCAAATTACATATACATAATACAATCCACCAACAATACATTTATATATATGAATAAATGTAAATGAGAGAGGAAGAGGAAGGCATACTCAGAGCAGCTATCGAGCAATCTCTCGATATCATCTCCACCACCACCACCGCCAATGGAATCAACCAACTTAGCCTCCTCTTGCTTCTCAATCTCTTTGACCCACAAGCCAGCATGAACCCTCTGCTTCTTCAACCTATAATCCCTCTTCACATTCTCCAATCCATAAAGCGAATTCCCTTCTTGCTGATTTTGCCCTAGCTGTCTCTGTTGCTGTTGCTGTTGCTGTTGCTGTTGCTGTTGTTGTTGTTGTTGTTGTTGTTGTTGGATCTTCGAGCTCTTCCTTCTCTGGTCCCAATTCTCGGTCATGTCCTCGACGAAGGCCTTCGTCTCGGCGTCGACGTCGGAGGACAGGAGTGGAGGAGTGGCGGCGGAAGGGTTGTCGGAGAAGTTGACGTCGGTCTCCCATGGGGGACGGTTGTTGCCGGAGAGGTCTTCGGGGAGCCAGGCGGACTCCCAAGCGTCGTTCCACTCTTCGCCGCCGCTCTTGCCGGTGGTGGACAGTGGGCGGCGGAGGTGGAGGTGGAGGTGGAGGTGGTGGTGGTGGTGGAGGAGGAGGGTGGTGGTGGCGGTGGTGGTGGGATTGAAAAGGGGGTTTCGGATTATAGAGGAAATTCTGCGAACTGGATTCATCATTTTGGGAAAAGTTTTGCAGACTGCTGTCTTCTCTTGTCTGCACTATCGGGCCTACGTAATATTTCAGTTCTCAATTTTATTTATTCATTTATTTTTGGAGTACTGCTGTTAGTATCTATTAAAATTTTGAAAAATGTTTTGCAGTTCGAAAAACTTTTCCCCGAATCCCCCGAATCACTGAAACGACGTCGTTTCAGTGATTTTGAATTTTTTCTTTTTTTCTTTTTTTCCGCCATTGTTGACGCAGAGGGAGAGGGAGAAGAGGGAGAAGAGGGAGAGGGAGAGAAAGAGAAGAGAGGGAAGAGGAAGAGGAGGTTGTCGCAGCTCGTCTCCGGCCGTCTGCCGGCCAGTCGCAGCTCTGCCCCGGTCGTCGCAGCTCGCAGCTCCGCCGTCACAGCTCCGCCGCCCCCCTCCTCCTCCTCCCTCCTCCTCCCCCTCCCCCTCCCCTCCTCCTTCTTCGTCTTCGTCTTCTGCTTCTTCCGCTGTAAAAAAAAAAAAAGGGATTCGGGGGAGCTCGGATTCGAGCTCCCAATCACAGCTCTAAAATTTTTTGGACTCCCATTTTTTTGGACTCCAATCTTAAATTTTAAATTTTAATAATATTTTTTTGGACATCTCATTTATTATCAAATTTATTCATATTCATAACATTTTCACAATGATATATACACCTATCTAATTTTTCATCCCTCTCATTTCATGACTCACTCAATCTTCAGAGTTTGGAGCTTTGGTCCAGTATAGAATTCTTGGACCCTAACCCTCCATCACTCTCGTCGCCGTTTTAGTCGTCAACGGAGCATTCCAACGACTCTCATCTTCTCTGAACGCTCTCCGTATCGCCAAATCAATAACATCTCTCATCCTCTTATCATCATCTTCTTCGTTACTTTTTGTATCTTCGTCATCGCTGAGATCGATCAAAAATACTCCAATTTCTACGGGATTTGCATAATCGTTTGCAAGATGAGGAAAAATAGAATCATCGTCTGAATCGCCATCAGAATCATCATCTGAATCGCCATCAGAATTCTGAATGTAAACCAAAACAATTTGTTCACCACTGTGTAGCCGAAAAAATGTATTTTGTTCAGAACTGTTTTGTCAAACAATAATGATCCTGTCAGCACTGTATGTCCGAACAAAATTTATTCATCACTGTGTAACTTGAATCCATTCCAATTCACAACTTAAAATAACATAAATTAAATCCATTCAAAATACATAACTTAAATTCATTTCAATTCATTCTTTTCTATTCTAAGTTAGTTTAACAAAGAAAATTACATAACTGACTATCTGCATTAATATTCGGAACCTATGCATTGAACGAAAGGATTATGTTCAGTACTGTATTACCGAACATAATTCTAACAGTCAGCAAACTAGTACCGACCAACTCGAACGAAACAAGAACGACCGAAAACGATCGAGAATGTTAATACAAGACAGATAAATTTATCAATGGAACGCCGGTCTCACTAGAATTGTTGTCCTCGTCCTCTATTGCTCTACACAGTGAAATAAGTGATGAAATATACGTTATACTTGAAGCAAAACTTTCAAGTTCAATAGCGTTGATAATGGTGATGAAGATGATACATTCAGAATTTAAAATGATTATGAAAAAATGATAGATTTAGGGTTTATGTTAGTTGGTTATGAAAAGTAATAGGTTTAGAGTTTACAAACATGGAATACGTATAGTTGGAGTTGGAGTTGGAGTTGGAGTTAGAGGTGGAGGTGGGGGTGGAGGTGGGGGTGGTGGTGGGGGTGAGGGTGGGTGTCCAATATTATAAAGTATTAGTTCTTATTGATAGGTGGGTGTTCCATTTAATAATGTCTTTTAATGTAATTTTACTTTAGGGTATAACTGTAATAAAAAAAATTATAAAATGGGGGGTCCAAAGAATTTTTGCAGGTGCTAATAGCAACACTCTATTTTTAAGGTTCATTAGATAAATTTAAGGAATTTGTGAGTTCAAAAAAAAATTAAGGAATTTGTTTTTAAAGTCTTGATATTAATATTTTATAAGGTAAATAATATATAATATTTTTATAGTATTTAGGTTTTTTTAATATTTTCATAGGAAAATTTCTTTTGATATAAAAAATTTCAATTTTCACAAACAAATTGATATGATCATAGATAAATTTTAGAGAAAATTAGTCTAAAGTCTCTCTCCCATTTTTAGTAATGGAAGAAATCTACAATATTATTTTATAATGTCTAAAGTCCCTTAATTTTACACACATATATCACAGAGAAATTTGACTCTCTCAAATCAAATCTCATTTCTCTCTCTGTATCTTCCTTATTTCGTCTCTCTCTCTCTCTCTTTCTCTCTCTCTCTCTCTTTCTCTAAATCCAAACCTCACTTGATCAAATCCCCAAATCTCTCTTCCGAAAACGAATCGAAATCCAAACCCAAATTCAAATTCGAATCCAAATCCAAATTCAGAGTTGAAATTGCAATCGAGTTCATCAACATCGCATAATTCTCTCTCTAAATCTACAAATTCATCAACTTAAATCCGGCGACGCAATCTGATTGTAGTGCCCTAGATTGTTCAACTCCGGTTGGTTTCGTCGAAGAAGAAGCAACTTTTTCGACAAGTAATCAACGAAGTAACTTTTCGCTTCACTCTTGGTGGAATTGAATCTTTTTTCTATTGATGGGTCGTTGAACACATCAAAAATAAATCACTAAACTATACCAAATTCTTTTAGAATAATGGCAAGTCCAGGTATCGATCCACAAGGACAATTGTGAAATTAAACTAATTTAATTGATAAATTCCTAAATTAATTTTGATGAAAAGAATGATTGATCATAACCTAATTTAATAACGAATAAATTAAACTAAATAATTAAATTATCAATTATAACTAAAAGTGGATTTACTGAATTAGGGGAAAACCTAGGGCAAAGAGTCCACCACTAGTCACGTAATTAGGGTTTCCAATTGAAATCAATTATGTTATGGTTCGAACGGAATAATACTTTGCAACTACAAGTTCAAAGCATTTAACAAGAAAATCATCACGTTCAATGTACGAGCACGAACTATCTCAAGTAGTACGAATTGTTCACTCTAAACTAAGGTAGTGACACGACTCGTCTCTCGTAGTATGATTCGTCTCATACCTTGAATGTGAAAGAATAGAAAACTCTTGTATGGAAAACATTCAACAATCACAGAAAGCTGAATATTTGAAGAAATAATGGAAAGTGTATATATAAAACTTCTAAAACACCATACAATTATTCAAACCTTTACATAATTGAAAATCAAAAAGAAAAACTAATTACATGGCTAGGGTTTCATCAAAACCCTAGAACAGAAGACTAGCCACTAATAGAGGAGTGGAAGGAGGTAGATGGAGAAGAAGCCACCATGGGAGACATGCTTGAAGCTTCAAGTTCCTTTTCTTTTCAAACCCTAGCCTCCATTTCTTGATAAAAACAACTTCTGAACCCTAATCTAGCCTTTTTCTTGCCTATTTATACCTCTGGTGTTTTTCCAAACAAGTTTAAAACATCTGGCACGTTTTTCCAGAAAAAGTCAACGCACGTGCGGGAAAGTCAACTCTCTTCAAATTTTGTCTTTTTGCCCATTTTATGCTTCAACTATGTACAACATGATTGACATTCAACACACATAAAGTATACATTTTGACAAGCAAGTAAAGTTAAAGGATCCTAATTAACGGCCTCAATGATGTACAATTCGGCCTTAATCACATCCCCCAACTTACAACTTGCTAGACCTCAAGCAAGTAATAAAAATAAAATTAAATTAAACAAAATCTAACTATTTCCTCTTTCGTGGGAAAACGGTTGCATTTGGCATATGCAACAAGCCTTGAAACCACAAAGTTACCCCAAGTGAACGAGTAAAGTCTCGTGAGGGTTTCCAGAAATGATACCCACAAACATTTTCATATTCATATACGCCCAACAATTAACCACACTACTCCACCTAACAATCAACTTATGTACCACTACAGTGTAATATTAAAACATAATGAGTCATTAAAGGCACAGTGGATAAGCATGAAGGAACCTATTAAGTTAAAATCACAATTCAGTTAATACAAAAGTAAAGTCCCCTGTACTTGTGCATGCTAGTAAACAAATCATCAGTACCCTTGGTGTAAAGTGCAATCTCCATATTAGTTAACTGTCGACTATAATAGCCCAATGTAACTCATAATAACACCCAACATATACAGAAAAACTAACATGTTGCAGCCAAGATTCTCAAACTATTTATTTATTTATTTATTTTAATGACTGTGCAATGTCCTGATCCATTAAGCTTTCTAATCAACCCATGTAGCAAGTATTGGGCCAATGACTCCCAAACCAGATGGTTTTAGGGCACTTGGTGTAGAGACACCCTTACAGGCTTAATAACTCAAGTTGAAAAGGCTACGAATCCGAACAAGTCATTCTCCTTATTTTTTCCTTAACTGTGCAATGTCTAAGTTCCTTAAGCTTTCTAATTAACCCATGTAGCAAGTATTGGGCCAATGACTCCCAAACCAGACGGTTTTGGGGCACTAGGTGTAAAGACACCCCTATGGGCTTAATAACTCGAGTTAAAAAGGCTACGAACCCAAATAAGTCAAGTTTTTTTTTTTTTTTTAAGAGAATCTGGGCTCATCATTTATTCTTTTCTGCAACCCTAGCTATTATCAATGATGTATACCAGGGATTATAATAAAAAGGTCACCGCTATGAGAGTGTGTTCATGTGAATTAAGGCATACTTATGACAAGTGTACTAATACCACAAGCACAAACGACTCCCTTAGTGCAAACATCACATGCAAGTATCTACCCAATAAATCATTTTCATACAAATCTACTATGCTCCCCAATTAATATATACAAATATCATCACCCTACTAGTAACAAGTTACATCAAGTGAAATAATGCAATCAAGTGAAACAGGTATAAGCATGAATGATTGAGCCAAATAGAAATGCACAAAAGAAAATGCAACCCTCATTCCCCAACTTGAATATGACATTGTCCTCAATGGAAAAGTAAAGAGAAATGAGAGAAGATTACCAGAGATTGTAGGTGCACATCCAGGTAAGTATATAGTACACACATACATCGTCGGATCACTTGCATGTTACCAAATGAAACTTCCATCACCCCGGTACGACAATTAATGCACGCATTGGCCGTAGCCAAGAAAGGTCGACCTAAGATCACCGGGATTTGTTTCCTAGAACTGGCTACCGGTTCTATATCTAACACCAAAAAGTCAACAGAGAAGTAAAACCTATCAACCTTTACTAGTACATCCTCAATCATGCCTCGTGGCACTTTGAGGGACCGATCAGCCAACTGAAGAGTAACAGTAGTGGGCTTTAACTCGCCAAGCCCAAATTCCTCATACACAAAGTACGGCAACAAATTGACACTAGCCCCTAAATCTAATAAGGCCCTATCAATGAAATGGTCCCCTATAATGCATGTAATGGTTGGAGCACCCGGGTCCTTAAGTTTAGGAGGTGTGTCATTCAATAAGATGGAGCTTACTTGCTCCATAGTAGGACCTTTTGGGACACGTGTATCCTAGATTTACGCTTTTGCGTACAAAGGTCCTTCAGAAATTTGGCATAGGAGGGTACTTGCTTAATCGTCTCCAACAGGGGGAGGTTGATTTTTACCTGTTTAAAGACCTCCATCATTGCTTCCATAGATACCGCCTTCTTATTAAAAGGGGACGGTGTATCAAGGCATTGGGGAAAGGGTGCCTTAGGCACATATGGTGCCTTGGGCTCATGTAAAGTGTTAGGGACTAAGTCATCAATCTTAAGTGTTTCCCTCTTACCCTTGCTCTCATTGGGTGTACCACCGTGGTCACCCTTCTTAGCTCTAGTTGCATCAAACGCAACTGACTCAGGCTCTAACTTCCTTCCACTTCTCAAAGTAATCACCGCTTGTACTTGCTTATGGTGCTTTCCATTCCCACCCAAACTCTCTGCCTCGTATTGTCCCTTAGGGTTGGCCACAGTTTGACTTGGTAATTTTCCCTTCTCTCTCCGATTCATGTTGTTAGCCATTTGACCCAATTGGGCCTCTAGCTTGGCAATAGAGTGAGTATAGGAGTGAACTACCGGTGCAAACCCCGTAAGTTCTGTAAGAACTTCCAACACCTGAGTCTCAAAGGTAGAGTTGCCCTGAGGAACAGACAGGGGTTGTGGTTGCCGGTACGGTTGTGGGGGCCTATAAGGTTGCGGTGGTCGGTAAGATGATTGGTTGGCAAAATTATTAAAATTATGCCATGGTGGTGGAGGATTGTAAGAAGTGCCTTGTGAATGGGGTCTCCATGAAAAATTAGGGTGATTTCTCCATCCCGGATTGTATGTGTTGGAGTATGGGTCATTACCCGGGTTGGAAGAATCCTTGAGCCGCATTCACATGCTTTTGGACTAACTCCGGAAATTGTGATGCCGAAGGGCACTCACTCAAGTCATGAGCAGGGCTCACACAAATAATACATGCCTCGCGAAATTGAGGCTGATCTTGTTGGGTAGGGGAATGTCCCGCAGCTAATAATTGATCAATTCTGTGGGACAATGCCTCTACTTGTTGGGCTAACTTTAAGTTTTGCCCGCCCTCATAAATGCGCCCTCTTTTCAGGGCTCTAACTACTGGTTGCTGGACTTGCCGGGCTGCGGAGGCATGGTGAAGGGAATTATCACTTAGGTTCTCAAACAATTGCCATGCCTCGGCATCATTTTTGGACATGAATGTCCCACCACAGGATGAGTCCACCATTTGGCGGTGCGGCTCAGTTAAGCCATAATAAAATGTTTGAACAAGTTGCCAATCAGGCACTTGGTGGTGGGGACACTGTTGGAGAAGGTCTCGAAGTCTTTCTCACGTCTCATGGAATTGCTCGCCATCCATTTGAGCAAAGTTTGTGATGGTTCGCCTAAGTTGATTGGTTTTACCTATGAGAAAGTACTTCTCCAAGAACCGTTGTTGTAAGTGGTCCCAAGTTGTGATTGAATTAGCAGGTAAGGAATTCAACTAGTGTTTGGCTTTATCCTTTAATGAGAATGGAAACAATTGCAACGTTAAGGCCTCATTTGTGAAATTCTAGATCCTCACTGTCGAGCAAATTTTCAAAAATTCATTCAAATGTTTGTAAGGATCATCATGAGTTAGTCCATAGAATAATGGGAGCATTTGTATGGTGCTGGACTTAATCTCATAATGAGCAGCAGTGGTGTTGGGTAATTGAATGCATGATGGTGATGTATATGCAGTGGAGGTGAAATAATCCTTAAGGGTCCGGTTAGGCACATTCGGGACATCTGGATCTGCCATCTCTAATGGCTCAATGTATGAATATGAATACTCAAGCCTAGGAACACGGGCAGAGGCCCTAAGTCTCCTAAGAGTCCTTTCTAGTTCAAGGTCCAAACTCCACAATTCAGGGCGACAAAAACAGCGCCCGTGCATACACTACCCACACACACACAAAAAGTTCTGACTCTGTGCACTAAGTTATAAAAGCAAAATACCAAAGGGAGAAATACTCACAGCGGTTTAACGAAAACGCTTTACTCGTCTTGCGGGTGCTTGACGTGTGGACGTTGTCTCCAAAATTTAATTGAGCTTCGTCTTTCTTTTTAGCACTTTGGTGCTTTGCTTACGAGTGTTTGCTTCTATTTACGCTGTAAGGCCCCAGTGTCCCACATCGGGAATGGAGGGGGAGTTCTTGGGCTATAAAAGTAAAAACCTAGACCCTTATATAACATCGAGGCCTTTTCCCGAGTGGTGAAATCCTTATCAGAACTCCCCAGTTAAGCGTGCTTAGGCTGGAGTAGTTCTGGGATGGGTGACCCACTGGGAAGAACAAATCCGTGCGGGCGTGGCCCAAAGCGGACAATATCGATACCATGTGAAGGGTTGGGGTGTTACAAATGGTATCAGAGCTGACTCTCCGGAGTACCGAGTGTGGGCCCCTGGCGTCTCTCGGTACATGTGGGCGGGCTTGTGAACTGGCAGGCTACTGCACGGGGACATGCAGCCTTATAGGGGGTGGATTGTAAGGCCCCGGTGTCCCACATCGGGAATGGAGAGGGAGTTCCTGGGCTATAAAAGTAAAAACCTAGACCCTTATATAGTATCGAGGCCTTTTCTCAAGTGGTGAAATCCTTATCAGAACTCCCCAGTTAAACGTGTTTAGGCTGGAGTAGTTCTGGGATGGATGACCCACTGGGAAGAACAAATCCGTGCGGGCGTGGCCTAAAGCGGACAATATCGATGCCATGTGAAGGGTTAGGGCGTTACATGTGCACTTTAGTGCTGCACTTTTTTTTTTTTAATTTTTAAAGTTCGGTTGCGCTCCACTTGCACTTCGGTGATAGCTCCAATTTCAAACGCTCTGCACACTTAACAACACGAAAGCATAAAATCCTAAACTAAAAATTAAAATAAGAATGTAACTTTAAATTAACTAATTTCGCCAGAAGTCCCCAGCAACGGCGCCAAAATTTGATGGGTCGTTGAACACACCAAAAATAAATCACTAAACTATACCAAATTCTTTTAGAATAATGACAAGTCCATGTATCGATCCACAGGGACAATTGTGAAATTAAACTAATTTAATTGATAAATTCCTAAATTAATTTTGATGAAAAGAATGATTGATCATAACTTAATTTAATAACGAATAAATTAAACTAAATAATTAAATGATCAATTATAACTGAAAGTGGATTTACTGAATTGGGGGAAAACCTAGGGCAAAGAGTCCACCACTAATCACGTAATTAGGGTTTCCAATTGAAATCAATTATGTTATGGTTCGAACGGAATAATGCTTTGTAACTATAAGTTCAAAGCATTTTAACAAGAAAATCATTACGTTCAATGTACGAGCACGAACCATCTCAAGTAGTATGAATCGTTCACTCTAAAGTAGGGTAGTGACACGACTCATCCCTCGTAATATGATTCGTCTCATACCTTGAATGTGAAAGAATAGAAAACTCTTGTATGGAAAACATTCAATAATCACAGAAAGCTGAATACTTGAAGAAATAATAGAAAGTGTATATATAAAACTTCTAAAACACTATACAATTGTTCAAACCTTTACATAATTGAAAATCAAAAAGAAAAACTAATTACATGGCTAGGGTTTCATCAAAACCCTAGAACAGAAGACTAGCCACTAATAGAGGAGTGGAAGGAGATAGATGGAGAAGAAGCCACCATGGGAGACATACTTGAAGCTTCAAGTTCCTTTTCTTTTCAAACCCTAGCCTCCATTTCTTGATAAAACAACTTCTGAACCCTAATCTAGCCTTTTTCTTGCCTATTTATACCTCTGGTGTCTTTCCAAACAGGTTTAAAACATCTGGCACGTTTTCCCAGAAAAAGTCAATGCACGTGCGGGAAAGTCAACGCACGTGCAAGAAAGTCAACTCTCTCCAAATTCTGTCTTTTTGCCCATTTTATGCTCCGACTATATACAACCTGATTGACATTCAACACACATAAAGTATACATTTTGACAAACAAGTGAAGTTAAGAGATCCTAATTAACGGCCTCAATAATGTACAATTCGGCCTTAATCATCTATTTAGACAAGTGAGAAACTTTGTTTGATTTCTTGCAGCATATACCATTAGACTTTGCAAATAAATATTTTAGTGAGAAGCAGAGTGGTGTCATACTAAGGGTTTCAGATGGAAAAACATGGTCTGCAAAGTTCTTTAGCAAGAATCGCAGTCCAAAACACAAACTTGGTTGGATTTCATTAGCACTGGACAATAATATACTAGCAGGTAATGTTTGTGTCTTTGAGCTGATGATGAAGAGCAACATTGAACCACCTTTGCTCAATGCCATGATATTGAGAGCTACAGAAGATTGGAGTGTTTGAAAATCTATTAATTTGAAAGACCAACAGAAAGCAGCAGAAAGTTAGATGGGTGAATGAAATGTGTGTTATTTTGCAATTTGTAAGCAAGTGTGTTCACATTAAACAAAATTTTTGTGAGAAATTATGGTTATGCTATGTAATAACCCTCACCACTGATCACTGATAACGCTACTGATTAACGCTACTGATTACTGCTAAACTGAGACTGATTACGATAAGTAATTAAATTGATTAAAATACTGAACCGACTGATTGAATATGCTAGTTTAAATGCATATCTATCTGTTGACTGTTAAAATTATCTGTCCATGTTTTATGCTTTAAATTGCGAATTGAAGGCCTTATCGGCGGCCGAAACTGAAATTGATCGATGTTTTATGATCATTAGAATTTATATGATTTTATGGCATATTTATCTAAAATGTGATTTAGCATGATTAAATTAGATTAAAATAAGCTAAATTGCATAGTTGGCTTTAATTACCAAATTGCCATCCTAGTGGGCCACTTGCTAGACACTTGTGAGACTTGGTCATATGCATTGCTTAACATTTCTTCAGCCATTTTAGAGGCCACAACCGACTAGAGTGAGAGAGTGAGAGGAAATGAGTGATTTCAACTTGATTTTGTGAATTGGCTTGAAGAATTGAAGTATAGATTGCAAATTGAGCTCCCTTATCTTGCATTGGAGACCTAAGGTAGTGTAATTACCCTCTTGTTTATGAATTGAGCTTGTTCTTGCATGATTCATGTCAAATTAGTGGATAGAGTCTAGAACTAGCTTAAGTTGTTGAATTGGAGCTTAAGGCTTGCATACATGTCTATACTAATGAATTTTGAGTTGATTTCATGGAAATTGTTACATGCATGTTCATATCTTTGCTAAGGGACATGATTTCACCATGTTTTTGAAGAAATAGACTCATTTGCTCTTGTATAGAAGCCTTGAATTCAAATGAGACTTTGCGTGTTACTTATTCTCCATGTTCTTGAAATTTGGTTTTGAAATTGTGTTTAATTGAACTACCCTTGGGCTTTGATTTCTCAAATTGAGCTTTGAAACATGTTATACTATGAGTTTACAAGTGTTTTCCAAAAAATTAGCCCAAGAGGATCGAATTTGATGCATTAAAACTTGGTTTTGAGTTTGAGGTTCAAATATGGAATTTCCAGATTTTGGACCCACGCTCGAGCGAAGAACTCCATGCTCGAGCGTACAACCTGTGATCTTGACGCCCGCTCGAGCGAAGAAAGTGGCGCTCGAGCGTGAAATGCGTGTATCCAGTACTTTGCATGAGCCTGCAGTCCGCCCGAGCGAGAAAGTTCACGCTCGAGCGAGGACTTGTGTCTCACGCTCAAGCGAGGATCGAGCGCCCGTCGAGCGTGAATTTTGAGCATCCAGTATTTTCACTGTAGCTTGCAGTCCGCTCGAGCTACGGAAGTCACGCTCGAGCGGAGCTCCTTTGTCCGCATGTCCGCTCGTCCGCTCGAGCGTAGAAAACCACGCTCGAGCGAGACCCCTGTTTTCTGAAAATTCTGAAAAATGTTTTAAAGTGCATCTTTGCATCCTCATTCCATCCTAGGCATTATTAAGCCTAGTTTAAGGCATCTTAATGAGGATATAGATGTAGAACCACACCGAGTCTAAGTAGGGACTAAGTCTTTGATTCCCGAATGTGAACTTAGTGTGTGTTCGTTCTGTCACTGTATAGGGTTGGCTTTCGGAGACACGCTCTAGCTGCTTATAGCCCAGAACTCTGTGAGTAACGATGTCGTAAAGATTTGTTCAAAGATGAATATTTTCTGACTATTAACTAAACTGCTTCCTGAACTGTTACTGTTAACTGAATGAATGTATGTTCTCTATTCTGAACTATATTGTGGCATCCGTAGCAACTACTGTTACTGTTACTGCTACTGTTACAGAGATCTCTGTCAGTTCCTATTCTGGAACTTCTGTTTACTGATATGATGGCCATCATTGACTGTTCGGTCTTTTTAGACCTACTGTTTACTGTACTGCTATGCTAATGGATATACCACATATGACTGTTATGACTGAATGACTGGAATACTGATTTAATGAACTGTTTTCATTACTGTAAGGACATTCATTCTTAACTTCTTTACACATTATGTTATTCACTGGGCTTTAGCTCACTGTTTATATATATATATATGTAGGTGTTCAGGCACCAGACCGGAGTTAGGAGCGTGGGTTAGACTCCCTTTTTGTCAAGCCAACCACTGTGCCTCACTGCGAGGTTCCGAGCCTGCCAAGCTATGGCTTAGGGGTGTTTTATTTCCCCCGTCTGTCTTTGCATCTGTTTTGTAATAACTGTTTAGACTATTACTGTACTGTTTAATAGGGATTAGGTCCCTGTTCTGAGTGATTGTAAATGTTGTACATACTGTTTTGTACTGTTTATGTATATATGTATGAAAATTCGTTTTGCATACAGACTGTCACAGCTCATTGGACATTGTTTATTTACTGTTTTGGCTTCCGCCATGCCCCTATACTCTGTAATACTGTTTTACTGTTAAGCAGACATTCGGTAATTTCGGATTACTGGCCGGTTACGGTGCTAAACCCATAGGGGCGGGTTTGGGTCGTGACATGCTAGTAGTATTGCTGTGTTTTAATGTTTTTTATACCTGTTTTGTTGGTGTTTTGATGAATTTATTCTTACCCTCATGATTTGCCTTGTTCGCTAACTTTGTTTCTGTTTAGTTTTGAGTTTTTAAAAATAATTTGAGTTTTTAATTTTTTATTTTTAGTGATTTTTTTTAATATCTTAGTATTTTTTTTTTAAGATCTACATAATCTAAATACAATTTAAAAAGGCAAAATTTTTATAAGGCCAAGCCAAATTGACTTATAAATTTGATTAGTTCGATGAGACCATAGATTTGAAAAACCAGACCCAGTTGCAGTTAGAATCAAGGAAGGTATGTATTGGTTTGTTAAAATTTTTCTGGTTGTTCAAATTTCTCTGGTAGGTCTCTAGTTTGTTCAAATTCCTCTGGTTCTGGTTATTCAAATTTCTCTAGTATTGGATTTTCTCTGGTAGGTCTCTAATTTTCTTTGGTTTGTTATTCAATTTTTTCTAATTTGCTATTGTACAAATGTCTTACAGTCTAGAGAAAATTGGTCAAAATCGTGGTTGTTCAATTTTCTCTGATTTGTTGCTGTTTAATTTTCTCTGGTTTGCTGTTGTATGAATGTCTTACAGTCTAGAGAAAATTGGTCAAAATGGTGATTGTTCAATTTTCTCTGGTTTGCTATTATATGAATGTCTTACAGTCTAGAGAAAATTGGTCAAAATGATGTTTGTTCAATTTTCTTTAGTTTGTTGTTATTCAATTTTCTCTGGTTTGCTATCATATAAATGTCTTACAGTTCATAGAAAATTGGTCAAAATGGTGGTTGTTCAATTTTCTCTGGTTTATTGTTAAGTGAATGTCTTATAGTCCATAGAAAATTAAACAACAAAAAATCAGAGAAAATTAAACAACAAAAAACCAGAGAAAATTGGAAAATAGCCACACAAATTTTCTCTGAATAGAGCCACACAAAATCACACAATTTTTCTCTAACACAATTTTCTCTGGATAGAGCCACACAAAATCACACAAATTTTTTATACACAATTTTCTTTGGATAAAGCCATACAAAGCCATACAAATTTTCTTTAACACAATTTTCTCTGAATAGAGCCACACAAAGCTACATAAATTCTAATGATATGTGAGTTTGGGAAGAATTTCTCTTCCATTCTCTCTGTATTATTTTCTATTTTAATTTTGAAAATTGAAGTTTTTCTTCAATGTAGCTATTTATGGAGTCATTTTTCTGCATTTTAATCTTTTGAAATGTAGACCGAATTGTAGATATCAACAATTTCTCTGATTCAAACAAGAGAAAATTCATGTTTCTCTGAGTTCAAACCAGAGAAAATTCAACAATAGAGAAAATTACCCAAAGAAATTCTTTGGGAAGTCCAGAGAAGAATCTCTAGGAGGTCCAAAGAAATTCCCTGGGAAGTGCAGAGAGAATTTCTCAAGAGAGAAAATCATTGAGAAGTCCAAAGAAATTCTCTGGGAAGTCCAGAGAAATTCTCTAGGTTGAATTTTCTCTGGATCGATGTTGAGGGACCTTAGACATTATGAAAATATTGGGTGTCCTTTATGCCGTAAAATCTTAATACCAGGGACCTTAAAAAAAATCTCTAAAATTTTATCGAGAGATCTTAACTAATAAAAAAATTATATATTTGACCTCTTCTACTACTTAAAGTTGAAGATGGATGCTTTAATAATTTTTTCTAAATTTAATTATATGTGATAATTGAATTTAATTCAAAAAGGTTTTATTTTTGTTTTTATAATATATAATTTATTAGGTTGAGTAATCAAATATTTAAACATAGTTGAAAATTTTATGAGTTTTAAATATATTTTCAAATTTTGTTTGTATCAAATATTCATTACTTGGAGCCAAAATGAAAATAAACCTTTTAAACGTATATTCAATAGAATGAATTAACTTTACACCAAATTTAAAATGAATTCAAGGATTTTTATAATACATATATATATAAAAATAGAGATACCAAGCTCAAGTTTTACTCGCACAATCTTATATTTTTATTATTTTTAAATTATTTTTTCACTCTCTATGTTTTCAATATGCTCTTTAATTTTATTTTGGAGAAATTATATTAAAAAAATTCAAGAGTAGAAATTTAATGGCTAAAATATCATATTTTTCATCAGTTTTACTTAACGAAAATATGTAAATGATTTAGATTGAAAATAAATTAAAAATTTTAAATTTGAATTGATAAAATAAAAAATTCAAGATTTATTTTGTATGGAAAGATCAAACTATCATTTTTTTTTATTAATTTATAATTTATCCTTTTATTTTATTGGGCCAATCAAGTTAAATGACGAATCATCTTCGGCGCAAAGTTTCATCCAAAACCCAAATACAAAATGGGCCCTCGATTAAGGCCCATTAGGGCTTTGCCAAGAAAGGACCTATAAAGGTCTCTTCAACACTCATCGTCTGAAGCCCTAAACACACACACAGAGACAGAGGGAGCTCTGTCTTCTCTCTTTCTCTTTCATTTCCATCGCATACACGAGATCGGCGAACTGGTCGGTGTCCAAGCATGGTGCACGTTTCCTATTATCGCAACTGTAAGTCTTCTCTACAATCACTCTTTACATATATATATATATATATATTTGATCTGATTCAGCTTTTGTAGTGATTTTTAATATGAAATCTGGTAATTATTCTTTGTTTGGTTTCTGAGAAAGTACAAGAGAAATAAAATTTGAAACTTTTGACACCGAAAAGTTCTTTCCGAACTGAGTTATACTACAACTATCTGGTTGAGTTAATTAGGGTTTCTCAGCTGCAAAGAACACACCTTTAAGTTTTCTTAGGACACGCTCCATTATTGTTTTTTACTCAAATTTTCACTCAAATCAAGGGAGACTCAAATGTTTACTAAAAATTTTAAGACCATTTTCGTGATTCTCAAATTTACAGCGGAATGATGTTTAAAGTGTTGTTGGACAGAATTGTTGCCGTTTTTCCACACTTTATTTTCCAGAATATGATTATGAGCTGCCCATTAGTGAGTTTGTTTATTAGATTGGTTCATATCAAATAAAGCTTTCAAATTTTTACTCAGATTTCAGTAAAATTTCGATTAAGAGCTGCAGATGGCCTTATGCTTGCTGATTTGGGTTTTCAGTAAATATATACACATACATACTAGTGGGTGTGTACCCACCCGATAGGTGTGCTGTTAAATATGTGCTGTTCAAGTGGTAAAATGTTGTTTCCTGGACTGAAGGTCTGTGGTTCGAGCCCTGTCCTTCTCTTTATATAATTTTACATCAACACCAACTATAGGTATATTTTTTAAAAACTCAAATTTTGAGACATTTTTTGTCAACGCCATTTCAAGACTTTCACATATATGATAGTATAGATATAAAGATGGTTTTGTTCTTGCATGTTGAATTGTATAGTAATAGCCAACTATTGATGTTTTCCAGATGGAAAAACTTTTAAGAAACCTCGCCGCCCCTACGAGAAGGAGCGATTAGATGCTGAGTTGAAGCTGGTCGGAGAGTATGGACTCCGCTGCAAGAGGGAGCTTTGGAGGGTTCAGTATGCTTTGAGCCGCATCCGTAATGCAGCAAGAATGCTTCTAACCCTTGATGAGAAGAATCCCCGCAGGATTTTCGAGGGTGAAGCCCTTCTGAGGAGGATGAACAGGTATGGTCTGCTTGATGAGAGCCAAAACAAGCTTGATTATGTCTTGGCCCTTACTGTGGAGAACTTCCTCGAGCGTCGCCTCCAAACACTTGTGTTCAAGACAGGTATGGCAAAGTCCATCCACCATGCCAGAGTGCTCATCAGACAGAGGCATATCAGGTATGGCTGAAAAGCTTTAGTAATTAGATAAAGTTTGGATGTCTACAATGAAATGGGTGAAAGAGAGAAATTGGAGCTTTTACGCATCTTTCTTGTTTGAAAACTTGGGCTTTATTTACTCACATGTGAATTTGTTTCTGTAAATTTGTGTTTTATTGAAATCAATTTTTTTAATTTGACCTAGTAAATGTGATCTAAATATGATTTTGAAGGAGCAGAGTGGCACCATTGCATGAATAAAACCTATTTTGTATTTTGGTGGAGGTATGCTAGGCATAAACAGTGTTTTAAAAAGCCCTAGGCGCATCGAGGCGCCAAGGTCACCTGGAGCCTGAGCGCCGAGGCGCGAGGCGAGGCGAGGCGCGCGCCTCGCGCAAGTTATAAAAGTTGAGCAAAATATTAATATAACACAATTTTCAACATATAAAGTATTTAATATGTATATTATTAATTTTTTTAATAAGAAGAGAAGAGAAGAAGAAAAAAAATAATTAATTTTTTTAATATATATATTATTTTATTTATTTATTATATTTTTTACATAATGTGTTTTAATTAATTTTTTTTATTTTATTTTACATATATGTGTTTATTTTTTTTATTACTATGAATAAGTATATATTATATTTTATATATTATATAAGTATATTATATATTATAATAATTATATAATAGGTATCATATAAGTATATTATATATTATATAATAATAGGTATCACTTTTTGCTCTCTTTTGACCACATTTGGTCATTTTATATTGAAGAGTTTTGAATCCCTATAGGTATGCCCACAAAAAAAGCACTTTTTTTTTTTTTTCAAAAAAAAAAAAAAAAGAAAAAAAAAAGAAGATAAAGCCCATGAAGCCCGCGCCTCGCGCCTCGAAAAAAAGCCCTCGCTTCAGCGCCTCAGCTGCGCCTCGCGTACTGCGCCTCGCCTCGACCTGTTTGAGGCGCAAGGCTGCGCCTCATTGCGCCTCGAGCTTAGGCGCGCGCCTAAGCGCGCTTTTTAAAACACTAGGCATAAATATATGTGTAAAAATTAGATTGCTTGATTTTTTATTTACAATTATAGCCGTTGCATTTTGCACATTGTGGGTATTATGATTTGATATTGGCTAAACTTTTGGTAATGCTTATCCTTCTTATGCATGATGAGAATCTCGAGTATATTATCTTCACCTTGGAACTCCTCTTTAAATAGTTGGTAAAAGATAAATTAGTTGTGTTTTCAACTCAAAATGATTACCATTTGTGTACCAAGGGAATATAAACACAAATTGATTCCTATTTGATGTATGATTAATTTAAAAGAGAAATACATGTAGAAGGTTATGTGTTTTTGGGTAAAAAAAATATATGTTCTTCCTATACAGTGTGAAATTTAACTCAGTCCATGGATTTCATAGAGTCAGCAAATAGAAATTCTTTTTGACATACTTGGCCTTGATTTCTTGTCAAGCTTTATTTGTGCATAATATGTATGCTTATTTATGAGGAGGAATTTTGAAATACATCGTCAAGATTTTGTAGTTTTTTTAGAATTGAATGAAATAAAGCATAATTCTTCTTTCATACTTGGATTTTGTTTTTTCCTCCTTCCTGATGGTCACAACAACTTGGATGGTTTTTGAGATTATTCTTCACGTTCACTTTCTTTAGCAATAATATTAATTTTTAAAAAAATTCTAAAACTGAGGCAGCAAAATTAACAAAGGTTTGAAAAAGGCAAAGTATCTGTTGTTGTATGTAAGATTTGTCTATTATGGCAAATACGGCCTTCCTTTTTTTAAAAAAGAAGTTTCTTTTATAGCAAAAACAGATACTCCCATGTAATTTGTAAACCATGTAAGTGTACATACGGAGACAGACCTGTAGGTTGTATCATTTTATGGGGCCATACTTGTATTAGTAGAAGGGTTATACAATTATATTTATGAGCATAGTGAGGAAAAACGACTTTAACTTCATGTAGTTATAGATTATATCTCTAGACTATGTTAATTGATTGGAATATATTACTCTAGTGAATTTTGTGATCTTTATTTGTTGGTACACATTATTAAGGATAAACATTGTGTTTTTTTAATGTGGACTTTTCGTTAGTTTGACATTAAGGCCTTGTTTGGCATATACTAAAAAAGTCAAAAAGTCACTATCCTATATAAGTCACATCATCTTATTTAAATCACATCACTTCTCTACCACATCACTTCAAACTCAACCCAAACCCAATCCATATCCAACCCATATTTCATAAAAAGTCAAAAAGTGCACTTATTTAGAACATCCCAAACCATCCCTGAATTGTTTTAAGGGGGTAGGGGGGAATATGACTTTCTTATATTTTCAAATTCTTCTATATTTTTTGGGGGACTTATGTGCAAGTCTTAATAGGTAGACTTATTGTTCAATAGGTTCTGTGAGAATTAATGGAATTTTTCATCAAATATATTAAAAAATATCATTAATTGTTAATTTTCAGCGACGGTTTTACAAAAAATGTCATTAAATATAAGTTTTAACGACAGTTTAAAAAATGGTCGCAAAAAAGCAACTAATTTTCAACTTGCAGCAACAGTTTGAAAATTGTCACAAAAAAAGTCACTAATTGTAAGTTTTAGTGACAACTTATAAAAATTGTGACAAAAAAAAGTCATTAATTGTCAAATTTTAGCGACACATGTAAAAAATCATCACAAAAAATTATTTTTAGCAACGATTTGGTAGAACTTATTTTTAATAGGACTTGATGGGGATTAGTCCAACTTTTAAGACCTATTGATAGTTTATCCTATTTTTTTCTATTTTGTTTTGTCTTTGTACTGTATTTTCTAAATCTAACAGGGAAGGGTTAGTCGATGGAGGTGAGTTTAGAAAATATAGTAGATAGAGAAATACTATGTATTAAGTAGAAAAGAGAAGAAAATTGGAAGTTGACCGAAAGTGCAAGGGTTGTCTGTTATAATTGAAAAATGATGGACCAAAGTGGGATTTGATATAAAGGGCTGTGGTGCAAAATGCAATTTATTCTTATTTCTATTTACCTGCTTATGCTAAAAGTTTTAAAAAATAAAAATAAAAATAAAAATTTGCATTTGAGAACTTGAAAAATGACAATTTGTTTTGGAGAGTCTAAAAAAGTAGCAAGGAGAAGAAGAGAAACATGAATAGGTAAACCACCTATTCTCTTCCTTTGTGATTGCAGTTAATCTTTTTTCCTGGTAAATATTATTATAGGTATCATATTCTTTTCATCCTTAATACTAGAATTTGGTATTTCTTATGTTTTCTTGTACAATGGTAGCCCCCTTCCTGAAACACCCCTTAAAACCTTTGTTTATTAGATTTTAATATTTTATGAACTTTTATTGAATCTTGTTCTTTTAACATTATTTTAAAAATAAAATTTTGTTACTTATCAATAAATAAATAAATAAAATTCTGTAACATTGTTTACCTAAAGTACCTTCCCACATCTTTCAAACCCTTTGACCTTTGTTTATTGTTATTATTATTTTGATAGTTTTATGAATCTTATTTTGCTTAGAAGCTTATGCACATTTGGAATGATACTATTGCTTTGTATGACATTGTTTTTATATATTAAACAATTAACGTTTACCCCCAAGTTGTACACTTGGAACCCCTTATGTAAATGGATAAATGGACTATATAAATGTGCAATTGCTGAACTATTGGGATTTTATATACATTTATATAGGTTTTAGTTTGTTTGTAAAAGTTTTCATGTGTTTCCTATTTTCCTCTTCTTGTTTCCCTTGTGTTTCCAAAACATTTCTGAATCATTTGTTTCTAAGTTGTCTGAAATGACACATCGAAACAAAATTTAGATCCTTGCATATGATGAGCTTAATTTCTGTCCCACCATTATTTTGTGTTGTCATAAAATACCCTCTTCTTGTCCTTGATTTCTTGTTGCCTTCCATGAGTAATCTCAACCCCAAACCTTAATTCTTAGGCTAGTAAATCGTTCATACTCAGCCCTATCATCTAGATAAGTGACATGTTGAGACGCCAAGCTTTGTTTGAACCATGATGTAGGATCTTTTTTTGGTCCTATTTTCTTATATGAAAATGGGGCATGCAGTATTGAAAGGATTTATTGGCTGTTTAGTGCTCCTTATGTTAATAATTTGAAAGTTCCATCTGTAACATGTATCAAGTTAATGTCAGAAATCATTGTGTTTTCCTGTTTGCAAAGTCCGTTTTGCTTTTAGGATTTTAAAACCAGCTAATTTTCAATAAACGTGCATTCAATAAATTGTGGTGTTTTCTGGTAACAAATTTTATGCAAGTAATTTACTTAATTATTTTGGCATTGCAGGGTTGGGAGGCAGGTGGTCAATGTTGCTTCTTTCATGGTGAGGCTGGACTCACAGAAGCACATTGATTTCTCACTGACAAGTCCTCTCGGAGGTGGACGTCCTGGTAGAGTGAAGCGCAGGAACATGAAGGCAGCTGCAAAGAAGGCTTCTGGTGGAGATGGAGATGAAGAAGATGAAGAGTGAGGCCTTGCATTAATGTAAGTCTATAATGGAAAAACTAGCAAGTCCGGCCTAGAGTTTCTTCACCTTTGCCGGTTAGTACTGTTCTTTTACCTTAAGTTTAGTTTTGTATTTTTTTTTTCTGAGAACCTTCAGTATAGGGAGTTTTGCATGCTTTTATGTTTTATGCTTTCTTGATTGTTATTGAGAATATATTTGTTGGTTTGATCGAGAATGGTTATTTGTTTTTGGCTTCTATGGATGAGTTGGTCAGTGCTGCTGGTTAAATGAATGGGTAGACTGGGTAAATTACATCTACCCTACGGGAGGTTTGACTTGTTTAACTTTAATACACATACCTCTTTGACACTTTGGAAATTACATTTCTCTTCCTAAAATATTATAATTTGCTTGCTTCGTTAACTAACCGTTAGATTGCTAGATCGCGATGGTGTCATTGACAACTTGAGCCCTTTCTTTAAAAATCAGCAATCCTTGCATTGTATCTTGCAATGTGTTTGTTATGGCCGGTTGTTTTTTTTTTTTTCACTTTATTTTGTTAACTTTTTAGTAGTAGTAGGGTTTTTTTTGTCTGTGTCATTGTTTGATGAAATTTTTTAGAGTATTAACCAAATTTGTCGGTGGTGACGGGAGAGATGGAGAAGAAGCCCCATGTGTCCCGAGATGAAGGAAGAACATTAAAGTCATTTTAATTTTTCTACTAATGGGGTTAACTAACAAACTCTAATGGGGTCAGTGTAATTTTTATAATGGTAGGAAGGTATATTTGTATTAAAATCAAACATCGGGGTGCAAGTGTAATTTACCCATATTTTTCTAGTATATATATAGAACATCAGTCTTTTTTATGATGTCAAGGTGTAAAGGTATAAAAATGGTGTATTGGGTTGGGAGAGGCAATAGCATCTCTCTTTGGCATGACTGGTGTGGTCAAGAGCTCCTCGACATTTCCGATCTTGGTTCTCATATAGTTTAAGTGATCATAAGGTTGATCTTTTTAATGGATCATGAAGGACCTCTTAGTCTTCAAAGTGGTAAATCCCCTCAATCAACACCTGGGTAGGGTAGAGTTATGCAAACTCTGCTTCTATTCCTGTGTGTGTAATGCCATTGATAAGACAAGACTGCATTGCGATCGTTCCAAGGCCGGCCTAGGCATAGGCTTATCAAGTCATGGCTTAAGGCTTCTTAAAATGGACCAAAAAAAAGAGCTCTCTTATTATAATTTAGTGGAATATATTAGGTATGTTTTAAATCCAAAAAGAATTAAAGAAAATTCAAACTAACTTAAAATATATTAATCAATTAAAAAATTAAAATGCTCATTTAAAATTAAAAAGGTTCATTCTCTCTCCCTATCTAATTCCTAATCCAATTTTTAATTCAATTTTCTCAAAAAATTGAGAGAAGTAGCCTAATAGAACGAATTTCTCAAGAATTCAAAATAGCACAGCACAGGTAGGTCTTTTTTTTCTTTTCAATTAATTAAATATTTGTCTTGTCTTATAATATTGGCACTTATACAAATATGCATCATCAAGAAGAATTAGAAAAGTAAATTTTTTTTCAAAATTAGAAAAGAATTAGTAGAACTAGAATTCTATCAACTGTGTTTTTTCTTACCCTTTTTTTTTAATACAAATATGATCTGATCAAATAGCTATTGATATCTGATCAACGTAATTTTTTACAGAGATATTGTACTGAACGAGTTTTACATATTCAACTGTTCGGATTATAGAAACGAGACCCAAATTGGGTCCATCGACTGGACTGGATTGGTCCAATCTTGATCACAATATGAGACAAGTTGGATCCTAACTTATTTACCTAACAAGTTAATCTTGAATAAATTCTTAACTTCATAAAAGTTGAATTTAAATAACTTGATTAATTGCGTAGCCTGCTTATCAAACAAAATAATGTTAAAAATAAAAAATCATTATTTACTATTTAATTATCCACTTTCATTTCATACAAAAACTACACAAAAGTGGGCCAACATCTGATTTAGACTCTGCACCAAACATGTTCTTATTCAAGATTGGTCTTTATTCCCCACTTCAGCAGTTGGACCATAGAAGGCAAAGCACTACTACAAGATGCAAATCTTGAATATATGTGAAGTATTGACTTTTGTCGAGTTTAAATTTAAATTTAAAAATTTGAGAGTTTCGTAAAGTATATCAATAATGATATTTATTTTGATAATTTAAATAATTTATTTTATAACGCTTTCAGTACATATTATTCATAGAAATAATTAGTTTAATCTAATAATTATAATCTTTTCATGTAGTATATTTTATCAAATTTATCTCTAAAAAATAGACAATAAATACATTTTTTAAAAATGGACCAATTATTTTTTTTAAACAATCATAATAAAATGAAAAAAATTACGGTTATCGGATCAATCTAATTTTTTTCATAAATGATATACACAAAGTACCCTACAAAATGAATTATTTAAATTATCAAAACAAAACTCATAATTTGCCTCACAAACCCTTCAAAATTTTTTAAATTTAGATTTAAATTGAAAAAAAAAAGGGTGAAAAAACCATGTTCATCAAAACCCAAAGAGAGGTTATTATCTAAATCAATGATAATGATGTTAACAAGAAGTTCAAAACCAAGCACTCGATTTTATTTTGGAAACATAAAAAACAAATAATGGGTACTCCATTAAACAAACAACAACACGAGAATCGGACTTAAAAAAACAAAAAATCAATTTTAAATCATAACACCCATATGTAGATGTTGCTGTTTCTTTATCTAACCATTATTTTTGTAGGAAAAAACCCATTAAAACAACAATCATGAAAAGCACTTTTTGCTTCCCACTTCTCTGTTAGAAATGCTGCAAGAAAACACAATAGAGAAATATTATTTACATAAAAAAATTTATGCACAGAAATTCTCCTATAAAGGTAAATTTCACATGAATTTTTTTGTGCATGTAGCATTGCTGAACACAATAGCAACAGTATGTCATAATCCAAGGATTTTTAGAATTACATGCTAAATACCAAAATGAGATCTATGTTATTTAACTTTTAGTATGTTTTAAATAGTGATAATAAAATATATATTTGTGACAGTTGCGGTGTACTAAGTATTGGGAGTATTGAGCTATTCGTATTGAGAATTAACACGGTTACAAATTTGTAAAAATCACCACTCGCGAAAATATATATACATTTATAGCACTTAAATTGGTTGTATCAATTATAAATCAGTTGTATTAGTTGCAAATTGATTCGTGAATTGGCTATGAATTTAGCTAGAGCATTTATTTACTTTCTAAATTAATAAATATTTAATACACAAAATTAGATTTTACTTTTAACCCTTTCTGTCAACCAAACACATTTCAACGCAGTTTTAACCTTCTCAAAAGTCAAGAGAAATGTTATTATTATCACAATTTTAGGTAAATTATCAATAGGTCTTACGTTTGAGACTTATCACCCACTAAATCCTATTGATAAAAGTAATAAATTTATCAGTATTTTTTATTTTTATAAATAAATTTACAGTAATAAATTTATCATTTAAAACATGTAGATAAATAAGTCTAATTAATAAAACTGATTAGTAAATGCTTCAATTGATTCCACCTCTTTGTCTCACTTCTTAACTGTATTAATACAATAAAAGCTATTTGTATTTATAGGGTTTACCATAATAAATAACGAAATCTATCATGCTACAAAAGAATCCACATAAGAGGTGTAAATTTGTCATAAACTATTTCAATGATATATAGCACACTACAAGAAAAGGGATTTTATAACACGGAAGCATTTGTGATGGCATCACTTATCGTCGCAAAAAGTAATTTTTTGCGACGGCACCACTTGCCGTCGCTAATAAATGGGTTTTTTGCGACGACATCCCTTCCTGTCACAAAAAAATAACTTTTTGCGACGGAAACAATTGTCGTCGCAAATAATGCACATTTTTTGCGATGATAACCTATGCTGTCACAAATAAAGCTATTTTTTGCGACGACATGAACTGCAGTCGCAAATAAGATAGTTTTTTGCAACAGTAATAGGTGCCATCTCAAAAATAAAAATAAAAATAGCGAGACTGTTTTGATGAGACGACATTAGAAGTGTTAGCAACGACATTTTGCCGTCACAAAAAAATTAAAATTTTTGTAGTGTTTCACCCATTTTTTCATCTTCATGTCTCTCTGTCTCTCTCTATCTCTCTCTCTCTCTTTCGCTCATCTCTCTTCTTTTTCTCTTTCTCTCTCTCACTCATCACTCTTTGTCTGGCTGTCTGTGTCTTTCTCTCTCTCTCTCCCACACTGTGCTCACGTTGCTCACTCTCTCCCTCCCCTCTTCTCGATCTACCGATCTCCCTATTGATTTATCAATCTCTTTTTTTTCTCTCTCCCTCTCTTCTTTCAATCGGTCATCTCTCATTTCTCTTAATCACTTGTCGAAAGAGAAAAAAGTCAAAAAATGAAATGGGTCTCTCTCTCTTTGTCTCTCACTCATCTCTTTTTTTTCTCTCTTTCTCTCTCTCACACTAATCACTCTTCTCTCTGGCTCTCTCATCTCTCTCCGCTCTCTATCTCTCTTGCTCATCTTTCTTCTCTCTCTCTCTATATCTCTTGTTCATCTCTTTTTGTTGTTTTTCTCTCTCTCTCTCTCTGTCTATCTCTCGCTTATCTTGTTTCTTTCTCTCTCTCTCTCTCTCTCTCTCTCTCTGTCTATCTATTTTTTTCAATTTTTTTTAATTAATTTTTTTCCAATCAATTTTTTTTTTCAATTAATTTTTTTTCCAGTTATAATGTGTATGATCCCATTGTCATAAATAATAAAAAAATAAATATAAATATTTTAGGCTTGGACAATCATGTTTTTTAGTTTATGTTTTTAATTTTTTTTAAACATTTTGTTCAAACCAAACACGTTTGTAATTTATGTTTTTCTAAAAATAAACAAAAAAATAAGTTATAAAATTTTGTAAATATAAACAAAAAATGTAAACATTATCAAACGCTACCTTAAATTTTCATTTGTGACGGTTATACTTGACGTTGAAAGAAAGAAAAAAAAAAAAAACCAAAAATTTGATTCTCGCTCGTTTTTCCCCCCCTCAACCAAAAATCCCCAAATCTCAAATCCCTTATCTTTTGAACCAAAAATCCCCATCTCTCTCTCTCTCGACTGTGAGCAGGGCAGACGACGGTGTCGAGTGACAGCAGCGAGAGTAGATCTGGACGGAAATCCAATCAAGCCGACAACGATGTGTATGATTGGTGCCAGAGGGTTCATTGGCTCGCACCTGTGTGAGAAGCTGACGTCGGAGACTCCACACAAGATGTTGGTGGTGGATCTTTACAACAACAAGATCAAGCACCTTCTCGAAGCTTCTTCGCTTCCCTGGGCCGATCGCATCCAGTGCCACCGCATCAACATCAAGAATGATTCTAGGCTCGAAGGCCTCATATCAAGATGGCAAATTTGGTACTCTCTCGCAATTTCTCTTTTGTTTTTTTCCCTCTCTCTATCTCTCTCATTTGTCACATTTTACTCTTATTTTAAGCCCTTTTTTAATCTTTATTATGAATTTAGATTCTTCTGGATTTATACCTAGCTTCTTGAAACTTACAAGCATATTATGTCTCTATAATTCATTCTCTAGTTGTTTAATTGTGCGTTTGAAGATTGATATCTGTTTAATTTCTCTCTATATTTATATATGTATTTTGTTTTGTTTGCTTTCTTCCCTTGTGTGGACCAAAATTAAATTAAATTTCGACAGATTATAATGAGCAAGAGTTTTCTCTTCTCTGTTACTAATGGAACCTTAACATACCAATTTTAAATAGAAAAGTAGTTGTATCATGCTTTTTTATGTGCTCCATTCAGTAGATCAAGTGTTCTGAATTTGTTTGGTTTAGTATTTGATTGACTTGCATGCCATCTTGAAAAATTTTTGAGTGTGCTTTTAGTAAACTGCTGTTCCAGTTAATGATATTGCTTCATGTTAGCTTCATCTACTAAATGGGACAACCAAACGGTGGGTGCCAATATACTATATGCAATATCTTTAGATATTCAGAACATGTCCATGTACATTTGCACAACTTTTTGATACATATTCTTCTATATTAAGATTTAGAGTTGAAAGGAGGTTTGACCTTTGAACATGGCCACACCTTTTATTCCTTAGATATAGATTGGAATGTCAATTAATCTATTTGTTCAACTATTGTAATCATGCGCCTCTTGTGTGGCATGTATATTTGAATATTCTGCGCATATTTAAAGGCTTAATAGTTTTAGGATTTCTAAATGCTTTGCTGATGCAATCTTCATGTCAACATCATTTAACATGAGTGGTAATTGAACTACTTTCATTCTTATTTACTCTATGAAATTTTCTTTGGATAACCAAAGAAATTGCTAGGAGAGGAAATAAATAATTTCAAAAAAAGAAAGGAGACACAGAGAGAGAGAGAGAGTTCACTATCTCATGTGTTAATATATTGTATTCATTTTATTTTATTTTTCTTTGTCAATTTCTCTGGTTATTTAGAATAGGGAAATTTAGTAGAAAATCTATTTTTAAGTACTTGTATCTCAATTAGTCTATAAGATATTATTGTTGTTACTCAAAAGACAACCTAAGAGGGGAGTGAATTAGGTTTTTACAATTAAAATTAATAATACCCTAATAAAAATTATGACTAGCACAATAGATAAATATAATTAATAAAATAAAAATAATTAAAACAAGTGTCTTAACAACTATGTCAGTTAATGATTTTAGCACAATAACAATGTGAAATATAGTTATGGTAATTTAAAATAAAATAAAGAGATAAGGGAGAGAGAGGCAAACAAATTTATAGTGGTTCGGCTTCAACTCGGCCTACGTCCACTCCGCAAGCTTCACTTGAGATTTTTCATTATCTTATAGCTTCACAGCGATGCTAGCAACCTCTTTACAAATGGAGCAATCCTCCACGGATTTTACACAGACTTCACAAGCCCAAACCCTTGCAAATCTTAGGTGAATCACAATCACTCTTAAGACTTCAAGAATACAGTGCTTGCAACACTTTTACATGATGAAATGGTATTTTTACTTTCAAAGAAAGCTTACAATAAATATCTCTTAAAGATAGATATATAAAATGAAACTTTGATTTTTCTGTAAATCTCACATAGGAAAGATGAGCTTAATGCTATAAGGCTGAGTGTATAATTTCTGAGAATAGATGTGAGTAATTATAGATCAAAGAATATTTTCAGGTTTTTTTTTGTAACTTTTTTACATTAGAGGCTTTGGTATATATAATGAAAATTATAGCGTTTATAGCTGTTGTAGTCATTTGAATTTATAGCCGTTGTACTTCCATCATTACTAATTTGAATATCTCCCACTCCATCATTACTAATTTGAATATCTTTCATTTGAACCTTTTGGCCTTTTGAATTTTTATAGCCGTTTATATCCGTTGTACTTCCATCATTACTAATTTGAATATCTTCCACTTGAGTCTTTTGAACCTTTTGGCCTGCTGCTGTACTGGGCTGTTTGAACCTTTATTTTGGGCTGTTTGAACTCCTGATTTAATCAAATATTAAATACATTCTAACAACATTTAGGATAAAGGTTTAGGTGAGAAATAATGGGACAAAATAGATTTTGATTCTATTTTTCTCTTTCAAATAAATCACCAAAATAAATTTTGATTCTATTTTTCTCTTTCAGATAAATCATCAAAATAAATTTTGGATTCTAATTTTCTCTTTCAAATAAATTAAAACATAATTAAATAAATCATCAAAATAAATAAGTCTAACAATCTCTCCCTTTTTGATGATGACACACAATGATGTTTTGATTTGATTTGGGAGTAAGAAAGGCTCCCCCTCAAGTTATACTCCCTGAATTTATTTCTAAATACATAGGTTAGCACATGTCTAATAAATAAGCTTTAATTAGAGACATGATATGAGACTAAGATATCAAACTAAAAATACATAATTATCAGATTAGTTTTCAAATAATACCATAATTTGAAAATAATATCATAATACATAACATCATATAATTTCTCCCCCTGTGACATTATGAAAAAGAAATCATGGGTCAGAATTTGGAGGAGGAGGAGGAGGATGAGGAAAATGATAGTGATAAATGGTTTCAAAAAATAGATAATCAAAACATATATATACATAGATATAGATATATGAATCGCCCGTGCCTCTCTTTTTCGTTGAAAATCGCGTCGAATACACGGCTTCGCTTTTGCGTCAGCCGACCGACAAAAGTAGCTCTCCTCGATTGCCGCTCACTTCAGCTATCTCTCCCTCCTTGTCTTCTTCTCTTCAGCCTCTTCACTTCAGCCTTCTTCTTAATCACGCTCGTCTGCTTCTTCTTCTTCACCTCACTCTCTTCTATCTCTTCTTCACCAGGCCAAACCTCAATATGTTCTCTTCTATTTCTCTGTAATTCATTTCTTTTACATCTCTCACATCTAAACCATGGCTTCCTCATCCCGTCCCCTCACTCTATTTCCGGACCTGAACAATCCCATAAGCTCTGCTGGACCGAGTGCCTCTACTCCTACTCTTCTTGTTATTTCTCTTCCTAATCTTCTTATGATGTCGATTGAGCAAATCATGGCAGCTCAATCTAACATAGAAGCCAATCATTTCACACTAACGTCCTGTATGGAGACGGTGACGGCAGTCACGAAATTGGCTCACCGATTACAAAATAAGACGAGTGAGCTCCATCAGGTCAACGCCCAACTCTCTCTGCTCCAGCGCATGTACAAGGATGCGTAAGCAGAAATAGGCGCACTGAAGGCCGAAAATAAAGAGCTTAAACGAAAGACCACCTCCATGGCCCAATTTGGAGCAACGTCGTTCTTGGCCTTTGATAGTCAGCGGGGAGTTGTCGCTCTCGACGAAAGCACGGGGGCAGGGGCGTCAAGGGTCGCCCAAGGTAATAAAAAGAAGAAGAAAATGATGGAAGAGGCGAGTAAGTAAGATCGTCGTATGGCCGAAAAAAAATGAAGGCTTTTTTTTTTTATGTTTATTTTGATCGGCGTGTGGCCTTAAAAAAATGAAGGGTGTTTTTTTTTTTTTATGTAAATATTTGTATTTTGATTTGTTTTTGTTTTTATGTTTAAGTACTCCTAATAGCAAAATAAAAAAATAAAATAAAATAATACCAGCAGAAATTAAACTTAATGGAACGTTGGTGTTGCTGGAATGGTAATGTAAAAAAAATACCATGAGGGTTTAAAAAAAATCAATGTATGCAAAGTTAATTTTACCTCAAGATGTAGAACCCAAAAAAAAATTACTCAGTTGAGAATAGCAAACTGTTAAGGAGAATAAATGTATGAAGGACTTGAGAGCATTCAATTGATATAAATGTTTCCACATCAATGTAGCAATACACATGTATCATTTTAACAAAAATTCAAGTTTCACAGTCATAAGAAAACTTTTTAAGTAGAAATCGACATTCCAAGCTTGCCACGAATAAAATTGAAGCGATCCTCGCTTAGGGGTTTTGTGAAAATATCCGTCAATTGCTTGTCCATGTTGACAAATTCAAGTACAATATCCCCTTTTTGAACATGATCTCTTAAAAAATGATATCGAATTTCAATATGTTTTGTTCGTGAGTGTTGAACCTGATTTTTGCTTAAATTGATGGCACTAGTATTATCACATTTAATAGGGATATGATCATAATGCAAATCAAAGTCCTCTAATTGTTGATTCATCCAAAGTGTTTGAGCACAACAACTTCCGGAAGCTATATATTCAGCTTCGGCCGTTAATAAAGCAATAGAATTTTGTTTTTTGCTAAACCAAGATACTAATGAGTTACCAAGAAAGTGACAAGTGCCACTGGTACTTTTTCCATCAAGTTTGCATCTGGCAAAGTCATCATCCGAGTAACTAATTAAGTCAAATGCAACACCTCTAGGATAAAACAGTTCCAAATTTTGAGTGCCAACAAGATATCTAAAAATTCTTTTAACAGCACTAAGATGTGATTCCTTAGGATTTGATTGATATCTAGCACACATACAAACACTAAACATAATATCGGGTCTACTTGCGGTTAAATAAAGAAGTGAGCCGATCATACCTCGATATTTTGTTTGATCAATGGACTTACCTTTTTCATCCTTGTCTAGCTTAATGGATGTGCTCATAAGTGTTCCAGTTATTTTTAAGTCATACATACCAAACTTTTTGAGTAGTTCTTTTGTGTACTTAGCTTGGTTGATAAAAATTCCTTCATTACATTGCTTGATTTGAAGTCCAAGGAAATAATTTAGCTCTCCCATCATGCTCATTTCAAACTCACCTTGCATACACTTAGCAAATTTCTTACACAAGGTTTCATTAGTAGCACCAAATATAATGTCATCCACATATATTTGCACAATAAGTAAATCATCATTTTTAGTTTTAACAAAAAGTGTTGTGTCAATCGTTCCTCTAGAAAAATTATTTTTAATCAAAAATTGACTTAATCGTTCATACCATGCACGAGGTGCTTGTTTCAAACCATATAAAGTTTTTGATAGTTTAAAAACATGATTTGGAAAAGCATGATCTTCAAAACCTGGGGATTGTTTAACATAAACTTCCTCATTTATAAAACCATTAAGAAAGGCACTTTTTACATCCATTTGATAAAATTTGAAATCTCTAAAACATGCAAATGCAAGTAACATGTGAATGGCTTTGAATCTAGCAACCGGAGCAAAGGTTTCATCGAAATCAATACCTTCTTCTTGATTGTATCCTTGTGTAACAAGTCTAGCATTGTTTCTTATAATTGTGCCGGATTCATCAAGCTTGTTTCGAAAGATCCATTTGGTACCGATAATGGTATGATCTTTAGGTTTTGGCACAAGTTCCCACACTTTATTTCTCTCAAATTGGTTAAGCTCTTCATGCATAGCTATCATCCAATGTTCATCGAATTCGGCTTCTTGAAAGTTTTTAGGCTCAATCTGTGAGAGAAAAGCCAAGTTATTACAAATGTTTCTAAGTGAAGAGCGCGTTTCAATACCTTTTGTAGGGTCACCTAAGATTAAATCCTTAGGGTGATTATGAATAAACTTCCATTCTCTTGGCAAATCATCATTGTTTCCTTCTTCTTCTTGAGGTGGGAGAATATGTTGTTCAATCTCTTTGTTCAACTTACATGGTTGGTTCTCTTCTTTGTAGATACTTGAATCTTCCACATTTGGTTCTAAATCTATATTATCACTAACAATTTGCTTTTGAGCAGAGATGTTAGTTTCATCAAATGCCACATGTATAGATTCTTCCACAGCAGAAGTTCTTTTATTAAAAACACGATAAGCTTTGTTATTTAAGGAATAGCCAAGAAAAATTACTTTATCAAATTTTGAATCAAATTTGCCTAAGTTATCAATTCCATTATTATGCACAAAACATTTACAACAAAAAACATGCAAGTGACTAATATTAGGCTTTCTATCATGCTAAAGTTCATAAGGAGTCTTTTTGAGAATAGGTCTAATTAATGCACGATTTAAAATATTGCATGCGGTGTGAACAGCTTCGGCCCAAAAATATTTATGAAGATTATTTTCGCAAAGCATTGTTCTACTCATCTCTTCTAAAGTTCTATTCTTCCTTTCTACTAAACCATTTTGTTGAGGGGTTCTAGGTGCTGAAAAATTATGTCCAATACCATGCTCATTACAAAACGATTAAAATTTCTCATTTTCAAGTTTTCTACCATGGTCGGTTCGAATATTAGTAATAAAAAAGCCTTTTTCATTTTGAATTCTACGACAGAGTTTTGTGAAAGAAGAAAATGTTTCATCTTTGTGTGCTAAAAACACAACCCATGTAAATCTTGAATAATCATCAACAATAACAAGACAATAACGTTTACCATCTAGACTAGATGTCCTTGAGGGGCCAAATAAATCCATATGCAATAGTTGTAAAGGGGCTAGTTGTGGAAATATGAGATTTTGATTTAAATGATGTTTTAGTTTGTTTTCCTTGTTGACAAGCACTACAAAGATGATCTTTTTCAAATTTAATTTTTGGAAGTCCAATGACCAAATCCTTTCTCAAAAGTTTAGCAATTAAATCTATATGAGTATGACCAAGTCTTCTATGCCATAACCAACTATTTTCATTATTAACATATAAACATTTAACATCACTAGTATAGAAATCATTAAGATGAAAAACATAAACATTATCATGGCGATTACCAACAAATAAAGCTTTATGATCATTTGTGCTTTCAATTGTGCAATGTTATTTATCAAAAATAACTCGATTATCTTTATCACATAATTGACTAATACTAAGTAGATTATGCTTAAGTCCATCAACAAGTAAAACATTTTCAATAGAAGGGTTAGGAAAAATACCGATACTACAAATACCGATGATTTTTCCTTTCTTGTTATCTCTAAAAGTAACAAAGCCTCCATCTTTGGATGATAGTGTAGTAAAGAAGGATTTATCTCCGGTCATATGTCTGGAACATTCACTATCAAGGTACTTGTGACAACCTTCACCACTGTTTACTGATAATACCACTGATTATTGCCAAACTGTCACTGAACATGATTAAGTAACTGATTTGACTGACATTCTAAACTGATTGATTGAGTGTATTAGTTTAAACGCATTTCTATCTGTTTGACTGTTAATTAATCTGTTCATGTTTTAAGTGTCGAACTGTGAATTGAATGCTTTATCGGCGGCCGAATCTGAAATTGATTAGTGTTTTATGTTAATTAGAATTTATGTGATTTTATGGTATGTTTAATTGTAATTTGATTTGGTATGATTAAATTGGATTAAATAATGTTGAATTACATTAAATGAGTTTATTACCCTTCTGCCATTGAGTAGGCATCTTTAGGCCATTAGTTCATTTCAATTTTGATACATTATCTCAGCCATTTTTCTAGGCCAAAACCAAGAGAGAGAGAGAGAGAGAGAGACTTAAGAGAGAATTGTTTCATCTAGAGAATTACTTGGAATTAGAAGATTTGGAGGATAATTGCACAAATTGAGCTTTCATTCTTGAAATTGAGGACCTAAGGTAGGAGAATCATCTTCTTGAACTGTATTTAAGTTGTATCTTGCATGTTTCATGGAAGTTTGGTGATTAGAGTCTAGAATTGGTTCAAAATGTTGAATTAAAGCTTAAATCATGCATGCATGTACATGTTCTAGCATTTTGAGGTTGTTTTCATGGAAATTGCTACATCCATGTCCATATCTTGATTATAGTTCATGAATTCATCATGTTTTTGGAAGTTTTGACTCATTTGATTACGTATTGGAAGCTTTGATTTCAATTGAACGCATGCATGTTACATACACTTTATGTTCTTGAAGTTTATTTGAAATTGTGTTTAATTGACTCACCTTTGGGCTTTGATTTTGCAAATTGATCTTCAAAACATGTCATATTATGAGTTTTAAAGTGTTTTCCAGAAAATTGGCCCAAAGGAATCGAATTTGATGCTTTAAATGTTGAGTTTTGTGCTTGGAGACAAATCTGGAAATTCCAGATTTTGGATCCACGCTTGAGCGTACACTCTGAGTACATGCATCCTGCGCGAGCGTGGAAAGTAACGCTTGAGCGAAGGAATGCACGCTCGAGCGAGGACTTGTGTTTCACGCTCGAGCGGAGGTTGAGCGCCCATCGAGCGTGAATTGCATGTATCCAGTACTTTTGCCTATGTTTGCAGTCTGCTCGAGCGAGGAAAGTCCCGCTCGAACGGAGCTCCTTTATCTGCATGTCCGCTCGAGCGTAGAAAGCCACGCTCGAGCGTGGACCCCTGTTTCAGCAAATTTTGAAGAGTGTTTTAAAGTGCATCTTTGCATCCTCTTTCCATCCTAGGCATTCTTAGGGCATGTTTAAGCATCTTAATGAGGATATTGATGTAGAACCACACTGAGGCCAGTTAGGGACTAAGTCATTGATTCCCAAGTGTGTAACTTAAGGTGTGTTCATTCTGTAACTGTGTAGGGTTGGCATCCGAGGACGCTCATTAGCCGCTTATAGCCCAGTGCTCTGTGAGTAACAATGTTGTAAAGATATGTTCAATCATGAATATTTTCTAAATGATCTACTGTACTACTTTCTGAAATGATATTTCTTACTGAATGAATGATGTCCTATTGATGAACTGTACTCGTGGTATCCATAGCAACTTACTGTTACTGCACTGCTACTGTCACAGGGATCTTTGTCGGTTCCCATGTTAGAACCACTACTATTTACTGTTATGATGGCCATCAACTGACTGTTCGGTCTGTTAAGACCTACTGTACTGTTTTGCTATTGGATATACCACTTATAACTGCTATGGTTTCTAAATGACTGATATGACTGTTTAATGACTGAAAGGACATTCATTCTTAACATCTTTACACAGTTGTTATTCACTGGGCTTTAGCTCACTGTTTATATATATATGTAGGTGTCCAGGCACCGGATCGGAGCTAGAAGCGTTGGGTTAAACTCCCTTTTTGTCAAGTCAACCAACGTGCCTCACTGCAAGGTTCCAAGTGTGTCCAAGCTTAGGCTCGTTTGGGGTGTCTCAGTTCACCCTTCTATCTCTATTTTGTAATACTGTATAGACTTGTACTGTACTGTTATGGTAGTGATTTGGTCCCTAACCTGAATGCCTGTATATGATGTATGTACATACTACTTTTGTTCCGAATGTGAATGTGTTATGAAAAGTCTTTTGACATACAGACTGTCACAGCTCATTGGACATCTTTCATTTACTGTTTTGGCTTCCGCCAGGCCCTATACCCTGTATTACTGTTAAGCAGGCCTTCGGTAATCACGGATTACTGGCCGGTTACGGTGCTAAACCCATAGGGGTAGGTTTGGGTTGTGACAGTACCACTTCCCTTCTTTAGCTTTGGACTTAAAGCAAACCTATAAGATGACAATCAAGTGTTGGTTTTTGGTACCCATAGTTTCTTGGACCCTTTTTGGTTAATTTTGTTAGATCCCTTAATAATCCAAATCTTTTTAATTTCCATGTTCATATTCTTTTTGAATGGACAATAAGATATATAATGACCTTTCTTTTTACAATAATGAAAAGTAATATGAGGGTGTGTTATGAGAGGTACCTTTTCAAAAATTACATTGAGATTCTTTTGTTTCTTAATAGAGTCATATCCAATGCCCGCTTTATCGAAAACACATCTTTGATTTCTAAGAAGCATGTTGAGATTATTTCTACATTTTACAAAATTTTCAAGTGTTTTTGTTAAATCATCAACATTGTTTTTTAAAGCAGTTTTCTTATTAGAGATAGTATCAAAATCATTTTTTAAAATAATTTTTGCTTTCTCTAATTCTTCTACATTAATAGACAAAGATGCAACAGATTTCTTCAACACATTATTTTTGGCACAAACTTTTCTAAATTCATTTGATAGTTCATGGAATGCACTTTTAAGTTCTTCATGAAGAGTAGTTACCTCATCTTGAGTAGAGTATTCATCTTCAAGAGCCATGAGACATAAGTTGGCTACTTCATTTTCAATTTCATCACTTGAGCTTTCATCTTCACTTTCTTCCCAAGCTGCTACTATGGCCTTTTTGTTTCTTTTGTAGTCTTTTCCATAATTCTTCAATTTTGGACAATCCATCTTCATATGTCCAGGATTTTTGTACTCATAGCAAATAATAGGCTCTTTCTTGTTATCTTTGTTGTACTCTTTTTTAAAAGGTCTTCTTCCTTCATAATTATTTTTCTTGAAGTGCTTTTTGAGATTTCTACTAAACATGGCATAGCTTTTATCCTCACTAGAGTTTTCATGTTTTTCTTCATTTGATGAGGCTTTGAATGCAATTCCACTTTTCTTTTTGTTTTCAACATCCTCATGTCCTTTCATGGTGATCTCATGAGTCATAAGGGAACCCATAAGCTCATCCAATCCAAGCGTGGAGAGATCTTTGGCTTCTATAATGACGGTGACCTTTGCTTCCCAATTCTTTGGTAAACATCTAAGAATTTTTCTTACCAACTCACTGTTAGTATAAGTTTTGTCAAGAGATTTCAAAGAGTTTATAATTTCAGTAAATCTAGTAAACATACTTGAAATAGATTCATCAGAGTTCATTTTAAACAATTCATAACTATGAACAAGCATATCAATACGAGATTCCTTTACTTGGTTTGTACCTTCATAAGTTACTTCAAGTTTGTCCCAAATTTCTTTTGCCGAATTACAACTTGAAATTCTATTATACTTCTTAGAGTCTAATCCACAAACAATGGTGAGTTTGGCTTTAGCATTGGCTTGCAATAATTTATGATCTCTCTCATCACATTCATCTTCAGTTTTAGGTACACTAATATTGTCTACTAATTTGGTAGGAATTTTTGGACCTTTGGTAACAATAATCCACATGGCATAATCAGTGGCTTGTAGGTATAGGGTCATCTTATCTTTCCAATGACTATAGTTGTTTCCATTAAACAATGGTGGCCTATTTGTGGCTTGTCCTTCAGCTAAGGTTGCCATGGATCGAAACTCCTAGATAGTTAAATCTAAAACAAGAGTCTAGGCTCTGATACCAATTGTTACCCAAAAGACAACCTAAGAGGGGGGTGAATTAGGTTTTACAATTAAAATTAATAATAACCTAATAAAAATTGTGATTAGCACAATAGATAAATATAATTAATGAAATAAAAATAATTAAAACAAGTGTTTTAACAACTATGTCAGTTAATGATTTTAGCACAATAAAAATGTGAAATATAGCTATGGCAATTTAAAATAAAATAAAGAGATAAGGGAGAGAGAGGCAAACAAATTTATAGTGGTTCGGCTTCAACTCGGCCTACGTCCACTCCGCAAGCTTCACTTGAGATTTTTTATTATCTTATAGCTTCACAACGATGCTAGCAACCTCTTTACAAATGGAGCAATCCTCCACGGATTTTACACAGACTTCACAAGCCCAAACCCTTGCAAATCTTAGGTGATTCACAATCACTCTTAAGATTTCAAGAATACAGTGTTTGCAACACTTTTACATGATGAAATGGTATTTTTACTTTCAAAGAAAGCTTACAATAAATATCTCTTAAAGATAGATATATAAAATGAAACTTTGATTTTTCTGTAAATCTCACACAGGAAAGATGAGCTTAATGCTATAAGGCTCAGTGTATAATTTCTGAGAATAGATGTGAGTGATTACAGATCAAAGAATATTTTCAGGTTTTTTTTGTAACTTGTTTATATTAGAGGCTTTGGTATATATAATGAAAATTATAGCCATTTATAGCCGTTGTAGTCATTTGAATTTATAGCCGTTTATAACCATTGTACTTCCATCATTACCAATTTGAATATCTTCCACTCCATCATTACTAATTTGAATATCTTCCACTTGAACCTTTTGGCCTTTTGAACCTTTATAGCCGTTTATAGCCGTTGTACTTCCATCATTACTAATTTGAATATTTTCCATTTGAACATTTTGAACCTTTTGGCCTGCTGTTGTGCTGAGTTGTTTGAACCTTTGTTTTGGGTTGTTTGAACTCCTGATTTAATCAAATATTAAATACATTCTAACAACATTTAGGATAAAGGTTTAGGTGAGAAATAATGGGACAAAATAAATTTTGATTCTATTTTTCTCTTTCAAATAAATCACCAAAATAAATTTTGATTCTATTTTTCTCTTTCAGATAAATCATCAAAATAAATTTTGAATTCTATTTTTCTCTTTCAAATAACTTAAAACATAATTAAATAAATCATCAAAATAAACAAGTCTAACAATTGTATTCCAATAAGTTCTTTTATTTTGGATATTTGATCCACCAAATCCTAATTCTCATATTTAAGGTATTTTATGAACAATTTTACCCTTGGAACATAAGAAAACAATTTGGACCAAGTAAAATATAAGTAGGTGAAAATGGATTTATGAATAAATGCTCATTTAGAATACTTTTGCTTCAATGTGGTGAATAGATCCTCATTCAAACCTAATTGTCTGAACTCATTATCCCTTTTTTGGGGTGGTTATAATTTGTTGTTAATTTCAATTCTTATTGAGAGGTTGGTCTATGGTGAGTATACTTGTTTGCTGCTCTCTTGCTAGTAAAAGGTTCATTCTAGTGTATTTTTGTTCACCTCTTTTTTATATGGTCACAGTTGAGGGTGCGGAGAACAGTCTTGCAGTCTTGAATTCACTATCGTGAGACCTTTCAATTGGATTGGTCATAGGATGGATTTCATTCTCGGCATCGATGGTCCCAGTGAGAGTGTTCCAAGGGTTCTGGCATGCTGTAGTAATGTTAGTTCAATTCTTCCCAAGGATTTGAGACATACATTTGTATTCTTCAGTATCCTTAACATTGTAATCTTTCTCTCTTCTGCTGCAAAATCTCCTTAACATCACTTTGGGACTTGCTTAAATCTACCCTTATTAACACAGGACATATGTTGAGGCCATAAAACAGGCCACTTCAAAGCTAGTTACGTCCAGCTAAAGGAAATAAACATTGTTAAGTTGCAATGTAGAAGGTAGTTTCTGAGTTAGGTAACTATTTGGTAGTTCGTTTCAATTCTTTCTAAGGAGTTATTGAATATATAACTAGATGGTTTTTTTTTTTTTTTTTTTTGAGGAAAGTATAACTAGATGGTTGGTTCTCATATATACTAAATTTTTTTTGGGTCTTTCCTGTGATGTGTTCTTTCACACAACATATATACATATATATAATAAAATTCGAATATGATTAACACATTATATATGGACTGTCATAGGTTCCTGATGCATCGAGTGGCCATCGGGTATTTAGGGACTCTGTGGGAGATGAGACTCCATATACACCACCACCAATAGATCAGGTATAAAATGTATCTTTGCATTCTAATGCACATAGGATGAATTGATATGTAGCATTTGTTTTATAGCTTAAATTGATATGTAGCATTTATTTAGTGACTTGAAAAAACTAGGTTCATGTTCACATGATGGATCTTTACCAAAATGATGTTGGTCTAGGCAAACTAGTACAAACTGGGCACACACGACTGCCTAGGCACGAGAGACTTGTGGGAGAATACAGGACTCGAATCGGGTTCCCAGTTTGGGAGTTAGAGCTGGATTTCGGTCTCGGCAAACTAGTTCCTTAGAAAACTTAGAATTCCAGGTCTTGATGCCCCAAAATCACCAAATGGTGTTGGATTAGCATGAAACTTGGCACACACAACCGCCAAGGCACGAGAGACTTGTGGGAGAAGACGGGGCTCAAATCGGGTTCTCGGTTTGAGAGTTAGAGTCGGATTTCGGTCTAGACAAACTAATTCCTTTAGAAACTTGAATTCGAGGTGTTGAAGCCCCAAAATCACTAAACGGAGTCGGATTAGAACGAAAATTGGCACACACAACCGCCTAGGCACGAGAGACTTGTGGGAGAAGACGGGACTCGAATTGGGTTCCTAGTTTGAGAGTTAGAGCCGAATTTCACTCTAGGTAAACTAGTTCCTTAAGAAACTTGAATTCAAGGTGTTGAAGCCACAAAATTACCAAACGGCGTCGGATTAGCATGAAACTTGACACACACGATCGCCTAGGCACAAGAGACTTGTGGGAGATGATGGGGTTTGAATCGGGTTCCCAGTTTGGGAGTTAGAGCTGGATTTCGGTCTAGGCAAGCTAGTTCCTTTAGAAACTTGAATTCGCGGCGTTGACGCCTCAAAATCACCAAACGACGTCAGATTAGCACGAAACTTGGCACACATGACTGCCTAGGCACAAGAGACTTGTGGGATAAGACGGGGCTCGAATCAGGTTCCCGGTTTGGGAGTTAGAGCCGGATTTCACTCTAGACAAACTAGTTCTTTAAGAAACTTGAATTCGAGATGTTGACTCTTCAAAATCACCAAACGGTATCGGATTGACATGAAACTTGGCACACCCGACCGTCTATACACGAGAGACTTGTGAGAGAAGACGGGGCTTGAATCGGGTTCTTGGTTTGGGAGTTAGAGCCAGATTTCGATCTAGGCAAACTAGTTCTTTAAGAAACTTGAATTCGAGGTGTTGACGTCTAAAAATCACCAAACAACGTCGGATTAGCACGAAACTTGGCACACACGACCGCCTAGGCACGAGAGACTTGTGGGAGAAGACGGGGCTACATTCGGGTTCCCGATTTGGGAGTTAGAGCCAGATTTCACTCTAGGCAAACTAATTCCTTAAGAAACTTGAATTCGAGGTGTTGATGTGTCAAAATCACAAAACAACTTTGGATTAGCGCGAAACTTTGCACACGCAACCGCCTAGGCACGAGAGACTTGTGGGAAAAGACGGGACTAAAATTGGGTTCTCGATTTGGGAGTTAGAGTCGGATTTCAGTCTGGCCAAAATTGTTTACTTAATTATCTTTATAATTATATAGTAGTTAAATTTTTATGTTTTATTGTAATTAACATATTAACACATAATTATATTGTCATTAATTATTTTTATTTTTTGTTTTTAGATATTTCCCGAGTAGGAGTTTGCTTATTGTGGAATGCTTGCCTGTAAAGAATGCGATTTACTTCTGTTTTTGTTACCGACAGAAAAATCATAAGGAAAACTTTTGTTTTTGATTTACGTTATTTTGAATTGTGAACAACATTATGTATTTAAACATTATATATGTATTATGCAACATTACGTAGTGAGATATTTCTGTTGATGTATAGTTATGAATGCAAGAATATTTTTATTATGGATAAATTGTTATTTTTATATTATTATATAATTATTGATTTCTTTTTCAGTTATTTTTCATTTAATACAGGTAATATTCATATTTTTAATTATTTTATTGTATTTTTTTTTGTTGCGACGGCACCAAACCGTCTCAAAAAACATTAGAACCAAATGTTTTTTTTTTTGCGACGTAGGCAATGTCGTCACAAAAGATATTGGCTGTTGTAATAAAAAACTTTTCGTGACGAAATATTTTGCCTTCTCAAATAATCTTTTAGAGATGGTATGTTGTGCCGTTTCAAACAATATTTTAGCGACAACAGGTATTCCATCTCAATAAAAATCCTTTCGCGATGGCATTTTTTACCGTCTCAAATAACACTTTTTGCGACGGTAAAACAGTGTTGTTGCAAAAAATTTCACTTTTTTACATATTATAAGCGATAGTAGAATGCTGTCGCAAAAAAAAGGCGACGGAATGCTACCGTCGCTAAAACGTTTTAGCAAAGCCCTTTGTTGTGACCCCCCGTTTGCCGTCGCTAAAAGTCATTTCCTGTCGCTAAAAGGTTTTTGAGACGGCATTTAAAAAATCGAAATTTTTGTAATGGCAGTTCTCAAAAGAATGAGGCCTTATTTAGTTTGATTTTTGGAATTGGTTTTTTGATTTTTTTTTTTTTTGTTTTAAAAAAAATTTGAAATTAATTTGACTAAAATAAATACTAGAAAGATAATTTCAAAATTCTTAAAAATATTTTTACCTCCCAAAAAGATAAATTTATATAAAAATGTTGAGTGTTTTTTATTTTTTCACTAAATTAAATTTTATTTAAAAAAAAATTTAAAAAACAAATTCTGTAAATCAAATCAAAGCTTAATTTATTCATTCTTAGCTTTTGTTTAGGATATAAGTTAGTTTTTTGACTTTTTGGTTTTTTAACTATTTTAACCTGGGGTTAAAAAATCTAATTTGGAATAGACTTTTTTGACTTTTATGAGAAAAAAAAATGATTATGGTTTAAATGTGAAATTTTGTCTTATTGAATTTTTAACTTATTTTATTTTTTTTGGACTAAAATAACTATTAAAAACCTATGCAAAGCATAGCCTTAATTGCATTGAGTTTTATATTTCAAATTACATTTAACTTTTTTTTTAAAATACAAATGTGATTTGATGAAAGAGCCAACGATATCCGAATGACGTGATTTTTTACTGGTATATTTTACTCGATAACTTCTAAAATGTGAACGGTTTAAATTATCGAATTAGATGCTAAAATAAGCTCAATAAGATATGCAACAGTTGTTACTGCCCCAAACTCCAAGCAAAGTATACCATAATATGTCTATATCTATATATATTATTATTATTATCTATACTATATATTAAGTAAAAGAAGGTTTTTAACCCTAAAGCCTGTGAGAGCTCTAATATCCCAATCTGAATTTTCTAAATTTCTTATTAAAAAAAAGAAAAAACTCAATATTTATTGATTTGGTCAAAATCTTCTGATCAGCATTTATTAACTTTTTTCAATCTACATGTCTTTCCGCATGCCTGCATTTATTGATTTGGTCAAAATCCCCTGATTAACATTTAAAATCCCCGCATACAAATAATTATAGATACAATCCGTGTATAGTTACTATAGTACCCTTTTCAACTTCTCCCATACACTATGGTTAGTGATAAGATTGTTAAATTATTTTTATAAAAAATCTTAAAAACATAATTTATATATTAAAAAAAATCTAAAACAAATATAAATATCTATAATTATCTCGTGCATAGCATGGGTGATAGGCTAGTCTATACTATATATTAAGCAAAATGGCCTTTTAAACCCCAAGGCTTGTGGAAGCTCCAACATGCCAATCCTAATTTCCTAATTTTTTATTTTTTTTAAAAAAAAAATTGACTTGGCGATTGGTTCAAAGATTATAATAATTACACTATTGAATAACGCAATAAATGAAATCCTAATTTCCTTACTTTTTACATCCCCAAGAGACCCATGTAATTATTGTGTAAATGACTCTTAATTTTTTTCCCTCTTAATTTTTTTGTTTTGTTTTTTGAAAAAACAAATAAATAAACACTTATTAAATTTTTTCAAACTCCTCGGTCAAACCCCATGTATTTAATTTATCTATTAAAAAAAATTAAAACAAATATAAATATCTATAATTATCCCGTGCATAGCACGGGTGATAGGCTAGTATTATATAGGGAAAAGGGGAATTCTAACTCACAAGCTTTGTGGGAGCTCCAATACCTCAATCTTAATTTCCCAATTTTTTGATTTAAAAAATTAAAAAAAAAAAGCTCAGCATTTATTGACTTCTTCTAAGCCTTTTTGACTTCTCCTATACACACTCTTTTCAACTTCTCTCATACCTATTTAATTATTTTGGAAATAACAATTATCTCATCTTTTCAACTTCTCCCATACCTATTTAATTATTTTGGAAATAATAATTATCCCTTAATTTATGGATTTCAAATGGAAACATAACAAAAATATTTCATAATCTCTCCATTGTAATTTCTCTCATCGATTTTCAAAAGAAAATATTAAAATTTGCCTTCCATTTCTCTCCCTCAAAAAAGCAAATAATAATTTTCATGAGAATTGTGGGTATCTATCTATATCTTATATATTATATTATAACATAACTAAAAAAATTAAAAATCAAATATACAAATAGATAAAATTAATAAATATGATTTTTATTTATTCAGTTAAAATCTTTCTTTTGTCTCTCAATATCCAATTTTAAAAATCTTTAAAGTCTATTTAAACAAATCTAATTTGAAAAGATTTCACACTGTCATACTTTAAATAAATAAAACTCACATGTCTATTATATATCTAACTCACATCATAACTTACCTAAATAATAATAATTGAAAACAAATAGAAACCATAGATAAATTAAATAATAAAAAAAATAGAAATCCACAACTCCATCTTAAATAAATTGAAAATAAAAATAAAAATAGAAACCACACAAAAATAAATAAGATAAGAATTTAGATATAGATCTAAAAAAGATATGACAATATCTAAATTTGAATTATGATTTAATAATATAATTATCTTTTTATTATTTTTATTTTATTTTATGTATATCTATCAAAATTTTAAATCATTTAATGGGACAAATTAATCAATTTTTAAGTCTTATTTAAAGAATAATCTGATTAGTCATCTCAACTCCTAAATTTCGCGGGCACTGGCAAAGAAGTTGACGGATTAGGCAGGGCAAGGTCTAAGTTGTTGGAAGGTAATATCTTACCACTTCATAAATTTATTTGTATTTTAATTTTATTTTTTCCCCTGTATGATTCTCTTTCTCTATTGTTAGTTTGGTTTTGGTTTTGATTTTGGTGAGATTTATGTGTTTGTTTACAGGTTTACATGGTGGAGAAGAATTATTGGTAATAATAGTTACAATTGAAGTATCTATGTCTACTATGTGCCAAGAATTTTAATCGGATTTTGTTTTTTTAATGAAAACTGTAAAATTGAAGTAAAAAAATGGGTATCAAAATTTTTATTTTTATTGTTATTTTATTTTATAGAAAATGTAAAAATTTATTGGGAATTCAAGATTGTACTGTAACAATAGATTTTTGTATAACTATGTAAATTTAAAACTTTTAAATATCATTATATTTTTTATTTTTATCCTCTTTCTATCATATTATACCATTACTGCTATTAATTAGTTTGTTAATAATAATTCAATTAATTGAAAATGAAAGCTTAGTATAATTTCCATATATATAAATTAATTTGTTACCGTTATATTTGTATGTAATAGCATAATATATAAGAATAATCTCCAAATATAATTTGTATTTTTTTATGTGATTAAAATAGTCCATCTTAAAATAGTATATAGAGGAGTTAGATGACTTCTTTTATCTCCAAAAAACCCAATCTATTTTTTTTTTAGACTTTTTAATTTTTTAAATTGAAACATAAGTTGTTTAGGTCCACAAAACAAAATTGATAAACACATATCCAAAAGTTACACATTTTTTATTTATTTTTAATAAGTAGGATATTTATAAATGAAAAATGTTTGACACCTCAAAAAACTTTCCATAATCTGACTTATAATGATGTGGTCATAAGTGTTAATTTTTATACAAATATGAGAAGAGAATTAATCAAATTATACATTTCAACCAACCACATACTCAAACTTTCACTATTTTAAGACGTTATTTCACCATAATTTAAATTAAGAGAATCTTCAACCCTTAATATATTTTTTTATCAAATTATAATTTGATAAAATTTTAAAAAGATGAAATGTTGGAAATTATTGTTTTTCATCAAAACTGATGAAAAGGAAAAAAAATATTGGGATAAGAATAAAAGCTCTTATAAAATTTGATAAAATTTTAATGAAAAAGTTAAAGTAATTCATGTTAAATCAAATTTTTTATTCAAATTTAAAATCAAATAAGATAAAAAAAAAATTAAAAGAAAATGATGAAATGTTGAAAATATTCTAAAACCTTCTAATTCTTAAAAACTAAAATTTCGTGTGCGTGTTATATTTATATTATATTTTTAGTTATGAAATTAAAATCAAAAGAAATATAATTTAAATTATTGGATTAATAACAGAAACATCATATCAATTATTTTTAAATATCACTTCACTTCACATTTGATAATAAAATTATATATTTGTCTTAATTATAATTTTTAAATTTGTCTATATTCATAACAACAAGAGGTATATCATAACTTATATAACCTCGTTTAATTAAGTTTAACTTTTTTCTATTTATTACAAATTATCAAAATTGAACTAAATAGATATATATATTTTTAATTTTTTGAAACTAATAATTTAAAAGTTATAAATTTCATGTATATCACAAGATAATATATTAAATTATTTTAACATATTTATAATAATTTTTTAAAAAAATTTATAAAGTTCCGTGTATAGCACGGATTACCATTAGTATGATTGTTAATAGGAATGAGAGTTTTTATATCAAAGTTTGGAATTTAGACACGTGGTGAAGAAAATAATAAATGGTGAGAAGTTGATTGGTTACCTTCTCATAGTATAAATATTCTATAATATTATGATTTGTATAGAAAGTGAATAAGTGAGATATTTATATTGGGTGATTAAAAAATATAAAAAAATAAAATAAATTATAATTAATTAAAAATACGGAAATAATTTATAATTTTCCTACTTATTAATAGAGATCCATAGTAGCCCTGGCGGACACGCCACGCCCCTTTTGTTTCCAAGTTATCTGTCAGTCTTTCTTCCAATTCTTGGCATACCTATATATATATATGTTACATATATTTGGATCACTACGTGTTCCTGTGTTCTATTTTAATAATTTTATATGTTCTATTTTTTTTCTTACTTTTAAGTGTTATCAAAATTTTATATGTTCTATCAAAATTTGAATCAAAATAATTCTATAACTTAATTTTGTTAAAATATAAAAACCTCTTAATAATTAAAAAATAAATAATAATTTTAAATTGCTTTGACATACCAACATTAGAATAGGGAGATAGGGAGTTAGAACCAAAATATGGTAGGATTTGACCCTAGTGGTCTTGTAATTACATTTTAAGATGTGGAGAGGCAAAGATTAGGGAGTTGAGTTGACGCAATAGTGGTGACTTCTTTAGTTATAATATAACTTTGCGAGCAAATTAACCTTTTATAATCTTGATCAAAAAAAATAAAATAAAAATATAACACACCTTAATCGGAAGTCAATAGTCCGAATCCTTCCTCTCAACTACAACCTTGTATAAAAATAAATAAATAAACAAAATAAAATTAATAGAGACACAATACCTAAGCTAACTAATCTAATAATAGGAATGAAGTAACTTATGGGCTAAAAAAAAATTAAAAATAAAAATAAAAATAAAAATAAAACTTATTGAATTCTTCTCATATTATTTGGGCCCACATCATTTTTTCCAACTCATCCAGCATTTATACGTGCAAAATTATAGTTGAAAACATGGACTTGACTCGAGTTCAAAAAAAAAAAAAATACATGGACTTGACTTGCTTTAACTATTTTTGGTTGCCGTGTAAGTTTCAACTTTCTATTGCAATTTCTTATGAGTAATGTTCCACAATGGAAAAAAAGATAGAAAAACGATTGTCACTTATAATTTTATATATAATGATATAGTAGGTTATATATTAATTTTTAATTTATCATAAATTTAATTGTGTAAGGTCCAATTTCATTGTCATGTTACTGAAAAATACTAGAGATATCAAGAATTTTATCAAATTTTTTATTAAACACTCACATAAATGTGACCCCACGCTTCTATAAATGTTTGGTAAAAAATTTGATAGAATCCTTAGGATCCTAGCATTGCTTCTTGTTATTAAAAGCCTTATTAGTCCTGGTTTGTGTTAGGTGGCTGAGGTTGCTGCTGTGTGGCTTTGGGTGAGCCTATTTTGCGTTGAATAATTTATATTATAAGTTTTGGCGAATAAATCATTAGAAAAAAAAATTAAGTTGATCAGATATTCGTAACTACATAGTCAGGTCGTAATTTTTTTGAAAAATTGATTGTCTTTCATCAAAATCATAGTTCGTGATTATCAATGTCTAATTAATTTAATTTTTTTTATAAATAATTTGTTTAATGAATCGTACAATATGAATAATTTAAATTATTGAAGTAGACTCGGGATAAAACCCACAAAGAGCCTCCTCCTGTGTTAGGGCAAGACAAAATCTTAATGAGATGCTTTTTATAATTAAATATTAATATAAATTATATTTATACAATTTTATATTATAATTAAATTAATTTTTGTCTTCAATTCATACTATGAAAGATAAAAGATAAATTATTATGTATGGACTCACATGTGATCTTATCTTTATTTTTAGCATTATGAACCACTTTTTCTCGATTTTGATTAGATCTTTTATTGAATAATTAAAAAAAATATATATTTGCAAGAATTAATTGAGTGAAGAAATTAACTTTAAAAATTATTCAAAAAAAAAAAAATCTAATCAAATTTTAAAATATTTATTTATTTTAAGGAAAACTTACAGTTTAATTGATATTTTAAAAATAATTACAAATAAATAATAAATTTTATAAAAATTAATAATTAAAATCATAATTTTTTTTAATGAATTCGTGATAAACTCCTATTATTACTATCCCCTTATACTTAAACCTCTATCATTATGTACTTGGTGAACATAGCACCAAATAAATTTTCAGAGGAAATATATTTTGCTCTTGTGGCAATGCCAAGTGAAGTTCTAACTGGGTGTAAAATTTAATTTTTTTTTGTGACCTTATTTAAAAATAACTTGACAAGTATTAAGTAATAAATAATATAAAATAATAATTTAAAAATGAAAAAATTATTTATAAGTCCTATTAGGGAGAGTTATACTATGTTAAGTCCTAAGAAATTTTTTATTAAGTTTGCAGTCCTATTAAAATTAGAAAGTATTCCATTAAATCCTATATATTGTGTTTTAATTGAATCACTTTACGATTATACCCTTTCATACAGGTTGTAATGTTGTAACCGTTTTCTTTCCATATTGTTGGGTGCCGTGATATGGGCCATTATCGGGGAGTCTGTTAGGTTAAATTCGTGAGTGTTACTCTGATTTGGTAGTTTCATCTTTTGCGATTTCGAGTGAGATTGTTTGAGGGAAAGAGATCAATTTGTGTGCTTATTCAATTGGGAGATGTTGCGCCACGTTCGGGGACTCTGTTAGGTTTAAAATTGGTGAGTGTTGCTCTGCTTTGGTTGTTTCAATTTGACGCTTTCGAGTCAGATTGTTTGAGTGAAGGAGATCAAGTTGTCTGCTTATTCGATTGGTGAGTGGTGATCTGGTTTTTTTCCGAATGTTTTGCTTGCAATGTCCTCATATATCGTATGGATTTCGCAGTGTGTCATAGTAATCCATTGGTAGAGTTTGATTTGGTAATCTTGCATCAAGTTCGTCGTAATGATATTGTCTTACAATGTTCACATATATGTCACATTACGTTTCGTAATAGTATTTTAGGATAGCTTATTAGATTAGTAATTGAGAATGTTAGAATGGTACAGCCTTATATTGGCGCAATTCTGTAGAGTCGAAGGCTCTTATATGATGATGGTGTGTTACATTTGTTTTGTATTTAGTTTGTGTTTTGTAGTTATATATTTTTTGAAAACATATGTGTCACGTTACGAATCGCAAATTTATTGAGCTTCATTTTTTGCCTTCTAAATGTCATATTTGCTTGTCTGTGGATACTATTGGAATGTATGTGAATGTAGCTCAGATACAGGTGGAGAAGTACTTGATTTTTGTATTGTGTTGTCTTATTCTTGTATTTACTGTGGACATATGTGTCACATTTCGTTTCGCAAAGTCTTTGGTTTCTATTTTTTTTACAATTGTTTTGTGAATGTTTTTTGTACAATGTATGCCATGGTTAATGTTTCAAGCATTTTGTTGTGCAGGATATGGATATCATGCTTTTTTGTACCTTTCGTTCATCCACGGTCGCTGTCAGGGGTGTTAATGGATTGACATTAAAACGATTGATACAAAATTTATGTGATAGGTGGGTGGATGTGACACCATCATCGATTTCAATATCTTACAAATTACCATGTCACGATAATCAAGTGATGTTGTGTGATGATGTGGACATGGAAAACATGTTTTCCATTGTAAGGTCCATTGGTGTTGCCCATATCAATGTTGTGGTTGACTTGGAAAATGAGGTGGACGATTTGAATCGAGGTACTCAAATCAGTGGTGCTATGTCTGCAAATCATTTGGATCCTCACAGTGATCCATTTACAGGTCCCCAACCTAGCGTAGATTTGTTGGCCAATTATTGTCACCATAGTGACAAAATGTTGATGACAGTTGATTGGTCACAGGGTATTAGTCATGTAGGCCAAGTTTTTGAAGGGGGTGTTGCTGCTTTCCGTTTGGTTTTGTCCAAATATGCTATTGAGTGTGGGTTTGACTTCAAATTTGTTAAAAATGACTCAGTTCGAGTTACGGCAGTGTGCACATTTCGAGAGCAAAAAGGGTGTTCATGGTTGGTACATGGAAGGGTTCAAGCATGCAACGGTTATTTTTTGTAACGACCCTCGTACTGCTTACCGAATAACCACTGAATTATATACTGATTACTGCTAATTGAGACCGATAATGACTGATAATCGAATTGATTGAAGTACTGAATAGACCGATGGAAATCGAAACTGAAATTGAATAGGTTTAGTTATTGAATTGCATATTGCATCTGTGTAATTGATTAATTGTCTGTTTGAGTTTATATGTTTAACTGTTAATTGAAGGCCTTATCGGCGGCCGAATTAGGAACCGTTTAGGGTTTCGTAATCATGAGAATATTTGTGATTTTATGATATATTTACCTGAAAATTTATTAGGAATGATTAAACTAGATTTAAATCGATTAATTGTCAAATTCAACCTATTTACCAAATTGCCATTAGAGTGGACTATTGTTTATTCCTCTTATTAGAGCCTATACACTTAGACCAACATTTTGATCAGCCTCATTCTTGTATCTAGCCGACCAAAACAAGAGGATAGGTAGAGAGAGAGTCCATCTTGGGAGAATTTAGCTCAAATTGTTAAAATTGCTAGAAGAACTTGAAGATTGAAGTGTAGTTGCATAAGTTGATCTCGTAGGCTCTAAATTGAAGACTTAGTAAGGTAATTGGACCTCTCATTGTTGTCCTTAAGGTTTATTCTTGTATGCTCCATGTTTAATTAGAGAGCTAAGACATGAATTTGTTCATAATTGTTGAGTTAGAGCTCCATTCTTGCATGCATGTTTGAATTGATGACTTGAGTTGAATTCATGGTCAATTGGTACATGCAAGCTCATATTCATATTTAGTCCATGTTTTCATTTCATTTGCCAACTTTTGAGCTCACTAGGGCAAGATTTAAAGATGGAATTGGGTTTAAAACTCATGCATTGCATGTTTTGAAAATGTTCTTAAAAATAGGTTTGAAATTGTATTTAATTGACTCACCTTTGGGGCTTGAATTCTCAAATTGGCTTTTGAAACTTGTTATATATTGAGTTGGGATGTATTCCCCAGAATTTGGGCCCAAGAGGTTGAGTTTTGGATGGTTGAATGCTTGGTTCGAACTTGGGAGACAAATCTGGAAATTCCAGATTTTGCTTCCTCGCTCGAGCGAAGGATTCCTCGCTCGAGCGAGCACCTTTGTTCAGGGCTCCTCTCGAGCGAGCATCGAGCGTGGTATCGCGCGTAAAAATCGAGCATCCAGTACTTTTACTGTTCATACAGATCGCTCGAGCGAAGGATTTCTCGCTCGAGCGAAGCCTTTGATTTTGGAATCTCGCTCGAGCGAAGGAAGGCTCGCTCGAGCGAGGTGCCTATTTTCAGCAACTTTTGAAAAATGCCTTCCAAGTGTATTTTTGCATCCTCATCCCATCCTAGGCATTCTTAGGCCTAGTTTAAGGCATCTTAATGAGGATTTAGACATAGAACCACACCGAGGAAATTTAGGGATTTAATTATCATCCTTCCAACTGTAAACTTAGTGTGTGTTCTATTCTGTTAATTGTTTAGGGTTGGCTCTCGGGGACACGCTCTAGCTGCTAATAGCCCAATCTCTGTGAGTAACAGACTGTGTAAAGATATGTTCAAAATGGTTATCTTTTGAATACTGAACTGAAATGTTTATTGAACTGATATTGTTTATTGAATGAATGTATGTCCTGTATTTCGAATTCAATTGTGGCATCCTTAGCACCCATTGTTATTGACTGATACAGAGCTCTGTCGGTTTCCTCGTGGAACCATATTGTTATTGATTGATGGCCATCACTATTGTTGGGTCTGTTAAGGCCCGGTCCTTTTGGACCTATTGTTTATAGGCTAATGGATGTACCACATATGACTGATTGATTGAAATGCTGATTGATCGAAATACTGATTGATTGAAATATTGAAAGATTGAAATACTGCTAAATGAATTGATTTCATTACTGTAAGGACATTCATTCATAACCTCTTTACACATTATGTTATTCACTGGGCTTTAGCTCACTGTTTATATATATGTAGGTTCTCAGCAGCCCGACCGGAGCTAGGAGCGTGGGATTGGTCCCCAGTTTTGTCAAGCCAGCCTATGTGCCTCATTGCGAGGTTCCGTGTTGCCATGCTATGGCTTTGGGGTCTTTTGTGTTTCCCCTGACTGTCTCACTGTTTTGTACTGTTGTGGGACTATTGTATAGACTGTTACTGTTTCCTGTACTGTTCAAGGGGTTAAGTCCCTGCTTTTACCGACTGTTATGGATGTATATATATAAGTATGCCGTATTGTACTGTACTGTTTTATGTACATGTGAATGAAAAACTTTTTGGCATACAGATTGTCACAGCTCATTGGACACTATTCATTTATTGTTTTGGCTTCCGCCAGGCCCTGAACTCTGTTATATTGTTTGATTGTTAAGCAGGCCTTTGGTAATCACGGATTACTGGCCAGTTACGGTGCTAAACCCATAGGGCCGGGTTTGGGTCGTGACAGAGTGGTATCAGAGCGATACTTAACCACGAGTTATACCGCACACACGTGTTCAAATGAGCTATAGGGTGTCCTAGAAAAGTGATTAGGACATTGCATTAACATGAAAAATGTGTGCTTATGATTGACTGGATATATGCTAAATGTCAAACTGTTTAATTGTACAACTGTTTATAATGATAACTGTCATAACTGCTTTATAGTGAAATGGATAATGCAAATGAAACCGAAGCATCATCCTCTGAGGCCAGAATGGCCAGACTTGAACAAATGATGGGATTGGTAATTGAAAGACTGGACCGACAACAGAACCAACAGCCACCTCCTCCTCCTCCGGTTCAGCCGGAACAGAATGCACCAAATGTACAGAATGTGAATGCTAATGAGGTGGACATTATTGCGTTGACTCATAAGTTCAGCAAGATGAAACCGCCGTCCTTTCAGGGAGGCTTAGAACCGCTAAAGGCTGAAGCATGGGTCCTTGAAACAGAAAAATTATTTGAGGTGTTTCCGTGCTCAGAAGCACACTAGGTATTGTTAGCCACCTTTACACTACAGGAAGAAGCTAGAAGGTGGTGGATGTTGACTCGTGATGCAAACACCGTAGTGACTTGGGCTCAGTTCAAGGAGTCCTTCTTTGAAAAATATTTTCCCCAGTGCATCAGGGACAGAAAAGTAACTGAGTTTGAACAGTTGAGACAGGGCAAAACGTCTGTTGCCGAGTATGAGAAGCAATTTACCGAACTTGCTAGGTATGCACCACATATGGTGGATACCGATTATAAGAAGGCCAGGAGATTTGAAGGTGGCCTTAGTGTTGCTATACAGGACCGCATAAATGTTTTGAAAATGCCAACTTATGTGGGTGTTCTCGACCGGGCATTAATGGCCGAGTCAAATATTGCAGCTGTGAAACAGTCTGAAGCACCAACCACTGAGTGGCAAGGAAAAAGGCAAGGTTTTAAATTCAAGAAAGGCAAGCATAACTCTGCAAACAAGAAACAGAATACGGGGTCGATGACTAGCCCCAGCCAAGGGAGTGGGTTCACTCCACCCTGTTCTATATGTGGCAACAAGCACAAAGGGGTTTGCTATCAGAGTTCTGGAGCTTGTTTCAAGTGTGGCAAGGTGGGCCACAGGATTAAAGACTGCCCCTCTAACCCGCAATCAAGTAGTAAAGCTGCACCAAGCGCAGCAGCATCAACTGCAACACCAAAACCGAATCCCAAAGCTACCGGGAAAGAGCCTATGAGGCAGGGCCGAGTATTTGCCCTAGTACCGGGAGATGTTCAGAACACTGAGACTGTTGTGTCAGGTATCCTCTCTATTTGTACTCAGAATGCATATGTATTGATTGATTCGGGGTCTACACATTCTTATGTGTCGCATGCTTTTTCGCGTAAATTGAATAGACCCTTAGAACCTATGAATTACTTGCTAGCTGTATCATCACCTGTTGGGGGATCCATGACATGTGCTTATATGTATCCGGCTTGTGAAATTATTGTTGGGGATATGCATCTGTTTATTGATTTGCTACCGTTGAACATAGATCATTTTGATGTAATATTGGGGATGGATTGGTTACAAAAATATCATGCCACTATCGATTGTGTGACCAAACAAGTTGTTTTCCGACCACCTGGTTTACCTGAATTTGTATTTAGTGGAGTTGGAGTAGTACCCCCTCCATATCTGATTTCTTCTGTAAAGGCTGTCAAATTGATTAGAAAGGGGTGTAAGGGATATCTGTGTTCTGTACTGACTGTATCTGCTACTGATAATGTTAAAACTGATGTGAATTGCATTCCTATAGTTAGAGAATTCCCAGATGTATTTCCAGATGATCTACCAGGGGATTTGATTGACAGGGAGATTGAGTTTACTGTTGATGTAGTACCGGGTACACAGCCATTATCTAAAGCTCCCTACAGAATGGCTCCAACTGAACTGAAAGAATTGAAAGTACAATTGCAGGAACTGCTGGACAAGAAGTTTATCAGGCCTAGTACTTCACCGTGGGGTGCTCCTGTTTTATTTGTGAAGAAGAAAGATGGCTCATTGAGACTGTGCATTGATTACCGCGAACTGAACAAGGTAACTGTAAAGAATAAATATCCATTGCCGCGTATTGATGATTTGTTTGATCAGTTACAGGGTGCACAAGTGTTTTCCAAGATTGATCTTAGATTGGGGTATCACCAACTGAAAGTAAAACCGGAAGACATTGATAAAACTGCTTTTAGAACGAGGTATGGCCATTATGAATTTTTAGTTATGCCGTTCGGAGTCACGAATGCCCCAGCTGCATTTATGGACCTCATGAACAGAATTTTTAAACCATACCTTGATGATTTCATTGTGGTATTCATTGATGACATATTGATATATTCTAAGACTGTAGAAGAACATGAACAGCATCTGAGACTTGCCTTGCAAACCTTAAGAGAACAGAAACTATATGCTAAATTGTCTAAATGTGAATTTTGGCTTGATCATGTGATGTTTTGGGGCATGTTGTTAGCAAAGATGGAATTTCTGTTGATCCGCAGAAAATTGAAGCTGTAGTAAACTGGCCTAGACCAACCAATGTGACTGAAGTCCGAAGCTTTTTGGGACTAGCCGGGTATTACAGAAAATTTGTCAAAGATTTCTCCAAAATTGCCTTACCACTGACTCAGTTGACACAGAAGGGGATATCATTTGACTGGACTGACCAGAGAGAATCAGCATTCCAGGAGTTGAAAACTAGACTTGTGACTGCACCAATTCTGACTCTACCTACAGGTACGGATGGTTATACTATATTTAGTGATGCTTCTCATAAGGGTTTGGGATGTGTTTTAATGCAGAATGGGAGAGTTATTGCTTATGCTTCCCGACAGTTGAGACCGCATGAAAAGAATTACCCAACCCATGATCTTGAACTTGCTGCAGTAGTATTTGCATTGAAAATCTGGCGTCACTATTTGTATGGAGCAACATGTGAAGTCTACACCGACCATAAGAGCCTAAAGTACTTTTTCACACAGAAAGAACTGAATATGAGACAGCGGAGATGGCTCGAACTGATCAAAGATTATGACTTACAGATTTTGTACCATCCGGGAAAAGCCAACACCGTTGCCGATGCCTTGAGCCGAAAGTCAATTGCCAACTTAGCTTGTTTGCTTACCGGACAGAAAGAACTGCTTCATGACCTGGAAAAGTTTGAAATTGAAACTGTTTTGAAAGAACAAGGCGGAACCTTAGCTGCTATTTCTGCTCAACCAGCCTTGATTGAAGAAATTAAAGAAAAACAGCAACTGGATGATTACTTGAAGGAAATCATTGAAGAAAGGGATTCAAAACCGAAACCGGGATTTAAATTTGACAACAATGTACTGAAATTTCAAGACAGACTGTGTGTACCAAATGATTCTGAATTGAAAAGAAGAGTTCTGCAAGAAGGCCACAGTTCGAAGTTTTCGATTCACCCGGGGAATACGAAAATGTATCAAGACTTGAAACAGAATTTTTGGTGGCCAGGAATGAAGAAGGAAATTGCCGACTTTGTGTCCAAATGTCTTCATTGCCAACAAGTCAAAGTTGAACATCAACGACCTGCTGGATTACTGCAACCTTTATCCATACCAGAGTGGAAATGGGAGCATATCACGATGGATTTCATTGTTGGATTACCTCGCTCCAGGAAAGGTATGGACTCTATTTGGGTTATTGTTGATAGACTGACTAAATCTGCACACTTCCTACCTGTCAAGACAATTTATAATGCGGACAGATTGGCTGTTATCTATATTGATGAGATTGTTAGACTGCATGGAGTGCCTGTATCTATTGTTTCTGACAGGGATTCGAAGTTTACATCGAGGTTCTGGCAGAGCCTGCAGACTGCATTGGGTACTGAATTGAGGCTGAGTAGTGCCTATCATCCTCAGACAGATGGACAGTCAGAAAGGACCATCCAAACTTTAGAGGATCTACTGAGAATGTGTGTCCTTGATTTTCAGGGAAATTGGGAAAGTCATTTGCCGTTGGCTGAATTCGCCTACAACAACAGTTACCATTCGAGCATTGGAATGGCGCCTTTCGAGGCATTGTATGGCAGAAAGTGTAGATCTCCAATTTGCTGGGCAGAAGTTGGAGATGGGCCGTTACTTGGGCCCGAGATTGTATATGAAACGACTGAAAAGATAAAACTGATACAGCAAAGACTGAAAACTGCACAGAGTAGACAGAAAAGTTATGCAGATGTTAGAAGACGAGACCGAGAATATGAAGTGGGTGATCACGTTTTTGTGAAAGTGACACCAATGAAAGGCCAGACTCGTTTTGGAGTCAAAGGCAAGTTAACGCCGAGGTATGTCGGACCGTATGAAATTATTGAGAAAATCAATCCGGTGGCGTATCAAGTTGCACTTCCTCCTGAAATGGAGCATATGCATAACGTCTTCCACATTTCGATGTTGAGAGACTATCTTCGGGATCCGTTTCATGTGATTGAGCCTACTCGGATAGTGTTGAGTGATGACTACACTTACGAGGAACGGCCTATACAGATTGTAAACAGACGGATCAAGAAACTGAGGAACATAGAGATTCCGCTAGTGAAAGTTGACTGGCAGAACCATGGTGGTGTGTATGCCACTTGGGAAAGGGAAGATGACATGGCTAGGCGATATCCTGATTTGTTCCCGCTGAATCCTGTTTTCTTCCAGACTGAAGGTAACTTGAGTTTAGAGGACTAAACTCCTTATAAGGAGGGGAGACTGTAACGACCCTCGTACTGCTTACCGAATAACCACTGAATTATATACTGATTACTGCTAATTGAGACCGATAATGACTGATAATCGAATTGATTGAAGTACTGAATAGACCGATGGAAATCGAAACTGAAATTGAATAGGTTTAGTTATTGAATTGCATATTGCATCTGTGTAATTGATTAATTGTCTGTTTGAGTTTATATGTTTAACTGTTAATTGAAGGCCTTATCGGCGGCCGAATTAGGAACCGTTTAGGGTTTCGTAATCATGAGAATATTTGTGATTTTATGATATATTTACCTGAAAATTTATTAGGAATGATTAAACTAGATTTAAATCGATTAATTGTCAAATTCAACCTATTTACCAAATTGCCATTAGAGTGGACTATTGTTTATTCCTCTTATTAGAGCCTATACACTTAGACCAACATTTTGATCAGCCTCATTCTTGTATCTAGCCGACCAAAACAAGAGGATAGGTAGAGAGAGAGTCCATCTTGGGAGAATTTAGCTCAAATTGTTAAAATTGCTAAAAGAACTTGAAGATTGAAGTGTAGTTGCATAAGTTGATCTCCTAGGCTCTAAATTGAAGACTTAGTAAGGTAATTGGACCTCTCATTGTTGTCCTTAAGGTTTATTCTTGCATGCTCCATGTTTAATTAGAGAGCTAAGACATGAATTTGTTCATAATTGTTGAGTTAGAGCTCCATTCTTGCATGCATGTTTGAATTGATGACTTGAGTTGAATTCATGGTCAATTGGTACATGCAAGCTCATATTCATATTTAGTCCATGTTTTCATTTCATTTGCCAACTTTTGAGCTCACTAGGGCAAGATTTAAAGATGGAATTGGGTTTAAAACTCATGCATTGCATGTTTTGAAAATGTTCTTAAAAATAGGTTTGAAATTGTATTTAATTGACTCACCTTTGGGGCTTGAATTCTCAAATTGGCTTTTGAAACTTGTTATATATTGAGTTGGGATGTATTCCCCAGAATTTGGGCCCAAGAGGTTGAGTTTTGGATGGTTGAATGCTTGGTTCGAACTTGGGACACAAATCTGGAAATTCCAGATTTTGCTTCCTCGCTCGAGCGAAGGATTCCTCGCTCGAGCGAGCACCTTTGTTCAGGGCTCCGCTCGAGCGAGCATCGAGCGTGGTATCGCGCGTAAAAATCGAGCATCCAGTACTTTTACTGTTCATACAGATCGCTCGAGCGAAGGATTTCTCGCTCGAGCGAAGCCTTTGATTTTGGAATCTCGCTCGAGCGAAGGAAGGCTCGCTCGAGCGAGGTGCCTATTTTCAGCAACTTTTGAAAAATGCCTTCCAAGTGTATTTTTGCATCCTCATCCCATCCTAGGCATTCTTAGGCCTAGTTTAAGGCATCTTAATGAGGATTTAGACATAGAACCACACCGAGGAAATTTAGGGATTTAATTATCATCCTTCCAACTGTAAACTTAGTGTGTGTTCTATTCTGTTAATTGTTTAGGGTTGGCTCTCGGGGACACGCTCTAGCTGCTAATAGCCCAATCTCTGTGAGTAACAGACTGTGTAAAGATATGTTCAAAATGGTTATCTTTTGAATACTGAACTGAAATGTTTATTGAACTGATATTGTTTATTGAATGAATGTATGTCCTGTATTTCGAATTCAATTGTGGCATCCTTAGCACCCATTGTTATTGACTGATACAGAGCTCTGTCGGTTTCCTCGTGGAACCATATTGTTATTGATTGATGGCCATCACTATTGTTGGGTCTGTTAAGGCCCGGTCCTTTTGGACCTATTGTTTATAGGCTAATGGATGTACCACATATGACTGATTGATTGAAATGCTGATTGATCGAAATACTGATTGATTGAAATATTGAAAGATTGAAATACTGCTAAATGAATTGATTTCATTACTGTAAGGACATTCATTCATAACCTCTTTACACATTATGTTATTCACTGGGCTTTAGCTCACTGTTTATATATATGTAGGTTCTCAGCAGCCCGACCGGAGCTAGGAGCGTGGGATTGGTCCCCAGTTTTGTCAAGCCAGCCTATGTGCCTCATTGCGAGGTTCCGTGTTGCCATGCTATGGCTTTGGGGTCTTTTGTGTTTCCCCTGACTGTCTCACTGTTTTGTACTGTTGTGGGACTATTGTATAGACTGTTACTGTTTCCTGTACTGTTCAAGGGGTTAAGTCCCTGCTTTTACCGACTGTTATGGATGTATATATATAAGTATGCCGTATTGTACTGTACTGTTTTATGTACATGTGAATGAAAAACTTTTTGGCATACAGATTGTCACAGCTCATTGGACACTATTCATTTATTGTTTTGGCTTCCGCCAGGCCCTGAACTCTGTTATATTGTTTGATTGTTAAGCAGGCCTTTGGTAATCACGGATTACTGGCCAGTTACGGTGCTAAACCCATAGGGCCGGGTTTGGGTCGTGACATTTTTACTTGAAGAGGTTGAACAACATGCATAGTTGTGGTGCTGTTGTCCGCACTGGGAAGAATAACAGAGTTAACTCTGAATTGGTTTGCAATGTTATCGGTGATCGGTTACGTGATAAGCCGCTTACACGTCCTACTAACGTTGTGTTTCAGCTTAAAAAGGAGTACGGCCTTAATGTTAGTTACCACATAGCATGGTTAGGTGTGGAGAAGGCAAGAGGTGAAATGTATGGTGACTATCATGCTTCATTTGATCAACTTAGGTGGTACGCGGATGCGGTTATGCATTACAACCCTGGGAGTTATGTCAAATTGGATTTTGAGCAGTCTACCGGTCGATTTAAGCGGTTCTTCATTTCATTCAAAGCTTACATTGGCGGATTCAACCATATATGCCCATTATTGTTTCTTGATGGCACTTTTTTAAAAGGGAGATTTAAAGGCAATTTGCTTGCAGCGATGGGGAAGGATGGCAACAAAGGTATGTCTCTTATGATGATTACTTTATACTTCCATGTAGTAACGCATTACATTGTGGCTAAGCTTTGTTTTTAAGTCCACAATAGTAGTGGGTGATCCCCATGTGCCAGATTGTTTCCAATGTAATGTTATTTTTAGTAACATTGTGTGTGGTGCAATTCGAATTGTGAACAATTGTTAGTGTGGACGTAAACTTTGTTAAAAATATTTCATCTAATGGTAAATGTGTTGAATCTGGCAGGTTTATTCCCATTAGCTTTTGCTATTGTTGACTCTGAAACAACTGCAAGTTGGACTTGGTTTTTACAGCAACTGACAAAGGTTGTTAGTAGTGCTCGCACATTAACTTTCGTATCCGACCGTAATATTGGGCTGCTTGAATCCTTGCCTGCTGTATTCCCATCTGCACACCATGCATACTGCTTACAACATCTCCAAGCAAATTTGAGGGACAAATTACGATGGGTTGACAACCGTGTACGTTTTGGTTTAATGGCGAAGTTGCGTGAATGTGCGTATGCTCCAACTGAGGCTTCATTTCAGCATCATTGGAAGAAGCTAAAAGGAACAGGACGATCTGGAATAAATAATTTCTTGGAAGATATGCCACCGAAGCATTGGGCCAACGCATATTTCAGGTTCGTACGATACTTACAGGCGCTAACGTTGCAAGTACCGAATATGTGATAGCATTTTGATTATGTTTTGATAATGTGAACAGGGGCAAAAGATATGGGGAGATGACCTCGAATGCTGCAGAATCGTTTAATAAATGGATACTTGATGCCCGTAATTATCCGATCACAAGGTTGGTTGATACAATCAGAAATCAAATAATGACTATGAGGGCTGAGCATAAAGTGTTGGCTACTAGTTGGAATGGGTTACTTTGTCCGAAAATGGAAAGCCGTCTTAGGGAGGCGTATTCAACTGGTTGCACATAGATTGTTAGCCAGTCAAATGAAGACATATATGAGGTCCATTCATTTCCGACGGTGTTGGTAGACGTTGGCAAGCGTTCATGTTCTTGCTTCCAGTGGCAATTGAATGGATTCCCATGTGCACATGCGATGGTTGCAATACAGAGTAGTGGAAGGGATTTCAGTACATTTGTTGAACAATTTTTCACTGTTGATCAGTATAAAGCTGCTTATTCTGGATACATTCAGCCAATACCTACAGTTGACAAGCCCTCCTTCTCGGAAGACGATGTCATCATACATCCACCAGCAGTTAAACGTCCTGCTGGGCGACCCAAGAAGAATCGAATACCATCCCGGGGAGAGAAACTAAGTCAGATTAGGTGCGGTCGATGTGGGCGCATGGGCAGTCACAACCGAAAGACATGTAAAGAACCAATTTAGTAATACGCATTTAGCATTCACTCTTGTAATATGTTTTGAACAGCAGCATCATATTATCGTAGTACCATGTATTGAATCCAATTGATGACAGATTTTAATAAGTGAAGACAATGTTTACAATTGACCATTCAGCTATGTTCTCTTTCACGTTTTCTCATTTATATGTTCCTGCTAGATGTTTATTTATTTGGTCATGCAAACGTATGTTTCAGACCTGCAAAATATGTTAGACAAAATGTTTTTGCGCGCTGGCTTTGTATGTGAGAAGACGTTGACATTCACAATCCTCTTTTCCCAGTCAGAAAGAAAAGTGCAGAAAACTGTTACACATTCGGCATCACAATGTTGCTATGTAGTGTAAACAAGAAAACCTGTTCTATGAACAGAATCACATCCTATTTGACATTCGCTACCATATAAACATAATAATTCACATTCAAACAACCACATTCACATTTGTATTTCACATTCGCAAAAATAGTGCTAAACACTGTCACACATTCACATTTGCATTTTGGGTGTAATAGGTATACAACCAAACCTATTATGTCATTCACAATCGCATTCAATTTCACATTCACCATGACAGAAACGTAACCATTGACATTCACCATGACAGAAACGTAACCATTCACATTCAGTTAACCACATTCACATTTGTATTTCACATTTGCAAGAAAGTGCAAAACACTGATATATTGACATTTGCTTCTTCAGTGTTACAGGTTCATAACCAAACCTGTTGTGTTATTCACATTCGCATTCGCTATCACATTCGCATTCGCATTCGCTGTCACATTCACCTTACATTATCAATTACATTCACACTTATGTACGCAAAATTCTAGCTGCCCTTAAATTGCTATTGACATTAGTGAATTACCCATAAAGCCATATTACCAAAATAAAGTGCATTCCCATAAAAGTCAATTAACCATTGTTGCCTATTGGCAAAACAAAATATAGTAATCCGTAATCCATATTCACAATGCTATGAAAAACATCAAAAACTTCCAGTATTTCGTGTACTAGCAAACTTTTAATACAATTCAAAAACAAAAACAGTGTGTTTATATATCCACAAATTTTAAATCTGCACCCACGTAGCACCATCAGATAGTCAGTTGCCAGCCACAAATGACCTTCTCCTGTCATTCACAAATGATTTAACCATACTGGCTCGCATTGTTCTGCAGCTCTCCCCTCCCATTGACTTGTCCACATCTAGGTGATGCACAAGTTGCTTCATAATGAAGCATACTATAACTCCACAATCATTCCTATTACAAAAATTAAAGGCATTAGTAACAATGGCAAAACAGAGCACGTGCAATGTACAGAAACATGAATGACATATGTTGCAAAGAAACGTAACAAACTTACGAGTCTGGTTTTTGCTGGGGACAATAATCAACCACTAGAAGCTCCTTCACCAAGTCTTGTGATTCAACTGTGCCCTCCTTCAATCTGCGATTTATGTAATCCTCAAAGTAGGATTTCTACATTATTGTCAAATTTAGAATACAATAATTAGTGTTGTTGTCCAAAAAAAAATACAAATATAACTGCATGAAAGTAATTGATGTTTACTAACCAGCGACGATGCTTCCCAATAATGTTTGTCTTTCCTCCCACGTCTTGGTTTAATAGAGTTGTAATGCAACCAAAAGCCTTCCTCAGTGTCATAAACCATTAGTGTCCAATGGTTATCTAAGTGGATTGGGAATTGAATATATCTGGCCTTCAGGGCATGCGGGGCACGCAATGCCAAGTACCTGTCACGTACATCTTCGGCCACATCTCTTATCGTAGGCTGCATACATTCATTTTGGGAATTTAAAATGACAAACTACAAATGACAACATTCATTTCATCAGTTGCATGTCTTACCAAACATAATGTGCTGAAAATGTATGATTTTTCATCATCTGCGGATTTAGGCGCCTTTGTCTGCTGCTCGTACATTAGCATTTCCGCGTAGGCATCAATCACCTGCGTGAAAAAGAAAACAATTTCTATTTTCCTTCCCTTCAATACATGTATGTAAATTGCATTCTATGTGTAGAAGCTTCAGAAGTTTGATGAATAATTACAAATACTGTACTTACATTGCCTCGTAATGTGAGCCCCTTAACTATTGCTCGTATGTCATTGAAAGACACAGAGTTGGACACATGCGGTCCAGTCTAGACTTGTGCACTGCAATCCATTTTTTGAACAATAAATTCATGTACAAATGCATAATGGTAAGAGCAAGTTGCATAACCTACCTGTCACCCCCTTTCTCATATGCTTTTTTAAGCTTGCCTTTCTCTTGCGTTGATAACAACTTCCAAATTGGTAGACGATTGGTCAAGTCAAACCGAGTAAATGTCCTGTCTGGGTCTGCAACGTTGTCAACCTCAATGATCTCATCTTCCATTTCTTGTTTACTGTCACACTCACCCTCATTGACCACACCACTGTCAAATGGTTTGATTTGCCTCCCCAAAACTGGTGGATATTCATATTCTGGCAGTTTATGCTCCTTCCTATTTTTCTTTTTAATGTTTCTCACAAGCGAGTTTTGCAACGCAGTTGTTCCAGTGTTTTGATTAACATCAGCCATTAAATCCACATCAGATGCCATTTGCCCAATGTCATTCATCTGGGTCACATGAGTATCCACGCCTTGCAACTCTGTCTTCTCATTCACATCAGATGGAAACGATGTTGACAATGGTATAATGGCAAGTACGTTTGCCTCACAATGGTACATTTCCTCATTAGTTTGCTTTTTCTCCTGTACACCAGCAGCTGCTTGGGTGTATTCATGGACTGCGTACTCCTCCAACTGTTCCACGAGCTTCGTGTTTTTCTCATTAAGTTCATCCAGTTGCTGCTTCATCCTTTCAATGTCACATTCCTTCTGTTTATTGTTCACAGTGATTTCATGTTTTAACTTGGCACATTTTTCTTCATATGCTGCCCTCATTGTTGCCAGTTCTGCCTGTAATGCAAATATGACATCATTTTTACGTTGGAGTTCAATCTTAAGCACACCAATATCAAGCAGTGCTGTCTGGTATTCTTCAGAGATAGACGCACCCCGAGTACGTCGATCATTACTCTTAGCACCAGTTGGACTGTGCTTTGAACTTTCGGCCTTTTCTCCTATTTGTTTAATGTCTTTTTTCTTCATCAAGCGCCGTTCAGAATGAGTGATGTGCAGATCTCCTACTACAACCTGCAAACAACGTGAAAATTAAAAATCAAAAAAAGCAAATTGGCACATCTACTATTTACTCTAACGGTACAGAAAATCATACTTCTACATCATTTGCCTGCTCAATGTCCACTACTCTTATCTTTGTAACCAACTTGCTGATATTCCATTTCATAAACCTCGGAAAAACATCTCCACGGTCTGCTTCTATCAAGTTGGTGTGCTCACATATCCAAAACTGTGTGACCATGGGTTAAAAATATTAATTGTTAAAAGTTTTTCAAAACAAATACAAAATTATATTGTTGGAAAAACAAAAAAACAGAGCACTTACAAGTAGGGCAGTAACACATCCAGTAACTTTCTCAGGCTTAGAGTGAAATCCCTTAATTGACTCCATCAAATTTGTGTAGATTGCTCCAGCCCAATCATATGCTTTCATGTTGTCTAGATCCTCTACAACTCGGACAAACCCCCATCCGACGGTCTCGCCTGAAGTAGCAAAGAATAACTTCCCATACAAGTACAAGCTCAGTAGCTTCGCTGCATCTTTGTGATCCTGAGTTGTGTCCCCGAGTAATGCTTCCATTAATAGTTCCTTAATGGTCTTCAAGTTTATGCGTGCTATTTTGGGACACCTTCGTTGGATGAAGTCAGTTAGGAGTCTTGGCCCATGTGACACATCTAAACTCTTTTTACCTCCTTGAATTCCAAATATTAGTTGAATATCATTGCTTGTAAACTCAATGTGATTTCCACCAATCATGAAAGTTGATTTATCTGGAACAAATGTCTGAATGATCCTCATTACAATGTCATCGCATTTTTGGAAGTCATGTTGGTTTAGATTGGTTTGTCGCATCGCATTCAACAACAACCAGAACGGTGTTTTTTGAAGATGCTGCAAATGTTCATCTCTCAGTTTTGACACTGCCACTAGCTTGACAATTCCAGCAATGTTGGAACGGTAGCAAAATGTTTGTTGTTTGTTCAGTCGTTGTTGAGGCTCATATTTCAGCTTCTTCCCTTTTTGGGCACTGGTTTGGCCTACTGCGTTCACATTCTGTGATGGAGTTTGAGATCGCCGTCTTTTACCAGTTCTAGTCCCTTCACTGCTGCTCACTTTTGCCTTGGAGCCTGTCTATGGTGTACGTTTAAATGTGCCTCCTGAAAAAAATGCCACCAAAAAATCATATTTCATAGACAAGCAAGATCCCACGGATAATGTATGTAATTTAAAAGCAATATTTAATTTAATAGCAATATGTGACTAGTGTCACTGAGAAGTACTTGATGTAACTGTGACAAATTAGGTAGACATATGCCCAGACATGTTTCGTAATGTGACTGACAAGTACTTAATGTAACTATGACAAATTAAGCGCACACATTCACGGCCATGACTGTCACAAATTATGCAGACACATCCCCAGACATGTTTTCAAATGTGACTGAGAAGTAGTTAACGTAACTGTGCCAAATTACGTGGACACATTCCCGACCATGTTTTGAAATGTGGCTGAGAAGTACTTAACGTAACTGTGACAAATTAAGTGCACACATTCACGGCCATGTTTTAAAATGTGGCTGGGAAGTACTTAACGTAACTGTGACAAATTAAGCACACACATTCACGGCCATGACTGTCACAAATTACACGCACACATTCCTGGGGATGTTTTGAAATGTGACTGAGAAGAAGTCGACGCAACTGTGACAAATTATGCGCACACATTCACGGCCATGAGTATCACAAATTACGCGCACACATTCACGAGCATGTTTTCAAATGTGACTGAGAAGTACTTCACGTGACTGTGACAAATTAAGCGCACACATTCACAGCCATGACTGTCACAAATTACACGCACACATTCGCGGCTGTGTTCTGAAATGTGACTGAGAAGTACTTCATGTAATTGTGACAAATTATGTACACACATTCATGGCCATGACTATCACAAATTACGCGCACACATTCACAGCCATGTTTTCAAATGTGACTGAGAAGTGCTTGACATAACTGTGCCAAAGGTGTGTGTGTGTAATTTGTCAAATTTGTAATTTGTCACATTTGTGTACCTAAGTGAAAACAACCAAACGACATCGTACCACAACGTGGCACTGTAGACACAGTCCAACTTACATGTTCTTCCACTCACATCCGACACTAATTTCATATTGGGCCACAATCACATTCATTAAGTGTACAACACACAACGACAAACCCCCAAAATAATGTACAAAACACAGTACTATGCTCGGATCGAGAAAAAACAAATAAAGTCAATTAATGAATGTGACTGTGGCCCCCAAAATAGCCTACCAAACACAATGCAACAACGAATCAAGGATAAATCACCCACACTGGGCACCGCGTAGAACCTCCATCGTATAACACTAACATACATACTATTTTCAATTCGGAAACTGTAAAATCAATTATTCAGCACAATTGTCACAAAACGTACAAGCAACAAAGCAGATTACGACTCAAGGTCACATAAACCCTAATTTTGGGTTTTTAATAAAAATCAAAAAAATTAACATTGCGAAACAGGGGCGAATCCACACTTACGTTTCGGAGTCATCATTCTTCCTTCTGATTGTAAACGTTAACCGTTGTCACTTTCCCGTCGACCGTCTCCGTCGAATCGCTCCCCTTCTCCTGTTCGTGGTGAGTTTCGAAATGTGAAGAACTGAATCAGATTACTTTGGGGGTTTCGAAATGTTTTCTGGGGGTTTCGAAGTGTTTTTTGAATTTCGAAATTAGTGTATATTGATATGATCCTCTGCTATTAAGGGTAATTGTGTCAAGTAAATTTGCATAGGACTTATGAGAATATAAGTTTTTATTTAGAACCTAATCTACCATAAGTATATGAAAAAAGACTTATAAATAAGTCTCCCTTTAAAAATACCCAATAATCAAGATATCAAAGGTCGTTGTGATATTCACGCAAGAATCAAGATGGTGGTGGGTTTCTCAATTATTTAGGATTCCTTTCTCATTTTTTTTTTTTGGGACCCACAATGTCATTAGACATGTCATGAAAATGAAATTTTTATTAGGTACTCTTGTATAAGTTGAGGAGTTGCTCCAACTTTATTTTTATTCATTAAAATAATAAAATTTATCATTTTTTTTAATGTCATTTTAAAAGGCAACAATAGATGTCTATCCATTAATAGTGTACAGTAATATTTCAAAATTATGATTAAAAATTAGATAATAATGATATCGATCTGTGATATCTCTAATAAATAATAGGAATTTTTTTTAAAGATTTTTAATATTAAGATTTTATAAGATAAATGATATATAATATTTTTATAATAGTTCGGATCTTACAAAAAAAAAAATTTGACTAAGAGAAATTTGTATCCGACTTAGAGAAATTTCAACCTTGGCACAGAGAAATTTCAATTGTTACAGAGAAATTTCTCTGATTTCACAGAAAAATTTCAAAATTTCTCTGGTTCTCTGGTATGATCATAAAGAAATTTCATCAAGAGACATTAACTAATAAAAAATATATCTTAGACCTCTTATACTACACAAAATTAGAGGAATATTTCATTAATTTTCTCTAAATAATAAAATTATATGATACGAAAGGTCCCTATTTCCCATACATAATTATTTTGTCATATATACACAAAAATATGTATATATATATTATTTGTCATAATTTAAAAAAATCAAAAAATCACTATTATATTTAAATCACATCATCTTATTTAAGTCATATCACCTCTCTATCACATCACTTCAAATCTAACCCATACTCAACTCATATTTTATAAAAGATAAAAAGATATATTTTATTTAGATAATCTCAAACCGCCTCTAAATAGTGATGCCAATATGATACCAATGTATTTAAAAATAAAAATAAAAAATCCAAAGGCACCCACTCTTTTTTCGCAGAACTTCCATCATTAGAAGCAGAGGCCTAACCACATCTGCGAGTAGGTTTGGGTGTCGTGGATATCTTTTGAAACTTTTTGTAAATTTTTTTTTTTTTTTTGATTATTTTTTCCTTTTGTTATACTTGTATTTTGTTTTTATTTTAATATATTTCATGTTTTTGGTTCTCAAAAAAAAAAATTACAGAGCCGCAATTTGCATAGATGATATTGGCTATGTTTGGCATAAAAAATAAAATAGATTAAAAAGTTAATAAGATAAAATATACATTTAAATTATAATAATTATTTTTTTTACAAAAATCAAAAAAATCTAAAACTCTATCCCAAACAAAATTTTTTAACTCAGACTAAAATAATGAACAAGTCAACCCCACTTCTCAAACGAAAACATTATCACTTGTCCCTATCATATCACATTATCACTTGTCCCTATCAAATCAATAGTATTTTTAAGAAATAATTATAAGTTAGTGATAAATTTTATAAATATTAATAATTAAAATTTTTTATATCCATGTAATTATTTTTTAAAATTTTATTGCAATTAACTATCTCTTAAAAAAATGTTCCATTCGATTTATTAGGTGAGATTTGTCTTGTTATATTTCAAAATTAGCAAAAAATATTTATGGCTCGTTTGAGATGTGAGTTGATTTTTTGACTTTTTAGTTATTTTAGCCTAGGGTTAAAAATAGACTTTTTGGCTTTTTTGACTTTTGTGAGAGAAAAAATAAAATGATTATGGTTTTAATGTGACATTTTATTTTATTAGACTAAAAAGTCTATTTTATTTTTTTGTCAGTATTTTAACCAAAAACACCCCATTTTATCATATGCCATTGGAATGATTAGTCAATCCCAATATTTCAATCAATAAAAATTATGTGTATTTGTCTCAAGACTACCTTATAATTTTTCCTATCATACATGTATCACAAATGCTAAGAACATAAAAAATAATAAGAAGAACACATACACAAAATTGGTCGCACAAAATGTAATGACAGATTAAGATTTATTTTGAGTTGGCATCACATTTTGTTTTGTACTTTTTTGTTTTTAATATTTTTCTTTTCAAATTTGTGTCAAGTTTTTTTACTCTCCAATTTGTTTAGTGTTAAATTTTTTTAAAAAAATCCAAAAAAAAAAAGAGTAATAAGTTTAAAAAAAAAAAAAAACTGTTTTCACTCATTTTTTATTAGACCCTTTTTTTTCTTTTTATCTACTAACAATATTTTTATTTTTTTAAATAAAATTATTGAAGACAAAAAAAAAAGTCCAATCCCAAACGATTCCTAAATATATTAACCTTTTATGTTTGGATTTAATTTCAATCTTTCATTATTTTATTTTATTTTATTTTTTTGTGAATCATAACACTATTGTACCTATGTGTGTATATATATATATTTATTTCTATAGTGATGCTATGATATTATATGATAAAAAATTTGTTGTTCCTAATACCAAAAATGTGTTTATGGTATTGTCACGTTAATATCATCAATGATAAGCCTATTTTGAAAAGTTACTTTTTTTGATTTTTTGGTTTTATAAAAAAAATGTAAAAAAATAAAAATATAATATAATCTAAATAGATCAATATATTAATACACTGACTTTTCTTTTAATTGCCAAATAAACCTAAATAGTTACTCAAATGTGATATAAAAATATCATCATTATTACATTATTGATATAAGTGGTAGTCATTATTCCAATAACATAATGATTGACATTAAATTATATAAAAATATAATATAATTATCATAATATTATTGAGGTATGATTGTATTTGGGACAAAAGTTGCCCTATTAAGTTATTTCACTTTTACTTCAAAAATTAACGGGTTTTAAAATATTTTTAAAATTAATTTGCATACGCAATGGCCAAGTTTGAATAATTTAATTTTTTATAATATATACAACCTTATTGAGTTTAGTAATAAGTTATTTAAACTTAGTTTGAAATTTTAATTAACGGTGAAATGGGTTCAAGTTGAATTTATTTATAAATCAATCTTGAAAAAAAATTTAACGAGTCGAATACTGATTAAACTTGAATATCTTCAATAATCCAATATAAATTTTTTGAAAAGCAAAATAATTTCTATTGTAGTGAAGATTGTATGAATGTTTAGGATGATCTATATAAATATATTTTTTTGACTTTTACAAAAAATGGTAAAATATGAATTGAATTTAAAGTGATGTGATAAAGCGGTAATATAATTCAAATAAGATAATTATAACTCAAATAATATAATATACTAAAATAATGTGTTATTTTAATACATGTCAAATACCCCTAAATGTGTAAGCACTGTACATCATCCCTTTCTCTATCTTCTTACTAAGGCCTATTTTGGGAAGTGGGTTATAATCCACTTCCCAGATTATAACTCACTTCCTCTCTCACAAAAAAAACTGTTTATAAGTTGTTTTTCACCAAAAAGCTGATTATAACCATCTTTTTAAAATAGCCCTAAATAGTGGGACTTTAAATTTTTTTTACACAAATACAGTGGATACAATCAATAATGATAGGTGACCCGAAAAAATATGGCTCGAATGGCTCGAAACACCCAAAACGATAAAACAACTTCATTTTGATGTAAAACGACGTCGTTTTGACACATTCGAGCTACAAAAATTTGAATCACCAAACATTTTTCGGGTACAATTCTTCTTGTGATACGGTGCAACTCAAATTCTGTAAAGTTGTCTTCTTTTATATTTGTGTATTTTTTATTTTTTTTTTATCCACTGTTGAGTGATGCTTTCAAAATAAATCAATTGTAGAAATAAATAAATAAAGGCAAAAAAACAAAAAACGTCATAAATCAGGTATGTAATGTACTAGGGTATACAGTGTGCTAGGGAGGCCCATCAAAATCATGGGGTCAGGTGTGGTGTGGACATAGTGGACAACGCATTGCTGCGTCAGGATCTCATTATCATCGGGTCTACCTCACCTCTTTTTAGAAGTTATCCGATGGTGTTGGGACAAAACCTTCGTTTGGCATGTGAGTTTGAGAATTTTTTTTAGTTATTTTAATCATAAAAGACAAAAGATTTAAAAATTAATAAAATAAAATATCATATCTAAATCATAATTATTTTATCAGTAATGGTAGAGAGCCCGAATATAGAGGCTCGAATTTGGCTCGAAATTAAGGAGAAGAAGAAGGAGGAGGAGGAGAAGAAGGAGAAGAAGAACTGGACTGGAGGGGCCAACAAAATCGGGTGGAGGTGAAGGCGGAGGTAGAGGCGGAGGTGGAGGCGGAGGCGGAGGCGGAGGCGGTGGCGGGCGGAGGCAGAGGCGGAGGCGGGGTTGCGATGCCGACGAGCGACGAGCACGCCGGCCGACGAGCTACGACAACGACGACTCTGTTTCTCTCTCTCGCCTCTGCTCTTCTCCTCTGGTCAACAAAGAAGAAGAAAAGAAAGAAAGAAAAGGAAGAAAAAGAAAAAAAAAAAAAATCAAAACCCAAAACGACGTCATTTTGGGTTTTAAGCCAAATTCGAGCCCCTAATTTCGAGCCCTTAAACATTATTCTTATTTCATTTTCCTCTTACAAAATTTATGAAAGTCAAAAAATTCATCTCAAACAAAGCCATAATCAAGTCGAGTAGTATTATCACGTTTGGTACAATAGAATGGGCTGAAATAAAATATCTATTCTAGTTTTTTTTTTTTTTTTCTCGTTTGGTATATTTTATTTAAGTGAGAATAGTTATTCTATGAGAATACACATTCCAAACAAAAGTGAGAATACTTATTTCATATAGGAGGCTAGGGAATAACTATTTCATTCCAACATAGAATTATTATAAAATAAAATAACAATATCTCTCATAAAAAAAATTAAAAATAAAACAAAACGATTGTTTCAAGAAAAAAAATTCTTCTTCGCTCTCTTCAATCTCTCTCTACGAATAGTCTTACATAAACAATCAGCCATAGCTGACTCTATCATTGTTCTTCTAGCAGGTTCAATATATATAGATATATATATTTTTAAATTATGTTTCAAATTTATTTAGATATTAGTTGTGAAATCATATTCAATGTATAATATAACATATATATGTGTCACTTCTTTCTTTTTTTTATATATAGTTTGTTTGTATTTTTTGTTTCTTTTTTTTTTCTTGATTTAAATTTTATTTCACATATATACAATTGAGTGATTTGTATCTTTCATTTTATATTTTTTTTGCCATGTGAACTAATTTAAACAAATAATTTTTATCTCATATATAAACACTGTACAAGTGATTGTTATTTTTCACAATTGATGATGAAGGGAAAGAAGAGTGAGTGAAAGCCATTATTTATTGATTGAGATTAGATTTTATTAGCTCATAAAATAGACAAGACATATGGATAACGTACAATTTTATTGCGAGATTAATGAATATTTTTATTATGATTGTGGATATTGCGTGGTTTTAAAATTTATTACTTTATTCATATTAATGAATTTTTTACAATTTTTAAATTTAATATGATTATACAATATTTAATCTAGAAGTTATTAGTTTGATAATCTAGTAGTTATTACTTAACAAACCAAATATGGGAATAGGAATGGTCATTCCATTCTCACATCATTTGACTATGTCAACCAAATAGTAGAATGAGAATGACCATTCTATTCCATTATACCATGTATTCCATTCTCATTATCATTACATTCCCACTTCATTTTATTTCATTCCATCGTACCAAGCATATTCTGTTTGATTTAAAAATTTTACAATATCTTACGAATTTCGAATTCATATATTTTAAATTTTTAATTAATTGTTTTAAAATTTCGAAAACATAAAATTTGTGTAATAATTTTGAAAAATTCATTGAATCCAAAAATTTATTAATTTATTAATTTTTTTGTATTAAATGATTTTTTTAATTCTTGTACAAATTATATATTTTTTTAAAAATATTTTTTTGAATTTTGAATTCATATTTTTTAAAATTTTAAATATTATTTTAATTTTAAAAAACAGAAATTTTGTGTTATAATTTTAAAAAATTCATTGAATACAAAAATTTAGTAAATTTTTATATTTTTCTTATTAAATGATTTTTTAAAAAAAATCTGGTACAATTTTTATATTTTTATGTGACTCTGTATTTAAAAAGTTAAAAAAATTAATTAAATAATTAATTTTTATTAAATAGAAAAAAATACGAATTAAAATTTTGAAAAAATATTTTAAAAAATTTCAAACCAAAACAGAGATATTGTATGGAGAGAGTGGGGCCTATAATTTGATTTGGTGAGGCGATAGGAACAATAAAAAAGGAAAATGTCTCGTAGCTCAAATTTTGTAGCTCAAATTTTGTTGTTCTGTACTCAAAACGACGTCGTTTTGGTCATTTGAGCCACTTTTGAGCCACAAAATTTGAGTTACGTAGCATTGTCGAATAAAAAATGACATTGGTAATTATTAAGAGTATTGTTGCCTGGTGTCTCAAGATTATCTAATAATTTATAAAAAATGAGTATAAGTTTTGAAAAATAATTATAAATTCATGATAAATTTTATACATTATAATGATTAAAATCATAATTATTATTATTTTTTTATAAATTTATAACTATTTTAAAAAACAAGTAATGTTTGATGGCCCGAATTTACATGGCTCGAATGATTCAAATGTGTCAAAACGACATCATTTTGAGAATAAGACGACGTCATTTTGATACATTCAAACCATTCAGACCACATACATTCGAACCACCAAACATTTTCCTTTAAGATATTACCACTGATTTGTAAAATTTTCATTCCTCACATGGCTCTCTTTCCTCCAAGTAATTATCTTATTTTTAAAAAATTTCACGTTAAATACGTGTCCAATCAATAATAAAAAACTAAATGAATAATTAATCTTAATAATAAAGAAAATATAAATACATTAGAATATTTTATTTATCAAACGTATAAATACGTGGTATTTCTCTTGACTAACTAATTGAAAAATGGTTAAGAGCACTAAAAGTTAAGTTCTAATAATATTATTAATGATGTGACATTGAGTACTATGTCTTTTTTTTTTGACATTCTCAATATATTAGTACTAGTTTGTCACTCGTACTATGTACGGGATAATTATAAATATTTATATTAGTTTTAGATTTTTTTTAATATATAAATTATGTTTTTTAAGATTTTTTATAAAAATAATTTAACAATCTTATCATTAACCATAATATATGGGAGAAGTTGAGAAGGGTATTGCAGTAACTATATACGGATTGTATCTATAATGATTTGTATGAGGGGATTTTAAATGTTAATCAGGGAATTTTAACTAAATTAATAAATGCAGGTATGTGAAAAGACATATGGATTGAAAAAAGTTAATAAATGCTGATCAGGAAATTTGGATAAAATCAATAAATGTTGATTTTTTTTTTAATAAGAAATTTAAAAAATTTAGATTAGGATATTAAAACTTTCACAGACCTTGGGGTTAAACACCCCTTTTTACTTAATATATAACTAGCCTGTCACCCGTGCTATGCACGGAATAATTATAGATATTTATATTTGTTTTAATTATTTTTTTAATATATAAATTATGTTTTTTTAAGATTTTTTATAAAAATAATTTAACAATTTTATCACTAACCATAGTGTACAGGAGAAATTAAAAAGGCTACTGCAGTAACTATGCACGGGCTCTATCTATAATTATTTGTATGAGGGAATTTTAAATGCTAATCAGGGATTTTGACCAAATCAATAAATGAAGGCGTATTGATTGAAAAAAGTTAATAAATGCTGATCAGGGGATTTTAATCAAATCAATAAATACTAAAGTGTTTTTTTTTTAAATAAAAAATTTAGAAAGTTAAGATTGAGAGATTGGAGCTCGCTTGGGGTTTAAAAACCCCATTTTCCTTAATATATTTACAATTATCAATATATGTGAATTGCGATTTTTAAATGTCCTTTTTTTTCTTTTTTTATATTATATTAAAATTTAATATTTTGATAATAATCATACTAGTCTATCACCCGTACTATGCACCGAATAATTATAGATATTTATATTTGTTTTAGATTTTTTTAATATATAAATTATGTTTTTTAAGATTTTTTATAAAAATAATTTAACAATCTAATCACTAATCATAGTGTATGAGAGAAATTGAAAAGGGTACTGCAGTAACTGTACACAAACTGTATCTATAATTATTTGTATGAGGGAATTTTAAATGCTAATCAGGGGATTTTGACCAAATCAATAAATGCGTGGATTGAAAAAAGTTAATAAATATTGATCAGGGAATTTTGACTAAATCAATAAATAAAAGGAGATAACTTCAACAAAAAGAGATAACTTCAATCATACAAATCACAATTTTTTTAATACTATATAATCATCATCAATAATTAAAAAAATCAATCACAAATTAAATCAATTGATAATTAAAAAACACAATAATTTATTTTTCAAAAAACATAATGAGTTAAAAAGATTAATTATAATTTTTTTGGGGTCAAAATACAATCTAATCATCATCAATAATTGGTACATTATGTGGCCCTAATGAGTACAATCTATTTTGTTTTTCAAAAAATACAGTGAGTTAAAAATCAAATCACAAATTAAGTAAATTGATACTTAAAAAAACACAATAATTTTTTTTTCAAAAAACACAGCGAGTTAAAAAAATCAATTACAATTTTTTTTTTCAAAATACAATCTAATCATTATCAATAATTGATACTTTAAAAATCAAATCAAAAAAAAATCAAATCAAATCAAATCACAAATATTTTTATGTTATCTAACTACAATAATATTTTTTTCATAAATAATTGTAAAGAAAAACTATTAAAACAGCAAATAAAAATTAAATCATATTAAAAAAAGAACCATTGAACAAATTATAATCATATCACATTTTTCCCATAATAAAAAAATAAATCGATGAAAAAAAGAACCATTGACTAACTACAATCACATTAAAAAAAAGAACTATTGAACTAACTACGATCACATTTTTTTCTTTGTGAGTGTTTATGTTTATCTAATTTCAATCATATTAAAAATAAAATTAAAATAGTAAATAAAAAGATTAAATAACATTAAAAAAAAACCATTGAACTAACTACAACAATCATGTTAAAAAAAAGAGCCATTGAACAAACTACAATCACATCACATTACAATCACATTTTTTTCTTTGTGAGTGTTTATGTTTATTTAACTTCAATCATATTAAAAATAAAATTAAAATAGCAAATAAAAAGATTAAATAACATTAAAAAAAATTCATTGAACTAACTACAACAATCATATTAAAAAAAAGAGCCATTGAACAAATTATAATCACATCACATTTTTTTCCATAATAAAATAAATAAATGAAAAAAAAGAACTATTAAACTAACTACAATCACATTAAAAAAAAAATCATTCAACTAATTATAATCACATTTTTCTCTTTGTGAGGGTTTATATTTATCTAACTTCAATCATATTAAAAAATCAAATTATAATTTTTTATTCGCTAGACAAATCACAAATATTTTTATGCACTATCTAACTACAATATTAAAACAGTAAGTAAAAGGAAAAGTCAAGAAGGAGAAAACAAAAAGAAGACTTAATGTTTGTATACGTAGTCACTGAAGTTGAAAGTGTAGAAGTGAGAAGTCAAGAAGGAGAAAACAAAAAGGAGACTCACTGTTTACAATAGGTATGTGAAAAGTTAAAAAGAGTTTGTGTATTGGACAAATTAAAAAGACATGGAAGAATTTAATAAGTGTTAAATTTTTTTTCAAAAAAATAAGAAATTAAGGTGCAGATATTGGAACTCGCACAAAACTTGTGGGTTAGAGATAGATATAAATAAATAGATAGATATAGATATAGATATTTATATTTGTTTTAATTTTTTTTAATATACAAATTATTTTGTTTTGGAAAAAGTACTGCAGTAATTATGAGAGAAGTCAAAAAGTCTTGTGGGTTGAGAGAAGTTAATAAATGCTGAAGTTAATTTTTTTTTAAAACAAAAAATTAGAAAATTAGGATTGACATATTGGAGCTCCCACAGGCCTTGGGATTAAAAACCCCATTTTGCTTAATATATAGTATAGATATAGATAGATAGGTAGATATATAGATATAGATAGATAGATATAGATATAGATATAGGTATAAATAATATAATATAGATAGATAGATGTGTTGAAATTTTAGTTATGCTGGTCTTTAATGCATTCAAGTTTAATTATGAGGGAGTTTTGAACACAAAAGAAGAAATTGTTAAACCAAATACAAATTATAAATTTTTTTTTTTTTTTGGCTAGACCAAATACATCAAAAAAGGAGATAACTTTAATCGTACAAATCACAAATATTTTTATGCTATCTAATTACAATCATATTTTTTTCATAATAAAAAAAAATAATTGTAAAGAAGAACCATTAAAATAATAAATAAAACGATTAAATAATTATGAGGGGGTTTTGACCAAATCTCTCAAAAGGCATGGGGATTGGGAGAAATTAATAAATACTGAGTTTTTTTTTTTTTTTTAAATCAAAAAATTAGAAAAAGTAGGATTGGGATATTGGGTCTCCCACAAGACTTGTGGGTTAAAAATCCTCTTTTGCTTAATATATAGTATAGATAGATAGATAGATATATAGATATAGATAGATAGATAGATATAGATATAGATAATATAATATAGATAGATAGATGTGTTGAAATTTTGAAGGAATTTTGTTTATACTGGTCTTAATGCATTAAAGTTTAATTATGAGGGAGTTTTGACTAAATCTCCCAAAAGAGATAGGGATTGGAAGAAATTAATAAATACTAAGTTTTTTTTTTTTAAATCAAAAAATTAGAAAATTAGGATTGAGATATTGGAGTTCCCACAAGGCTTGTGGGTTAAAAACCCCCTTTTGCTTAATATATAGTACATAGATGTGTTGGACTTTTCAAGGAATTAAATGTCTTTTTTTTTATTATATTATATTAAAGTTTAATATTTTGATAATAATCATATGTGTTGGACTTTTCAAAAAAAAAAATTATATTTGTTCTTAATGCATTAAAGTGTTATTATGAGGGATAATAATCATATGTGTTGAGACTTTTTAAGGAATTCATGTGTTGGATTTCAAAGATTTTTTTTTTTATGCTTGTTCTTAATGCATTAAAGTGTTATTATGGAGGTAAGACTTAGGGGTTGGGAGAAGTTAATAAATGCTAAATTTTTTTTTTTAAATCAAAAAATCAAGAAATTTAAATTGGAAGATTGGAGCTTCCACAAGATTTGGGGTCAAAAATCTCATTTTGTTTAATATATAGTATAGATATAAACTAAACCAGCCGTGATGCATAGCTCGAAAAAGGGGGGCACTAATGCCCCGAAATGCCATAAAAGGCAAGAAAAAAAAAAAAAAACACAAGGCAAAAAAAAAAAAATATTCCAAAACTGGAATTTTCGAGGCATTAGTGCTGCACTTTTTAGTGCTAAAAAGTTTTTCCCTAAACTATTAGTAGTCTGTTTTTTTAGTAGTATGAATCATTCTTGTCAACTAATTTCTGCTCTCCTCCTCTTTCTCGTGTTGGTGCGGTCCCACCAGGCTATACAGATAGTCTTGTCGCACGCGATCCTTCTTCACGTCTTTCCTTTACCAGAGTTGCAAGTTACCCCGCTCACCCCCCTGCGCATCCTAGCACCAAGCCTTCTTTATGTCACCATCAAATTGCAACCAAACCAATGGTGAATGGGGGAGAGTGCGATCATTTACGCCTTATTTGGTAGGATTTAAAAAAGTTAAAAAGTTATTATTATATTAGTTTATTTAAATTATATCATTTTAAATTTAATTTATATTTAATTCATATTTTATAAAAAGTCAAAAGTGTACTTATTTAAATCATTTCAAATAATCCCTTATATAAGTTTTCTGGCCCTTTTTTTTAAATTTAATTTAATCTAATTTATTTCATTTTTTAACAGTATTAACTATTAGATAATGTGATATAATTTTTACTTATAATTTATTAACAATAAAGTATTAAAAAATTAATTATCTAAAAATTGAGGAAGAAATACTTTTTTTTGTCAATTTTTTTTTATTATCAACTTTTAACTTAAAAGAAAATTACATCAAATAAATCAAATGATATAAGTTAACTTTTTGATTTATTTTGTTAGTGAGTGTTTGGAATTTTTTTAAAATCATTTTTGTTAATTTTTATTTTCGTTTTTAGTTAACTTTTTATAAAAAAAAAAAAATCAAAAAGAAATAGGTATTTAGATTCTGCTCAGTGAGACGAATTAGAAAATTATTTTTAAAAAAAATCAAGAAAAAAGTTAAAAAATGATAAAAAAAAATTTAAATAAAATTTAGTGGGCTCTTTTAGCTTATTTTGACTTTTTAAATTTTTTTTGTTGTAATTTTTTTTTTAAATTGTTTATTTTTGTTACCCACATCCTCTTAGAGCATTCTTATCTCTTCCTTCATATTACTTCCTTACTCAAAATAAGGAGTTTTTCTGTCAAAAGACATCCCCGGCAGTTCTCCTATCCAACCTCCAAATATAAGTAATAGAGAGTCACTGTAGCTCCTTCAAATCTGATAAATTCTTATTTTATTTCATGTTGAAGACGCGAAGGATGCCCTCTTAGACGTCCCTCCGAATGTCCCGTGAGAGGCCTAGAACTAAAGAAGAGCAATGTCCAAAATTAACTTGATCGGTCGACCGCTCCTGTCTTTCCTTTGCTCCATATGCTGTTGCATGTGCTATTGCATTTGTTTTTATTATTTTATTATGAAAAAAATATTTAAATGTAAAAGTAATTAAAAATATTATTTTAATAGAATAGGAAAAGAATAGAGAATTTGTTGGGAGAAATAGAAGAAAAAGTAATTCCTAAAATAGGCAATAAATTTTTTAATAATATTTTAAGATAAAATTTAAGTAGTCTAATAAGGATGCTCTTAGCTACATAAGTCATAAAGTTAAAATTTATTTGTCATAAATTAAAAAAAGTTAAGAAGTTACATAATTTTTTATTTATAAAAAGTAACTTTTCTCGCAATTTTTAAACACGTTGATCTTTTAGATATTAATGAAATTAAAAAGTTACTAAAAAAAAAATACTATTAAATACAAATATAATTTGCATATAAAATGTTTATAAATAATGATGTGACATTTAGGCCAAGTTTGGCATCTTTCAAAAAATATAAAAAGTCAAAAAGTCACTATCCTATTTAAGTCACATCATCTTATTTAAGTCACATCACCTCTCTAACACATCACTTCAAACCCAACCCAAATCCAACCCATATTTCATAAAAAGTCAAAAAGTGCACTTATTTAGTCTTCCCAAACTTGGCCTTAATACTATGCAAGTATGATTTGAATAAAAAAGAATAATTCATTTTTTATTTATTGAAAATCTTAATTCCAATCACTTTCATTCATAATTATAAATATATCAATTATTATATTATTATTGTTTTAAATATTGTATGAAAAATCTATTTGAATTTTTTTTTTTCGATTAAAGCACTCGCTACTGTTCTCATAATTTTACAAATGTTATGGTCATAAATTTTATATAAATTTTGAAAGCATATCATTTCATATTTATTATCATATTAATATTATGATGTAACACCTATCATTTTAAAATTATTGATGTGATACTTGTTATATTATTAAAGTGAGTTATATTTTAGAGGAACCTTGTTTTGCATTTTTCGGTGCATGTTATTTATTTTTATGTCAATTATTACATAATTTTTATACAATTACAACAATTTACAGTTTATAAATAAAATTATTATAGTAAAACAATATATAGTATTACCATAAAATGTGTAACTTTGTTTTTTTTTTTTTAACCACAAATGTTTTTTTGCAAGCTCCAACGGAAGGAATTTTATTTTGTTGTGGAGAAAACCGAAGAAGAAGTGAAAATAATAATAATAGATAAATAAATGGCAAAATTAGGAGTGGAGTTGCTGGAACGGGAAGGAAGATAAGAAATAAAATGAGAAAATTAGTGAAAAGTTTATTTTTAAAATGATATAAAGTATTAAATTTAAGGTTAAATCTTATTTGGCGGTAAGGATAAGTTAAAAAAATTTGTCGGTGCCGGAAAATTTGATCGAAAAGTCATCATTGCTAGGTGTTGTCGGCAATTGGTAGTAGTGATGAGGTAGAAAAATATGTGATATTTAACAAACAGAGTGTTGAATGAATAATATGTCACATTTTAACAAATAAGTTATTTGGTGAATTTCAATAGATATAAAACTAGGCTTGGTAAATTCAACAGATAGATAAGTTGGGGTGATTTGAATAAATTGTTGTCATTTTGAACAAATTGTGTCATTTTGACCCAAAAAGATTAAAACCTAGGCCAAAAGATTTAGAAATAAACGTGTGGCCTGAGTGCCCAAATAAAATTTGTTTTTAAAATAATGTATTCTTTTCATTTTATTTTACAATAATATAATTTGTTGTCACTTTTAAAAAGTCACTTAATATGTTTTATTTTATATGTTTTTAAAAGTTTCAAAAACAAAAAAAATTGGAATTTGGGTATTGATTTTAATTTAAAATATTTCTTTTAGTAAATTATACTTTACACTTCTGTTTTTTATACTAAAATTTACTTCGGTCTCTTATTTTTGAGAAATTGTTCAATTGGTCAAGTATATCAAGTCATTGTGGTGTGTCCAATCAATAAAATGTTAAGGAATGTAATAGCTATCAACAAAATTACTATAATATATATTGTGAATTTTTTTATTTTATATGTTTTTAAAAGTTTCAAAAACAAAAAAAATTGGAATTTGGGTATTGATTTTAATTTAAAATATTTCTTTTAGTAAATTATACTTTACACTTCTTTTTTTTATACTAAAATTTACTTCGGTCTCTTATTTTTGAGAAATTGTTCAATTGGTCAAGTATATCAAGTCATTGTGGTGTGTCCAATCAATAAAATGTTAAGGAATGTAATAATTATCAACAAAATTACTATACCATATAGGACTTTTCTTAAGTGTGTAACTTACACCTTACACTTACGCCTTTCTGTTTGCTGTCCTGTTTTATGTTTACACCTTTCACTTACACCTTTTGTGTTAGTTGCATATGGTGTGCAACCTTAAGGGGTTACACACCATAACATGACCCTAATATATAGAGTACTGTTATGGTGTGCAACTTACGCCTTACACTTACGCCTTTCCTTTCATGTATTATTCTCATTGATGGGACACACTGCTGATCTAGAATTCCTAACCCATAGAATAACTTCTCCTCATTTTTTTAGTTGTGATAATACCTTTGCACATTGAGTTAAATTGCACCGTCATGTTATTATGATATTAAATTCATTAATGAAAATTTTACGTAACCATCAACGAGGCATTTTTTTTTTTTAAGATTATAAAAAAATATAACTTTTGTTCTTTAAATTAATAATTTCTTTTTTTACTTTCCCACTATACTTCATTTTTATTGTATTTTCACCGACAAATTCATTCCCTCCCCATCTCCCATCCCCATATGGCCAATGTCCAACCTTTTACTGCTATTCCCATCCCTTTCCCACCCATCACCACTATTTGTACCTTGCCTTACGATTGTCTCCTCTTAATGTTAAGGGCATCTTCAACGGTTAAATTTTTTTTTATCAAATTTGAATAAAAAAAGATGTTTGGCTCAATCTGATATCAATCACTTCAACGGTGTACTGTAACTTTCATCAAACGCACTTGACGTCCGGGGGGACGACCGACCGGTCGACCGAAAAGAGCAAAATCTATACAATTCTGTAGTTGAATTTTCAAGCTTGAGGGTCATTCGGGGGGTCGACCTCCAGTGTAAAATCTGTACAAAATTTTGCGAAAATTAGTCATTCGGTAGTGAAAATACAACGGTAATGAATAGTGTTTTGGTGAAAGACTCAACGCATTTTCAGTTTGGTGAAACTTTTGCTATTTTCTCAATTTGATATCGATTTGATTAAACCATTAGAGCACAAAAAGTCTCTCTTTTTCACAAAATTCAAATTTGATGATGAATTTGGTGAACCATTAGAGATGGCCTAATAGGAGTATGGGTTTAGATAAATTTTTTTAAAAATAAATAGATAAAATATTTAAATATAAATAAAATATAATTATATTTTACAGATTTTTTAAAAAATTTCTACCTAAATTTATATTCCAAACACCACCAGTGAAAAAGAGCATATTAGAAAATAGAAGAAAGGGGGAGGAGGTTGCGATGAAAGAGGACATTAGAAAATGAAAAATGATGTATACCACTAATTAGTGATTGCACTAGGGATGTGGTAGTGGGTCTCACCCACTGCCACATGTGTTTTGTGTCTTAGTTTTTAGTTTTTTTTTTTTTTAACTTGCCACATCATTAGTGATGGTGTTAGTGATAGAAAATTAGTGGGATATAACATGACTGTTAGAAAATAGAAGAGAGGGGAGATAAGGATTAAAAATAAATGAATAAAAAAGTATAAAGAGTTGTACGAAGGGGATGAGGTCACAAAAAAAAAATAATATTAAATGTAAATATAATGGTGAATCGGTGATATTATTTTATGTAATTTAATTGGTCTATAAAAAAATTGTAAATAGAATTAAGTGAACTACTATTCTCTTTCACTAATGTTGTGGTGCTTAATACAAATTAAAATTATGAATCCAAAAAAATAATACAAATTAAAATTACTCATGAAATAATGATATCGTCACATAATATAACAGTTATATATTTGATGAGGTGGAAGAATGGAATGGGCAGTAATGGTGGAGAATACAATAAGAAAAATGTTTGAGGGTCACAATTTTTGTGGCTTAAATTGTTCAAAATTGTCAAAACGACGTCGTTTTGACAATGTTAATGTTATTTTGTACTCAAAACGATGTCGTTTTGACAATTTCGAGCCATTTGAACCACAAAAATTGTGACCCTCTATCATTACTGATACAATAAAATGGTGGATGAGTGGTAGAGAGTGAGTGGTAGATAGTGGTAGATAATGAGTGATTGGTGGTGGTGGGTTTAGAACATATGGTACGAAAAAACGTATAAAAAATTACAGCTCATTTTGGTAAAATAATTTTTTTTTATCTCATTTGATAAATTTATTTTTATTTAAAAAATAATTATTTAGTCACTCAAAAAAAATTTAAATAAATTAAAATGTGTTAAATAAATTCATTTTTTAAATATTTCTTTTGTAAATTTATTTGTAACCAATAAATTAACTTTTTAATAACTCTCATTATATATATTTTTTAAAAAAAACTTAAGGTATTTCTTTCATAAGCTATAAGCAAAAAATTACACTAAATAATTTGACAAAAATTCTTAAAATTAAAGAAGTGTAAACAACTCCAAACATAGCCATGGCTATTGGGTGCAATTTATAGAGTTACTTATATCTTTTTTTATTTAATAAATGTGTTAAAAATAATTAATGTAACTTCTATTTGCAATTTACAAGACATATAAATTTAAAAAATAAATTACTAAAAAGCAAAAAAAATGTGATTTAAAATTCTATTTTTTAATTACTAACTTTCAGCTTATTAAACTTTTCATCTTGGTTAAAGTTCATAACTATACACCCACCGAGAGTTGACTGTTTATTTACTTTTTACAAAACCCTTCGTATATTATTTTTGAAAAAAAATAAATTCATTTAATAACGATCACATTATCACTAAAAAAATAATAAAATATATTTGTAATAGGATTTGACTTCTTTCGCAATAGCATCTTAATTTCAGAAAGCGTTTAAGTTTGATAGATCTATTTTAAAATTAATTTTAGTAATTCTATTAATTCATTTTTTTTAGATTTATTAAATAAAATATTTATGAAAAAAATTAAGATAATTGGACTTTGGTAGTGTATTTGAATTATATTCAGTAGGCTTGGTTAGAGTTTTTCAAAAAAAAATTTCAGAAAATTTTTTAATATTTTAAACAATTTTTTATAGACTTTTGATAGACTTTTTATTTGATAGACTTTTTAAAGTTCATAACAATTTTTTAGAGTTTGATAGACTTTTTTATTTTTCGTGTTCTTTTGTTTTTACTTAATTTTTTAATATTTTAAACAATTTTTTTGACTTTTTAAACATACCTAACATAAATATACCTAAAAAGTAAAAAATTTGTGAAAGAAATCTTTTAAGAATTCACTAAATACCAAAAATACAAAAAAATATGAGAATTCAGTACATTTTTTATATTTTTATGTATTTATTAATTTTTAAAAATATTTTTTCACAAATTTGTTACTTTTTAGATACATCTAAATAAGGTGTATCTTAAAAAGTAAAAAAAATGTTTAAAATTTTAAAAATATTCATTAAAAACAAAAAAACACGAAAACTAAAAAACTCAGTTTTCAAAAAACTTAATCCAAAAAATTCAAACCAAACACACTGATTTGTTTTAAAAAAATGAACAACAAATATAATTATAAGACTATCCATCTATTTTTTATAATACAAATTTGATTCAAACATAACTACTGATATCTAATTATTTTGATTTTTTATATGAGTATTCTATTTAACGAATCCTAAAAATAAATAATTCAAATCATCAAAACAAGAATTGTGCTGAGCTCTACGAGTCGCTCAAATTCTCACATGTTGAGATATTAACATGGAAAAAGTTCAACCCCTCGTAAAATTACATTTATACTTATTTTCAAGGAGGTTAAATTATAAATACACTTTTTAAAATTTACTTAAAATATAAATTAATTAATATAATTTAAAAAATTATAAATATTCTATTGTTATAATTTTTTATTTAATAAAATTAATTAAAAAAATAAAAATTTTAACTGTTCTCATATATAATAATAAAATTATTTAAATTATTAATTTAAACATATTTTTAATGTAATTAAAATTTTTAATTAATTTGATAATTTATTAATAAAAAATTTAATTATTATAAAACTTGAAATATATATATTTTAAATAAATCTCAAAAAATAAATTTGCAATAATAAAATAAAAAATTATAATTATTGAATCCAATAAATTTATTTTTACATGAATAATCATATAAATTTTAAATTTTAAAGCGTCGAAGTGAGATTGATGATGAGTTATGAACCCAAAACAGATATCTCAAATTCAAATTTAAACTCATGTAAATTTGAGTGAAGCCAAGCCCTTTCCTTATTACATTTGCATAAAGAGAAAATTTGGAATAATGGAATATAAATTGTCATTTAACCTTTTTTCCTTCTACATTTTTAATTTTTTTTTCAAAAGAGCATAAGGTAAGGGGGACACTTCTGATATTTTACAAAAGAAGCGGGGGCCAAAATGAAATCCCAAAAAAAATCCATTTTTCTTTTTTCATTTAAGTCCCCCAACATTTCCCTATTTCCTCTCTAACCCCAAAACCTACATAAAAAGTTCAGACTGCAACAACGTATAGTAGTTGGCAGCTTCATCATCCAATTCCCACAACCCATCACCACCCAACGCCACCGCGTCTCCGCTGTGGACCAACTCATCGCCACCGCCGTCCACCCTATTGGGTAACCCAAGCTCATCGTCAGAAGCTTCGAGAAGGTGTCTCATGAACCTCTCAGTCTCGTCTTCTTCATCGTCTCCCTTCAAACCACCATGACTGAACTCTGAGGTCGCCGTGGGGAGAGATGAAGGCTCGTCGGAGGTGGTGGCGGAGTCGCCGGAGAGCTCTCGTTGGAGGGTGGTGAGGATAGAAGAGAAGTCTAAGTTGGGTTCGTCTTCTTCGTCTTCGAGGAGAGAGAGTATGTTGGTTAGTGATTTGTGGCGTTTTGGGTCTTGTTCATTGTCTTCCACGAGATGGGTTTCTTCTCTCTGGCGTTTTGATGGTGTTTCCGACATCCTGGAGAGAGAAATAATAGAAAGTGTTTTAGAGATACAAAGAAGGGTGAATGGGGAGAAGGCTTGTCGTGTAGAGAGAGAGAGAGAGAGAGAGAGAGTTTTTTAAAAGAATGGATGAGGAGAGAGAGAAGGGGGCTGAAAGGGTTTATATAGACAGGGGAGTAAAGTGGGAGTTCTGGTCAACATGAGAAAGAAAACCCCCCCCCCCCCCCCCCCAAGTGAGAAGGTATATATTTTATAATAATATTAGGTAGTTCAAAATTTTGTGCTCCAAATGACTTAAATCATTCAAAACGATGTCGTTTTGAGTGTCAATGAATGTAAAACGACTAGGTAGTTTAAAATTTTGTGGCTCAAATGACTCAAATCACTCAAAACGATATCGTTTTGAGTGTCAATGAATGTAAAACGACGTCGTTTTGACAGATTTAAGCTATTTAAGCCACAAAATTTTGAAGTAACAAATATTTTCTTATATTTTAATGGATTTCAATGTTTTAGAGTGAGAAAAGGCCAACGATTACTTTTTTTCATTTTTAAATTTTTTATTTATATAATTTGTCTCAAAAGACTCAAACTATTGAATTTTATAATAATTTTAAAATATTAAAAATTTTGATACAGAGTTATGCCACAAACACATAGGGATGTTTTGAAAAAATAGTTAAAAAAATTATTTTTTAATTTTTTAAATTTTTTATAAGGAAGGAAAGTGTGTTAAAAATTAGAAAGTGTCTTTTCACATATTTTCTAAAACTAGTCTATCACCTGTGTTATGCACGAGAAAATTATTGATATTTATATTTGTTTTAGATTTTTTTTAATATATAAATTATGTTTTTTAAGATTTTTTATAAAAATAATTTAACAATCTTATCACTAATCATAAAGTGTGGGAGAAGTTGAAAATGGTACTGCAGTAACTATACACGGATTGTATCTATAATTATTTGTTTGAGGGGATTTTAAATGCTGATCAGAGAATTTTGACCAAATCAATAAATGCAGACATGTGGATTAAAAAAAGTTAATAAATGCTGATCAGGAAATTTTGACCAAATCAATAAATGCTATTTTTTTTAAATAAAAAATTTAGAAAATTCAGATTGGGATATTAAACCTCCCACAAGCCTTGCGGGTTAAATACCTCCTTTTTAAATGTCTTCTTTTTTTCTTTTTTTTATATTATATTAAAGTTTAATATTTTGATAATAATCATATGTGTTGGACTTTTCAATGAATTAAATGTCTTTTTTTTTTATTATATTATATTAAAGTTTAATATTTTGATAATAATCATATGTGTTGGATTTTTCAAGAATTTTTTTTTATACTTGTTCTTAATGTATTCAAGTGTTATTATGAGGGATAATAATCATATGTGTTGGAATTTTTTAAAGAATTCATATGTGTTGGATTTCAAAGAATTTTTTTTATGCTTGTTCTTAATGTATTAAAGTGTTATTATGATGGTAAGACTTGGGAGTTGGGAGAAGTTAATAAATGCCAAGATTTTTTTTTTTAAATCAAAAAATCAGGAAATTTAGATTGGGAGTCCCACAAGGCTTGAGGTTAAAAACCCCCCTTTGCTTAATATATAGTATAGATAGATAGATAGATAGATATAGATAAATAGACAAAACTTGCTTAGCATTAATAAAGAAATAAAGTTATGATGTGAGTTAGATATGTGATAGACATGTGAGTTTTATTGTTTTAAAATTTATTTAGATAAACTTTAAAGATTTTTTTTTTAGTTTTTTAGTTTTTTTTATTATGTTATAATATAATATATAAAATATAGGTAGATGTCTATAACTTTAATAAAAAAATATTATCTGATTTTTTGGGGAAGAGAAAAAGAATGTAAGTTTTAATATTTTTTTTTGAAAATTTGTGAGAGAGATTAGGAGGGAAAGATTATGAAATATTTTTGTTATTAAATAAATAAATCAGTCAATAGTTTTTTTTAATCTATTTTGTAAATTAAAAATCAATAACTTTGAAAATTTGATTAATTTGTCCCATTAAATGATTTAAAATTTTAATAGATATACATAAAAAAATATAATTATATTATTAAATCATAATTCAAATTTAGATGTTATATCTTTTTGAGATCTATAGCTAAATTCTTATCTCTTTTTTTTTTTTTTTGTGTAACCATAGTGTATGAGAGAAATTGAAAAGGGTGTTACAATAATTATGAGAGAAGTTAAAAGGGATTGTAGGTTGAGAGAAATCAATAAATATTGAGGTTGGGTTGGGAGAAGTCAATAAATGCTGAGGTTTTTTTTTTTTTAAATAAAAAAATTAGAAAATTAGGATTAGGAGATTGGAACTCTCACAGGCCTTGGGGTTAAAAATCTCCTTTTGCTTAATATATAGTATAGATGAGTCATACTTTCAATGCAAACTTGCATAATATAGATATAGAATAAATTTTAAAAGTTAGTTTAGTGGGTGTAATTTAAAACTTATAAGTATGTTTTCTCTAAATGTCAAATTCAAATTTTAATAAAAACAATTTGCCCTTTGAAGTCGAAAAATGTTATGGATTCTAAATAAATTATCAAATTTTTTTATCAAACATCTCATGAGTATGAAATCTACACAAATCACATATGTGTCAATTCTATACCCATATAAAAAATTTAGTTAAAAATTTAATAATTTATTTAGAGTTACTAATATAATTCCTTTGAAGTCATGCACATGAGCTTTGTCTTAAATTTCCGTGATCCACATAGAGGAGCCTTTGCATAGTTTTCGAGATTAGAGTAGCGTTTTGGTAAAGAGAAATGAATTGATGACTATGTAGAACAATCGCATGAATGGAAGAAGATATGAAGAAGAGTAATGGTAGGAATTTCAAAAGTTTTATTAATGGGAGATATTTGATTAAAAATTTGGAGATATTTAGCATTTTATATAAAGAATGAACATATTTGTTATTGGAAAAACAGTAAGAGATAAATTTTTTTGGATAAATTACACTAACACTCTTTGAGGTTTTTGTTTAATACAATATATAGATTCTTTTCTCACGTTTAAAAAATTACACTTATCTCCTTATCAGATTAAAATGACATTTTTGTCACTTAACCTTTATGCATATAAAATAATGTTAATATTTTGTTCATGTCATTTCGAGAAAAATAACAATCATCTTCCTTGATTTAACTCATAAAAAATTGTGTTTTTTTTTAAATTTATTTTTACTGATTTTTTTAATATTTTAAGTATTATTTTATTTTTTAAATACACCTAATCTAGATATACTTAAGAAGTATAATATTTTGTGATTTTTTTTTTAAATTCACCAAATATAAAAAAATATATAAAAATACAAAAATTTAGTAATACTGTAATAAGTGTGAATAACAATATTTGATAATACTATAATAAATGTAGGTGAATAGACGAGAAAGAAAAATAATAGTGGAAATAAAAATAATTTTTTTTATTCATATATAAAAATTTATACAAAAAATATTATAAAAATGTTGTGATAGTAATATTGTAAATATAAATCATGTTTATGGTATGTTTTGTTTTAAAGTGAAAGATCACCATTAAGTTATATCATTGTGCTTGAAAATTTTATATAAAATTTATGTTTGTATATTATCACTCAATAATAATATGTTCAAGTAGAATTTGATGATAAAAAGTTGTAGAATGTAGTCTATGGACACCCCATTTTTGACCGCCCGCAAAGCTCGAGCGCTTTACTCAAAACACTTGATGATGAAAGTGGTATTGTGCGTGGTTCAAGGTCTCAACGAAGGAGTCTTGTTCAAGCTTCGAAACAATCCTAAACCTTCCATATTCCCATTGATCATACCCAAGAAATCCCTTTGTACACCTTGTACCACCCTGTATTGAGGCTGAATTAGAAAAAAACAGGGAAATTCATTGAGGCCCAGCCATACCTCATTGAGAGCCGGTTGGCCTTCAATAACGAGAAACACTGTTTTTGGCGGGAGGTCGCCAGCTGTCCATTTTTGAAGATATTTATCACTTTTGTGCTCAAATTTTATAAATACTACCATATACCTTTGTTTTGGGGGTTGAACAATTAAGAGAAAGCCTATACACATAGAGAGAGCTCCTTCTTCCTCCTTATTCCATTGCAAGCTACCTTTGAGTTAGCCTACCAACCTTGTATCATCTATATACACCATACAAAACCTTCACTCATCATTTTAGAGCCTTGGTTGACCCTTGAGAAGCATAATTCAAGCTTGAGAGTGTGTCAAGAGTGAGTTTGATCATCAACCAAAGCTTACTCCATTTTGATAGGTATAAGCTTATAACTTTTGTTCTTGCTTTTGCTTACTTCATTTCTACCTATTTCTTACATTCTTGGGCTGTTTTGCATCCATTTTAAGTGTTGGAACTTGGGTTTAAATAAGCTACCAAAGGTGGTAAGGTTAACATCCTTACTTGCACCTATTTTTATAGCTCAACCCTTGGTTCCTTTACACTCTTTTTCTTTGATTTTTAAACTGATTTTCAGAGTTGAACTAAGGCCAAAAAACATGGTTTGAAGTCTTAAAATTGGAGGGCTTGGCTATCCCTCCTTGTTTTTCCTTACATAGCTTTGGTGTCTTTACCTTTTTGTTTAGTTTTTGAGCTCTTTTCTTACATTTTCAGCCACTATTAGAGGCTGTTTTAGGGCTGTTCTAATCTATTTAGTTGATTCAAGCTTTGATTAGTTTATTTGTTGTAGCATTGGTCTTTGTACATAGCTTGTATTATGTTGTTCTTAACTTTTCTTTGCCTAACTTTCATGTTAATGACCTAATTTTAAGAATCAACTTGCCACTCATTTCTTTCATTTGAGAGTTGTTTCAATCGGTTGATGGTTATTCAACACATGAACTAGAGATTCACGTTTAATGGCTTAATCTCTACGGAGATTCATTGTCAACGGCATGATCTCTGTTTCATGTTGAGAATTACTTCCCGTTTGATGCTTCTGCTTTTAGAGGACTTAATCATCACTTCGAACAAATTGACTAAAGAATGAAAATGACTTAGAGAATTTGTTTAAAAGCAACCGACACACATAAAGAAAATGAGTCATCTTGCTTGGGCTTGGCCGGACATTATGCCAAGTTTATCGAGTCAAGAGTGATCATACGCTAATTCATGGCGTTTTGATGATTCTTGAAGCGTTTTTACTTCCCTTTTTTTGAGTTAATTCCATGATAAAGAGGAAGGAGTGGGCATATTCATTGCATTCATTAATTCTCGTCCGAAATTGTATCCGAAATCATCAAGCAATCAATTTGCTCATTGATGGTTTTGGAAACAATTCTAACCTTCTCTCGAGGCTTTCCCATGACGAAGAAGGAAGAAAGGGACAAACAGAGCTTAAACAGCTCTGTCTACACTGTTTTCACTTCATAACACAAAACAAAGTTTTGCACAAAATTGAGGCACGACCTGCCTTCTCTAGGCCTGGCCGAGCTTCATTGAGGGCCGACCGGCCCTCAATGTTTGATCAGCAGTGTATTTTTGTAGAAAACAGAGGGTAGTAGCTGAGGTGAAACAAAGTAAGCTTGGGGTAGACAGAGCTATTCTTGAACATTGTGCATATGCATGCATGCAATTCTTGCGCATCCTCGCTCACATTGTGATCATCGTTGTTGTAATTAATTTAATATCGTTTGTTATAATTAGTCTCGTTAGTTATTAAGTGTTGTAATAATTATTATTGTCCCTTTGTAAATGTTATAGTTAATTAGTTTAAATAGCAAGTTTATTTATCTTGGTCATCCTTGTTGTAATAGTAAAGTTAGTTAGTTAATTAGCCTCACTTATTTATTCATTCGATTTTGTAATAATTAGTTTAATTCGGACTTTTGGGCTTTGATTCGCACCCTCTTGCACGAGGGCAATGTTGTGATAAGTTGTATGCCTTCCAACCCCACGTTTTTCTCCCTTTTACTTATTTGCTTACGATGGTTAGTATAGGGCATCACGTTTCATTAGCATTTTTATGATTTGCATCCATTGTCTTGCATACATCCAAGGTTCGACTCATCATGCTAACCCAATATCAAATTGTTCAAACTCATTACGTGAATACGTGCTTTATCGTATGTCTTGAATGAAATCATATGCTATGCTCATAGTCGAGCCTATAAAATACATAATGTGTGCGTTGCATTAGTCATATTGTATAAGTTAGAAACATGCATATTTTTCTAGTTATTTTGCTTTGTTTTGGCTCGGAGTACTAGGTAAGCTTTTATGTCTTAGCATCTTGCATCGGATGTTTGTGTTGCCGTGTCAAAGCATACTTCCATGAGGCTAAGTGCTTAAATGATATAATTGTTTGAATGCCTGTGGATGAAGGCTAGTTGCTTGAATTGGAATGATTTGATCAATGTCCATTTTAGCCCACTTTTTTAAGTGGCAAATTCTCAAAACAATTTCAAAACAAAACATGAGATCAAGTATTCCAACTCTTGCAAACTAGTCTATACCTTATGTGTGCATCACATAGTAAAATCGCTAATAAATCGGAATAAGAGCATATAATGTAAATAAGAAACACGTCGTAATTAGTAAAGGCCGATCTTTGATCAGGTGAGTGGGCTGCTCAATTCATGACCTTACTCTCTCGTATCTAAGTTCCAGAGCCGAGACACTTTGGTGATGACGAACTAATGGCCTTTGGCACGAGTCTCAGGTTTCCTAAGTTTCCCAAAAATATTTAGGTGGCAACTCTGTAATCTGGCAAAGCAGTCCATTTTTGGCATTTGATTCAAACATTGATTTTCCAAAAAGAATTGTCGGATTTGGACTCTTTTTGTGTTTTCATTATTTCATATTGTACTTGTGAAATCAGATTCGGAACCATAAGTGGAGTTCGAACTGTAGGGCTATTCGTCTTCCGAAAGGAGCACGAAAAGTCGAGCTGCAGTTTCTGGCAACTCTACTGGGAATTTAGAGAACTTGATTTGAAACTTATGATATGAATTTTTATTTACACTTATATATTCGTTGCATTGTATTTGCATTGGTGCGCTTAAGTTACTGTGTTTGCCAACTACTATTCTTGGATGGTTTGCCGGAGGCTCGCCCAAAAGGCTTGCCAAAAAGTTGACCGGTCGTGGGCTTTTCCATATTAGGAACACAACCCTTGGATCTGGATTACTACCGTACCGCTTGATCCACCTTTCACTTTTCGATGTTAGGTGTAAGAGGTATATTAGGTATTCTTGCTGAGGTACCCTTTTTGACCATTCGACCTAGTTGCATATAGTGAAGTTGTAGTGACTATTCCAACTTAGGACAGGATGCTACCCGTTTGTAGGATGTTGTGAAACTCGTAGTTCGAATTAGTGCAGCCTAGATCATGCCAAAAATTTAGGACAGGGTAACCTTACCCCCCTTATAGGGGTGTTTTGGTTCTTATTGCTTGATATGTGTTTTTACAGTGAGACTGTACAGGATGGTTCATATCAGTATGAGTTTGAAAACAGAGATCAGTGGGGATTACAGTTTAGCTATATGTCTTGATTGTTGCGAATTGGGGCCAAAACGCTGTCCGATTTTGATTTTTGTTTTTTTTTTCTTTTCTTTTTGCTAGGTAGTTTACCATCATAGCTTCAGAAAGACCTGATATTCCCCAAGTTGTGTGGACTCATTTGGGCAGGCTGTGCAAAGTTAAAGACCTTGTTGGTGGTCAGCCCGTGCTACTCTCGCTTCCTCTAGTCACTCGACGGAGAAGAAATATACGATCAGTAGCATCAGTACAAAGCACTCCACAAACACCGACTCGTTCTCAGTCAATCAATTTACCAGCATCTAGTTCACCCAGATTAGCAATGGCACAGAACAAGGCACCAAACGCGGAGGAATTCGCTGCCATGATGATTGCCGTCCAAAGAACTATGGATGCTGTAAACCAAAGAATGACTACACAAGATGAAGTCATTGTCGATCTACGGCGTACATTTGGTGCATCAGCGTCAACCGTACATCCGATCCCTACTGCTCAGCCAAACCTAGATCTACCCTACCAGCAGAAAATCTACCAGTCCTAGATCCTCAGGACATGTTTCCCTCAACTCTAGCTTACCGTCCTCCGATTCAATCTCCTCTAGGGATTTTTCCTTTCGATATCATTGAAATTGATCTAGCCTTGGTCAAGATTACCAGATTAGAGAAAGTATCGAAGAAGTCCCAGGGCTTCAACTCCATTCCAGATATCGAAGATGGGTACATTGAGGCTTCGGTCAGATTACTGAAGAAATTTAAGATGCCCCACATCGACAGATTCGATGGGAGTGGGGATCCAATTGTACATGTCCGATTGTTTTCGAATGTATTGAGGCCTATGGGTTTGTTTCGAGCACAGAAGCTTTCGTTGTTTGGGAGAACCCTGTCTGATGTGGCGTCCATTTGGTACGCTAAGTTGGAGGACTCTACAAAACGGAATTGGGAGGAGCTATGTGAGGCATTTGTCAATCAGTACTCATATAACACCCAAATAGAAGTAACCATTAGTGAGCTGGAGGCTACTACACAAAACCCTAAAGAATCATTCATCGATTTTGTCGCCCGGTGGAGAGCCAAGGCAGCTCGAAACGAGTCCAACCCACGCCCTGAAACTGTTAATGCAAAAAGGGCATCTCAAGCCCCTTGATCCTCGTCCATTTCTAGACCCATTGCCACCCAAACACAACCCTACCCAGTATTGTATCTTCCACCAACAACATGGTCATTCCACAGACATGTGCTACCGTCTACATCATGAGATCCAGGATCTTATTGATAACAAAGTCATCGCCCCACCTTCCAAACCCAACGTAATAACCAACCCACTTCTTACACATAACCAAGTCCCCCTTTCTAGAAATATTAACCACATCCATATACTACCGCTACCTTTAACCCTAGCACATACATTACCTCATCCCACCTACCAAAACCGGAGGTGGTCATTCCGGAAATCACAGACATGTGCATGATGGATTTAACACCATCAACCTAACCAAGGCCCGTGACAGTAGAAACGGAGGAAGAGAAGAATGCACTAAAGACAGGGTCATCTGATACCCGTGTCATAGAGAATGGGGTCTCGCTCGCAGAGGAGTACGATCCCAGTTTATACATTGTGGCCATTGATCAGCTAAAGCCAGTCGTCATACTGCCGGACTTTCTCAGCATCAATGCTATAAGAGAAGAACAAATGGCGCAGAATCAGAATGAGTGGCCTGAGCAAGGCCTGAATGACTTAGCAAACCTAGAGGAGGATTTAGCCGAATTAGAAGAGGATCTGGAGGATCTTTACTTCTTCAAGAAAGAAGATACAAGCTGTGTGCAGATGGGATGGTAGGACCTGAGCCAGTTAGAAGCTAACAACGCATGGTTAAGTGAGAAAGAGTTCGATGTGGAGGAACAGACATGAAAGACTGGGGGGGAAGAGGAAGTTACTGTTAAGGGTAAGGCTGAGGTTGCACCTCTTATTGAGAAGGAACATGCACTGGAACAGTTTCAAAAGAAAAGGATAATGGAAATCCAAGCGAAGATAGCTCTAGAACAAGGTAAAGGAAAATGAAAGAAGAACCTGAAACAATGGTAGGTGATGCCCAGATAACCAGAAAAGTCATCCCAATGACAGAAAGAGGATGTTGAGGAAACTTAGAAAGTACCGGGATGTAACCCAAGCCATGATAGAAGAAGAATGGTATGATGATGGGGCAGGTGATGTTAATATGCTTCGGATAGAACCCGATGCCAGTCCGGTTATGACTTCGGGAGAGTGGTGGGAAGACAGTAACCGAAGTCATGCGTACATTGACGAATGTTGGAAAGCTGATACCCCAGATGACACTTGGTATACCGATAAGATCAATCACATGACCCGGAGCGGTCGATACTTCAAACCTGCTGCGGTAGACCAGCTAGAGACCTTTAACAAGGAGGCTGAGAGATCAAAAGAGAAGGATGTTGAGGAAAACATGGTCTTAAAACAGCTCAAGAAGATTCAGGCCGACATATCCATCTAGGGACTGATAAAGGTATCTTGGAAGCATAAGCAAGCCCTGCTCGAAGTAATGAACCAAACCAAACTGCCCATTAACACCACTGCTAACCAGTTGGTGTCGTTGGTCACCTTTGGGGAAGTTACGCCAATAATATCCTTTACGGATAAAGAATTGCCACCCGAGTGCGCCAACCACAACAGGCCTTTGTATGTAACCTTGGAAAGTCGAAAAAAGTGGATTCTGGTGGTGTTAGTAGATACTAGGTCCACGATCAATGTGTGCCCAGTGAGAACTGCCTATGCCATCGATTTGAGGCTGATTGACTTTACGCCTACGACTTAAGTTGTCCGGGCTTATGACAATACAAGTCGGTATATTATGGGAACATTCAAAAGCCATATCCTAATCGGCCCGTCCGAACATGAGGTGGAATTCCATGTCATGGATATTTCGGCCACATTCAACCTACTACTGGGAAGGCCCTGGCTACGCTAGATGAAGGTTGTATCATCAACAGTACATCAGTTAGTAAAGTACCCCTTCAAATGTGGGATTGCCACTGTGTATGGTAACTCTGCGACCTATCCTCCCCAAGGAACCAATACACCATTATTTGAAATCATACATAGGAAAGAAAATGTGTTCCTTTCTGGCTTCTCTCTAGCAGAAGCCCAGTTGGTCCAAACCATCATGGCAGAGGGCGATGGAGATTATGTGAGTGCGCAATCCATATACATGATAAACAAACAAGGGCACATGCCAGAGTCAGGACTAGGCCGAAGTGGCAGACATGGAGGTACTATGGCTAAGAAGCTGAGTCATAACCCCCATGCCTTCGGGCTGGGATACAAACCTACCGCTGCAGATTGGCAAAGGAAAGGGCAGGAGTTGAGAGAAAGACTGAAGGCAAAGATGACTGGGAAGTAGTATGAGTTAGTTCCCATACTTATACGAGGAACCCTGAATGAACGCTTTGTCTGCCAAGGGGAAGATTTCTCATTCTGTGGATTTCCAGAGCCTTGGTATAATTGGGAAACAAAAACTAGGTATTCGGGGTTCGAGATCTTTTTCGGGCACCAGTTACTGGAAGAGAAGGATGAGCATGCAAACCTAAGCACTGATATGGATCAAGGAAGGACTGCAAACCTGGACATTGAAGATGAGGACCTATTGGGAAAAACACTGGCTGACTTACTGATGAATTCCACTGTTGGAGCTGAGACCACCATCTTAGGGGATAGTTTTACTATCTCAATGATCGGGGATACCCCAGCAGTGGATTTCTCCAATCTTATCGTGGATGCATCTGAGGCTCCATACCTGGATCGGATAGTGAGTCCGGATCTGATTCCCCTGAGTCTATGGAGTCAGAGTCAGATTCGAGTTCCTTTGAGTCTGGTATTTCTAAGAGTGGTAACCTGGATACCAAAGTCCTGTCCAGGTCGTCTTTTAGCTTTTTTTTTGAGTCCACTGTAACCGAGGATCCAGACTTTTTGAATGAGAATGCTGTGAATGTTACCTACTTCTTTGTGCCTTTGGTTTGTTGTACTGATCTTAATTTTCAAAATTTTGACATAAACGAAGAGAAAGAAATTCCTCGGGTTTTGAAAATTTTGGTTGATCATGAGGAGGAAAGGCGCGTTAAGCCCTGTACAGATGAAATTGTATCAATTAACGTGGGTACTGAGGAAGATCCTCGCTTGGTCCAGATCGGGTCCACGCTGTCTTCAGAGGAACGTGAGCGTTTAATCGCTTTATTAAAAAATTTCAAAGATGTTTTCTCGTAGTCCTACGAAGACATGCTTGGAATCGATCTTGAGATTGTACAGCATCGGATCCCTCTTGATCCCGAGGCCCGGCCAGTTAAGCAAAAGCTGCGTAGAATTCGCCCAGATTGGGCTTTGAAGATCAAGGAAGAAGTTTCCAAACAGATTGAGGCAGGGTTCTTGCTTGTGTTTGACGTGGTTGGCCAATATTGTTCCAGTCCCAAAGAAGGATTGCAAAATTAGAGTCTATGTCGACTTCAAGGATCTGAATAAGACTATGTGACAACCCTCACCACTGATTAGTGCTAAGTTATGATTAAGCATGTTAAGTGATTGATTGACTGAAATTTCTGACTGATTGATTGAGTGTATTAGTTTAAACGCATTTCTATCTGTTTGACTAGTAATCAATCTGTTCATGTTTTATGTTTTAAACTGCAAATTGAAGGCCTTATCGGCGGCCGAATCTGGAACTGATTAGTGTTCTGTGTTAATTAGAATTAATGTGATTTTATGGTAAATTTAGTTGAAATTTGATTTGGTATGATTAAATTGGATTAAATAAGCTAAATCACATTAGTTGCTTTAATTGCCCTTTTGCCATTAGTGGGCTACTACCTACAACATTGTCTTGGAGCCTTTGATGCATCATTCTTGTTCATTCCTAGAGTCAAAACCGACTAGAGAGATAGGAGAGAATAGAGTTCTTCAAGATTTGCTTGGAAAATTAGAAGAATTGAAGGTAGATTGCATAATTGAGCTTGTATACCTTGAATTCAAGACCTAAGGTAGGATATTTACCTTCTTGTTTGTGCATTTAAGTTAGTTCTTGCATGATTCATGGAAGACTAGAGTTTTAAAGTCAAGAATTGGTTTAAATGTTGAATTGAATAGTAAATCATGCATGCATGTACACATTGTTGAGTTTTGAGGTCTTCCTTATGAAATTTGCTACATGTATGTTCATATTTTGATTATAGTTCATGAATTCATCATGTTTTTTGAAGGATTGAGTTATTTGGACAAGTATTTGAAGCTTTGAAGTTGATTAAATTCATGCATGTTGCATGTACATCATGTTCTTGAAGTTTTGTTTGGAAATGGGTTTAATTGAACTACATTTGGGCTTTGATTTTGCAAATTGATCTTTGAAACATGTCATATTATGAGTTTTAAAGTGTTTTCCAGAAAATTAGCCTAAAAGGATCGAATTTGATGCTTGAAATGTTGAATTTCATGCTTGGAGACAAATCTGGAAATTCCAGATTTTGGATCCACGCTCGAGCAGGGAACTCCACGCTTAAGCGTACACTCTGAGTTCATGTAGTCCGCTCGAGCGGGGAAAGTAACGCTCGAGCGTGAAATGCGTGTATCTAACACTTTGCATGTGTTTACAGTCCGCTCGAGCGGGAGAATGCACGTTCGAGCGAGGACTTGTGTCTCACGCTCGAGCGGGGGTCGAGCGCCCGTCGAGTGTGAATTTCATGCATCAAGTACTTTTGCAGTCCGCTCGAGCGAGGAAAGCCACGCTCGAGCGTAGCTCTTTTGTCTGCATGTCCGCTCGAGCGGAGAAAGCCACGCTCGAGCGGGACCCCCGTTTCAGCAAAAATTTGAAAAGTGTTTTAAAGTACATCTTTGCATCCTCGTTCCATCCTAGGCATTCCTAAGCCTAGTTTAAGGCATCTTAATGAGGATAATGCTATAGAACCACACCGAGTCAAGATAGGGACTAAGTTATTGTTTCCCAAATGTGCAACTTAGTGTGTGTTCATCCTATAACTGTGTAGGGTTGGCATCCGAGGACGCTCACTAGCCTATCTGTAGCCCAGAACTCTGTGAGTAACAATGTCGTAAAGATATATTCAATCATGAATATTTTCTGAATGATTAACTGTACTGCTTTCTGAAATGATATTTCTTACTGAATGAATGTTTGTCCTATTTGCGAAAGATATTCGTGGCATCCATAGCATTTTACTGTTACTGTAATGTTACTGCTACTGTTACAGAGATCTCTGTCGGTTCCCATGTTGGAACCACTATTGTTTACTGATAAGATGGCCATCAACTGACTGTTCGGTCTGCTAAGACCTACTGTACTGTTTGCTATTGGATGTACCACTTATGACTGCTATGATCGAATAATTGATATACTGTTCAAATGACTGTTTTAAATATTGAAAGGACATTCATTCTTAACCTCTTTACGCATATGTTATTCACTAGGCTTTAGCTCACTGTTTATATATATGTAGGTGTCCAGGCACCGGATTGGAGCTAGGAGCGTTGGGTTAAACTCCCTTTTTGTCAAGCTAACTATTGTGCCTCACTGCGAGGTTCTAAGTGCTGCCAAGCCAAGGCTGCTTTGGGATGTTTTAGATTCCCCCTTTCTGTTTCTGTTTTGTATAGACTAACTGTACTTGTACTGTACTGTTCTAATAGGGATTCGGTCCCTGTCCTGGATGTTTGTATATGTATGTATATACTGTTTCCATGTTCTGAATGTGAATATGTATGAAAAGTCTTTCTGCATACAGACTGTCCAGCTCATTGGACATCTTTTATTACTGTTTTGGCTTCCGCCAGCCCCTGTACTCTGTATTACTGTTATTACTATTAAGCAGACCTTCGGTAATCACGGATTACTGGCCGGTTACGGTGCTAAACCTATAGGGGCAGGTTTGGGTCGTGACAGACTAGTCCAAAGGATGATTTTCCACTGCCGCATATTAATGACTTGGTAGACTTCACCACGGGCCATGTATTGCTCTCGTTCATGGATGGGTTTTCCGAGTATAACTAGATTCTGATGGCACCTGCGGATAGGGAGAAAATCGCTTTTACTACTCCATGGGCCATCTATTGCTACCGAGTCATTCCATTTGGGTGGAAGAATGTTGGGGCCATTTATCAGAGGGCTACAACTACCATTTTGCACGACATGATCAACAAAGAGGTTGAGGTGTACGTGGATGATATGATTGTCAAGTGCAAAGATCAAGAGGGCCACTACACCGCATTAAATAAATTCTTTCAATGAATCAGAGAGTATAGGTTGAGGTTGAACCCGTAAAAATGCACTTTCGGCGTAACAATAGGGAAAATGTTGGGATTCTTAATCACTCAGAAATGAATTAAGGCAGATTCTTCCAAAATCAAGGTCATCTTAGAAATGCCACCACCAAGGATTGAAAATGAGGTGCGTGGCTTTTTAGGTAAAGTGCAATTCATAAGGTGGTTTATTTCAAAATTAACCTTGACTTGTGAACCACTATTTGGTCTCCTGAAAAAAGGAAATAAGTTCTAATAGGACGATCGCTGTTATAGACCGCTTGAACGTCCCGGCCCCGCGCCCGAGATTGGCGCAAAATCCGTTTTGTTCATTGGACTACTACAGTTCGGACTCAAATGTCACGGTTCTGAATCTAATCCCGCAAAATGCAATGTAAGACCGATAAATCACCAAAGAGTCCAAATCTGGCAAATCGTTTTGGAAAACTGATTTTTGTAAAGAAGTGCCAAACATGGACTGCTTTGCCAGATACAGAGTCGCCACCTAAATGTTTTTATTTTGGAAAATTTAAGAAATCCTGACTTGTGCCTAAGGCCACGTGTCCGTCATCACTAAAGTTGCCTCGGCTCGGGAACTTGGGTACGAGAGGGGAAGGTCATGCAATGAGCACCCCCGCTCGCCCGATCAAAGATCAGCCTTTACTAACATGATATTTTGTTTTTGAAAACACATGTGTTGTTATTCCGGTTTATTAGCTAGAATTACTATGTGATACGCACAGCATACAAGTATGGACTAGATCGCCTAAGTTGGAACAAAACATCTCATGTTTGTCTAAAAATGGTTGAAGGTGTTACTCGCAAGTAGGCTAAGACGTGGATTTGCTACTCTCAAGTGGGCTTAAAACTCGTATTTTGACGAATTGTTCCAATTCAAGTAATCCAACCTTCACCCACAGGCATTCAGGTAGTTAATCAGTTAAGCAAATAGCCTCATGGCACACATGCTATCATGGCAACACTATCACTCATGCAAGATGCTAAAGCATAAACACTTACAGTGTACTCTGAGCCAAAACAGAGAACTAGTTAGTAATCAATGCATGATCCTAGTTCATGTTAAGATGACTAATGCAACACATGCAAAATGCAACTAGAAATAGGCTCGGCTATTCTAAAATGGCATATGAGATGCAACTTGATAATCATGTATTCAAGTAGGAATTGAAATACAATGCAGTTAGTATGATGCGCCGAGCCCGATGCATACAAGACAAATGAATGAATTCAAACATGCAAGCATAAGGATGCTAATCAAAACATGCCCTAAAACTAACCATCGTAAACGGTTAAGTAAAAGGGAGAAAGACGTGGGATTGGAAGACATTCACACACGCACGCACACTTATTACAAAATTCGCCCTCTAGACGGATGGTCCGAATAAATAATACAAACCAACTAATTAACTAACTAACAAGCTAATTAGTTATTACATAACCAAATCGAAACAAATAACTATTCTAAGTTATTAAAACACTGAAATGGCCTCGTGACGAGGGATGCATGCGCGCTCGGTCGACTTCTCTCGGAAATCCGTTACCATGCCCCATGTTGCCTCTGTTTGCACTGTTTTGCACCTTTGAAAACTGTGCCAACTTCTGTGATGCTTCTGACCTGCCTCAAGGACATTCTGAGAGGCTATCGGCCGAGGGACAAGGGTCATCGACCACTTTTAATGCTGTTGGCCAATAATTTGTAGCCGATCGGCACACTATGTAGCCGATCGGCCATCTCTTATTGCAAACTGCTCCTGTTGCTGCAGCAGAGGACAAACAGAGGCATGGCAATACATTTGCAAGAAAATGTTTGCAACTACACTCCTTATCATGTTTGAAGCTCAAAGGAATGTAGTGCTCGACTCTCGAGCCAGCATGAAGCACAAAAACACATAAATGCTTAGAACTCTATCATGCATAATCAAGAGCGTCGACGACCGAGAATTGAGGCATGTTTCATCACTTCAAGTATGAAACGTCCCTCGTTCCTCATGTTTGGCTTAACACCCAAACCAAACACAATGCAATGCATGCAACATGGAGATGTTATGCAATGCGACATAAGCATGCCAAATGCAATGTAACAAGTATGCAAAATGCAATGTAACCTAGACATGCAAACATGCAATGTAATAAGCATGCAACAATAATACCAACAACAAGCATGCGACAACATGTAATCTAGCAAGCATGCAACGACATGCAAGATGGACAAGCATGCAACAACATGCAAAGATGGACAAGCATGCAACAACATGCAAAGATGGACTTAAACCAAAATGGGCAGACCTCAGCCATGCCCAAATCAGTGGCCATACATGCTGAAATGAAGACTCCAAGGACTAGCTAAACATGTATACATGTTAATGCAAGATTAATGCACAAGACATAACTCTCCAAAGGCATTGAAAGGATGAAACATGGAGTACAATGGCATATGTTCCAGCACTGAAATGTCATGCTAAATGACTTAAAATCATGCAAACAACTCATGTGATGCATGTTGCAAGGCTTAAGCATCAAAGCTAGTGAAGTGTATTACACTAGAGACATGTAAGACAATGCTCAAATGGCCAAACCAACCCTAAACAAACCTTATATAGGCCAAAACGGTAGCCAAAATGGACTGAGATGATGGCTTGAAAGGCAAGAAAATGAGGCTCATGCAATGGCTCACAAACAAGGCATAAAGCTGCAACTCTCAAACACATTGAAGGAGTGATAAACATGAGAGTATGGCAAAGATATAAGCTCTGAAATATCATTCCAAATGATGCAAAGGCATGCAAACATCACAAGTATAGCATGGTAGAGGCCTAAAAACTCAAGACTAGTCAAGGCATTTGCACTATAGCTATGCAATGCATGAAGCATATGGCCACTACAATGCAAAACTGTCCTAGAGCATGCCAAATTAATGACAAAACATGCATGGAGCAAAGCCAAAACAAGCTAGCATGAAGGGTCAAAACATGGAGTATGTAATGCCAATAAGGAGGTTTACACTACACCTACCAAAGCCAAGCATGTGATGACTTAACCAATAAAAATCAGAGTTATGGCATGTTAAACTAACACAAAAAATGGGCTAATACCAAGTCAACACATGCTAGAATAACAAGCTCACTCATTAGGCATGCAAGACTAGTAAAGAGGACTTACACTACAAGTGTAAGAAGCAAATGAGGAATGCCTTAACCAACCAAAAACAGAGTTATATCATGGCAAAATAAGATCAAATACTTGCTGAAATGAAGCTAAAACATGCTAAGCAAACATGCTACCAATAAGAGCCATTTACACTAGCAAACAAGACACAAGGAGAGTGGGGGTGTCTCTCTCCTATTCAAGACTCCAAAACCAATTCTCTACCACTGAAAATCCTTTGGATTTCAGTGGTGAGAAGGTCAAAACAAGAAGGTTCCAAAGCTCAAAAGGAAAGGCACAAAATGAGGCCAAACAAGGCCTAAGAAGGGGTAGACTACCCCCAACCAAAAAGTGACCTTAAACAATCATCTCAAGCACACAAAATCAGAACTTTTTGTAGTTTAGAGTTAAGCTTAAAACAATATGCAAATAGGTCTAAAAGCTTAAGCAAGAATGGGGGATCAAAAGGTTAGTTGCTCACCTTTGAAGAACACTTTCAAGAACACTACTCCAGCAACTTTTCTGAGTTCAAACCCACCCAAGAACACCAAAACCAACTCCTAAGGACCTCAGCAACCAAAGGATGGTGTATTGCTAGGTGTTTGTGTGCAATAGTATGAAGAAATTACACTTTTGGGCACAAACAAGAGCAAAAGGAGAGAAAGAGGTAAAATATATATATATAGAGATATAGAACTTCTATATGCAATTTTCAGAACCTCTGGAAAGGGAGGGGAGGCTCCCTTCTTATAGAATTTCAATTCTCAAGCTTGTTCAACAAGCTTGAGTCTTGAAACAAATCCCTCCATACACGTGTATGGAGGATCAGAAATGTGCATACCAGCTGTCACAGCTGGTAGAAAATATCTGCAAAAAGCAGATGAAAAGGTTTCGGCTAAAAAATATGGTCGACTGACCAAAAAGAGTGCCGATCGCCCAAAAAGAGTGCCGATCGGCCACCACTTTTGGCCGATGGCAAAAAAAAACATGGCCGATGGCATCATGGCTTAGCCGATGGGTTGAGGGGATGGTCAACAAGCCACCTTCTTCCCTCAGAAGTAAAACCACAAGTCCTTGGTCCACAACCAAGCACAAAACAGACAAGTCGAGAGATCTTGAGGCAAGGCGCACGGCCGAGACCTCTGGGAACTCAAAACGAACACGAGCATGGATGATCATCGAGTGTTCAAACGATGACGTCCAAGTCTTGAGGACGGTCAAAAATGGGGTGTCTACAGCTGTCAGTTCGCTTTTGAACAGGTCAAGCAGTACCTGCAGAATTCGCTTGTGTTATCACCGCCAGAACCGAGAAAACTGCTGATTTTGTACCTGTTAGTGATAAACTCAACCATGGGGTGTATGTTAGCTCAGGAGTCGGAGGCCAAGGTAGAAAAATTCGTCTACTACTTGAGCAAGAAAATGCTGGATTACGAGACCCGTTACACTCCACTTGAGAAATCTTGTCTAGCCTTGGTATGGACTACCCAAAAGTTGAGGCACTACCTGTTAGTTCACTCTGTAATCCTGGTTTCGAGATTAGATCCCATCAAATATCTCTTTGAAAAACCAGCGCTTACGAGTAGGCTAGCCTGTTGGTTGCTTCTTCTCTCCGAATTTGATTTTACATATGTTACACGTAAGTCTGTAAAAGGGAGAGCTGTAGTGAAATTCCTGGTAGATCACCCAGTAAAGGGGGATAAAGCGGAAAAGTACTTGTTCCCAGATGAGGATATTCTGTAAATAGAGAAGAAAACGTGGACGATGTACTTTGATGGAGCAGCCAATCAGTATGGTTATGGGATTGATGTGTTGCTGATAACACCTGATGACTCTCATATACCCTTAGCCTTCAAACTCTGGTTCAAAGTATCCAACAACGAAGCAGAATATGAGGTGTGTATCGCTGGTTTAGAAGCCGTCTTGAAACTAAGGGCAAAAATGTTGGGCGTCATCAGGGATTCGAATTTGGTTGTGCCTCAAGCCAACGGAGATTGGTGGGTTAACGAAGAGAAAATGAAGGTTTATCATTAGGTCTTGGATATGCTAATTTCGAGGTTTGAGAAGTTAACGTTTACCTATCTGTTAAGAGAGAACAATCGATTCGCTGATGCACTAGTAACTTTATCTTCTATGGCAGACATTCCATTAGGAGTCAGGATGTGTCCGATCATTATTGAACAGAAGTACACGCCGGCCTATGAAACCATTACCGCGATAGATGAGGCTTCAGACAAGAACCCCTGGTACTATGATATTTGGAATTTCCTAGAAAATGAGGCGTATCCACCAAGAGCAAATGCCAAGGACAAAAGGAGAATACGGCGTTTGGCCGCTAAATTCATCATCTGCGAAGGCAAACTATACAAAAGAGGCCATTTGGGAATGCATAAACTATGTGTTGAGGAAGAAAAATCAAAGCGCCTTATGGAGGCCATCCACGGAGGAGAATGTGGAGCCCACATGAACGGTGTGATGCTCGCCCGAAAAATCCTTAGACAAGGCTATTACTGGTCAACCATGGAACAGGATTGCATTGGTTTTGTTTGGCGATGCCACAAGTGCCAAAGTCATGCCAATCACATGAACATTCTGCCGTCGAAGCTCTACAACATGACTTCATTATGGCCATTCTCTGTTTGGGGGATAGACGTTATCGGCGTAGTTACGCTTAAAGGGTTAAACGAGCATGAGTTCATTCTAGTAGCAATCAACTCCTTCACAAAATGGGTGGAAGCCTAGTCCTACTCCGTGCTGAAAACATCGCATGTGGCTAAGTTCATCAAAAACAACATCATATGTCGGTATGGGGTGCCCAATGAAATTATCTCCGATAATGGGTCGTACTTCAAGAAAGAGGTGATAGATTTGCTTGAGAAATATAACTTGGCTTTTCATAAGTCATCAACCTACAGGCCGCAGGCCAATGGAGCTGTCGAAGCTGCGAACAAAAATATCAAGAGAATTCTGCAGAAGATGGTGAAAACCTACAGGGACTGGCCAGATAAATTTCCATTTGCACTTTGGGGTTACAGAACCTCAATCCAAACATCTACAGGGGCAACCCCCTATTCTCTTGTCTACGGGATGGAGGCTGTTTTGCCAATCGAAATTGAAGTGCCCTCGTTATGAATTATGGCTGAGTGTCAGATAGCAGAGGCAAATTGGCAGCAAAGTAGGTTTGAGGAGTTAATGTTGTTTGATAAGAGAAGACTAAGAGCGTTGTATCATGTTCAGGGCTACCAATGCCGGATAGCCAAGGCTTTTAACAAGAAAGTGAAGTTCAGAAATCTTCAAGAAGGGGACATGGTATTAAAAGACAACCGAGCTCTCATTCATGACCCTAGGGGCAAGTTCAAACCCAATTGGACTGGTCCTTACATCATCAAGTCAATCTGGTCATTAGGGGCGGTTATTTTTATGGACTCGGATGGCCTAGAGTTCTTACAACCAATAAACATGGACAAGTTGAAGAAATACTACCCTTGAGAGGCTTGCTACGCCGAAAACCCGAAAGAGCGACCTAGACAAAAGTTAGAGCATGAAAAATTAGAAATAAAGAAAAACTGAGCTCGCAAGGTTGAAAACCCTAAAGGGCGACTTTGGCAAAAGTTAGAGCGTAAAAGGAGAGAGTTAATACTCGAGTGAACCTAAACCGAACTATGTAAGGCCTGATTCCCATTTTTGGGATATGTAGGCAACTTCATCCTGAAGTTCAGCCGTAACTATCTCCAGTTTAACTATCCTATCTGCTTTCTTGATCAGGTCATCCTTGTTCATCATCTATTAGTTCGGTTGCGCTCTTTATCTCAAGAAAAAGAGCTGAGTACAGTACAGAACAACAGTGATATGCAGCCAGGGGCAGTTATGATTTCTTTTGATTCGGGACTGTACATCTTGAGGATCGACTATGTGCATGTCAAGTGGTGATCGTTTCCGAAAATTGTTTTGGAAAGTTTTAAAAAAAGTTGATTTTGTTCAAAATTTTACCCTTTTACAACTTGGATCATTTTTTGGACCGAAAGAAAAATTTTCAGTACTAACAACTTTAATTTATTTGATTTCAACACAAGTACATTCTCTAAACTCTTTGATTTAGATCAAAGGTGCTTTCACATCTTAAGCTTGAAAGGAAAAGATCAAAGCAGTAAAACTAAGGGCACTGCTATGTCAGGTGGCCCTATACCAAAGATGGTCTAACCTCTGCGTCTTCTTCAAGCCAAGCCAAACACTTCTCAGTCAAGGTGTAATTGAAACTGATGGCAGGGGCCAGAATTTCTCTCGTCCTCCAGGCCGCAAGATAATGGGGCAGGTGCGAGGCGTAAACTGGGAATGAAGTTGTGTATTCCACTCCCTCATCAGGTCGTTTCTGATCATGCCCGAATTGATGTCAGAACCGGAGAGGAAAATAGAATACACAATATATGAAGCCAATCAACTCTACACCCGACTGTCGGGACATGCTGTAGCTCATCTCTGCCAAATTAAGCCAAAGGCAACGCCAAATTATGTCAGCTGCGGACCAGCTGCACATCCAATTACACCATAAACCTTCTTAGGCGAAATCCACTGGTTGTGAACGAAAGAAGTAAGCTCGGGCTGAACACTTGGGACAAGGAGCAGCTATTTACAATTTATACATAAGCCACACCTGGGAAGGGATGAAAAATAAGAGAGATTAAAGACTAGAGAGGTGTACGGTGAGAGAAAAGTAAGGAAAAAGGGGTTTTAAGAGAAAAAACAGAGAATGCGAGTTGAGTGATGTAAGAATCATAAATTAGAAGGGTGGAAAATAATACCTGGAGAAGCAGGGGACTCCCTGCCAGCCGGGTGGTCTCTCCTCGGCGGAAAGCATCCAAACCCATCAAGGTTTCAGCCAATACCAAACCCATGTAACTCTTACCCTCTTTCAGACGTTGAGCTACTTCGATCAACCGGATGCTAACTCCATCGAAACTAGGGGCAAGGAGGAATTGTGCAAGAAAGCATAAACAGAGAACATGTTGCTGGCGACCTCGCCAAAGAAGGTCACTCCTGTCTCCAACAATGGAAAATTGATGAACTAAACCGGGGATGTCTAGCTTCCCATTATGTACCAAAGACCGAGCCTCATGTAATGTTAACTCACACTTCCGTTCCAAAGCTTGAGTATGGCCAAAACGGGGGTGCGCTATGATTTCTTCATCGCGCCGAGACTCCATCAAAGCTTAAAATTCCTTGAGTGTCGGACACACCTCTTGAGATCCGAATTGAAATACATGTGTGATCGGATTCCAACATCGAACAGCGGCATGTAAGAATGGAAGACAAAGAGAAGTGAAACTCAGAGGAAAAAGGGCATTTAGACCAAAATCGTGAAAATTCACCTTTTTCGAGCCGTTTAAAGTGGCTATCCAGTCTCGAAGCCTATTGTTGCACAATGTCTCCATTCTGAGGGCAAAATATCAAAGACTTGTTATTCAGCCAGAAGAATAGCATGGGAGCATTATTTATAGAAGATAAGAAGGAGTAGTGCATGACAGCTGGGCAGCACTAACCGACCTCACATTGAGGCCCGACCGTGCCTCAGTGAAGCCTGGTTGTGCATATTTAGGCCGGTCAGGTCTAAATAATGGCTCAGAGCAGTGCAGTTGTAGGAAAGGCCAACTTTTGCCTTGACATACCACAGTTGTATTTTGAGTCTTGTTTTGTTTGTACTAAGTGTTTTTTGATATTTTCGAGTTGTTTTTGTTTTGTTTTCCCATTATCGAGTTGTATTTCACAATTTTGTCCGGTTATGGGTAGTTATCTGATTCAAATGAATGCAAGAGCAAGTCTTATATGAAGTTATCATGCAAGGGTTACGTCATTCATCACATGCAAATACCATTCATTACATTGTGCAAGGAAATCATTCAACAAAAAACTTGTCTTTTATAATTGGCGAGTCCAACCCTGATCATTGTTTTATAGAGCAAAAAAACAAAAGAAAATCTTTTAAACAAAAAACAAAAGGATCTATCTGAACCTAGTCTTTAATTACAAAGCAAAAAAAAAAAAAAAAATCATTATCATCCTCGTCAATAGCCCATCCTCGCCCTCTTCCTCATCGGCTGCAGAGGAGGTCCGTCACTATCGTCACTGGGGCTGTTGGACTGTAAGTCAATCTCCTCTTCCATGTCCTCGGGGTCATAGGCCAGTCAAAAGACTCCTCGGGAGGTGAGTGCTGCCTCGTTCGGCCTCTTCCTCGATCGGCTCCCCCTCGGCCCCTCATTGGGCCTCGTCTCCATTTACTGGCTACGGAAGGTCTTATAGGCACTGTTGGCACCGGCTCAAGTTGAAAACAGGACAGGTATCAGTATGAACTAACAGGAGTGTATAGTATGGCAACAACAGTAAACTACAGATAGAATGTACCTCGATCCCATGGGTGACTAAGGCAGTCTGCCTCTTTCGTACCATAAGGAGTAGTCAGTCGATCGTACGAAGGAGGTCATTAGCATACGCCCGAGGTACTTGTAAAAGGAACAGAATCTGAGAAAGACAGACAGAGATATAAGAGAACAATGAACAGACATGGTAGAAAACAAGATAAAGTGCAGTAAGTAGAAGCATAAAGGAATGTGTACCTGGTCGATGCCAAGGGCAAACACTAGTCTGCGGTCCCTTTCCTCGATGCGCTCAAGCGAGATCTGCTCGATCACTCCATTGGGACGCATGTACATGATCTTAGTGGGGATCACAAGAAATCTAGGAATGGAAGCAATGGCAGGGGCACCTCCAGCAGGCACATCACCAACCGCAACAGCAGCAGCAGCAACCTTCGGTACAACTCGAGCCACGCCTGGGGTAAGAGGCGCCATCACCTGGGAGTATAAGAAGATAGTGAAGTCGCCAGGCTCATGATGATGATCGCTGTCCTCGCCTAACATCAGGAGGTCGATCTGAGGACCGTCCTGCAGCTCAACAACTACCCTCATAATCGGAGGAGGGAGGGGATGTAGGATGTCGGGGTCAGCAACGCCCTGTGTCTGGCGGATGAACCTCTCTCCCAAGTAATACCCCTGGCCAAAGGGACCTTTGAATAGAATCTGCATGGTAGAGGCATGCCATATAGCGGCGTAGGTCGTCCTCGACAGCTGGGGAATGCCTGTCTAAAGATGCCAGTCAACCTATGAAATTAGTGTAGTGATAGATCAGTGTAATGTCAGAAATCAGTGCAGTTTATTAAATCAGTGCAATGCCAGAAATCAGTGTAGTATTTGATCAGGTCAGAAATCAGTGCAGTATGAGAATGATAGTGTAATACGGAAGCAACACTATGAGAATGATCGTGTAGTGTGGGAAATAGTGCAGTATGCTTATAGTATGTAATAGTTAAAGGTTGGTATTTTGTTACTTGGTCCGTAGTAATCGTGTCAAAGAAGCGTCGGAAATAAGGGAAATCTCAGTCTACACGGCGGCGACGCTCAAATCGGGAGTTGTAGTACTGTGAGCGGGTACTGACAACTCTATTGGCCTCACCAGGACCGAAGCCAGAGAGGTGAAGTATGTGTAAACCTACAGTTGTAAATAAAAAAAGATAGATGAAGTAAATGAGTAGAAAATGAAATACAAATGAGCAGAAAATGCAAAATGAACAGAATGAATAGAAAAGATAAGTGTGAGGCATACCTCCCAAACTCTTCAATAGCCACCGAGTGAATCCACGTTGCGGCGGGAGACGGAGCTCATGTAGCAGTATATGGTGGCAAGGCTAGCGCCACCCCAATCGTACTCTGCCACCTGAGGGAGGTGTACCAGTGCACCAGTGTCCCCAGAAGATATAACCCTACGGTATTTTCCCTGTTCGCAAATAGGGTAGTACCGAGAAGATATATAAGGAAGTCACGGGTGTACTGGGCAACCGCATCTGGAGTGGTGGGCTAAAAGTCGGAGAAGTACTCGAAGAACCAACTGTACCTCACAATCCCGTGGCTAGTAGTGTCTGGGATCGCTCCAAGATGCTGACGTTGTGTGGCTCTCCACTATTTCATGTCAGGATCGCATGGGATCGGGCCACCAACTCCAACCCGCAAGCCGATGAGCATCGCAAAGTCGTATGGGGTCAGAGTCATCTCCTTGAATGATGAAAAGTGGAATGAGTCTGTGGTGTCCCACCATCTCTTAACTAGGGCCCCGTAAAATAGTGACTCGACTCTCATCTGTATAATCCCTGAGCAGAAGGGTCCAAAGCCAGCTACGTCAACTAATGCGCGAACCTCCATGGGCAGTCTCTCATACCAGCGTCGAGGGCCGGATATGGATCCGTATCTGCCAATCCTCCTGGCTATCACCTGCAAATGGGAAATTTAATGGTATTTAACTAGTGGTCTACTTGTGAGCTTCAACAATGCATCAAAACAAAGGGAAGTTACTTACCGTGAAGGCATCGACGGATAAATGCTCTGTGGGCTCTTGCAGCAAAATATCCTCGTCTATCCCGGGGATGAGGCCCTCGAATTTCAAAATCCCACCTGGGGGTGGAGCATGTGTGCGTGGTCGGTATGTGGCCGCATCAAATGGCCTGTCAATGAGAGAAGCATCCTCAGCCTCCATGTCTGCACCTAGGGCAGCCCCAATATTAATGGCGAGGTTCGGAATGGAAACTTTGTCACTAGCCATGGAGAAGAATGAAGGAAATGAAGAGAAAGCAAGAAAATGTAATGGGCTAAACACTAAGAGAGAGAAAATGAGAGGTGAAAGTGAAAACACGAGAGTGAATCCCCAAAAACCTAGAAAACTCGTGAGAAATAAGGAAAAAACAATGAGAAACCCAAAAACTTGGCCGAATCAAAATCCAATTGGTTCAAAATGTAGAGGAGATGAAGGGTTGTGAAGAAAAAGTGGCGAGATTTGTTGATAAACGCAAGGAAAAGAGGAAATCTAAAGAGAGAGGAAAGCTAGAGAAAGAAAGAGGAAGTGATTTCAGGTAAGAAAGTGTGAGGAAATAGGGTTTGGATTTATTTTAAACAAATAAATCGCGAGGAAAGACTGAAACTGCCCCTGCCGCTATCAAGGCCCGGCCAACTGTTTCAATGCCCGATCGTGCTTCATAGAGGCCCGGCCGACCCTCAATGACAACACAATACAATTTTGTTCTTTCCCTCTTTCTCTTCCTTTCTGTTATTCATTTCTTGTTTTATGGAGTTAAAAATAAAAGGGTTCAAAAAAAAAAAAATAGTGAATGAAAGAAAAATGAGAGTTGAAAAAAGAAAAGAAAAAGGAAAACAACAAAGCAAAAAAAGGGGGAAAAACAAGGCAAAAAGATAACACCAAAAAAAAAGGCAAAGAGAAGAAAAGTTCATTTTGTTCTATTTCGTTCTATTGTGTAGATGCATAATTTGGTTTACTTGGTTTGACTTACTTGGTCTTGTTTGTTTAACTCTCATTTGTTAAACTTAAAATTTAAACTCATGAGTTGAGTTGTTTTGTTTCAAAACTTTTAGTTTATTTAAAACTGTTTCGTTTGTTTATAATTTGTTTTGCTAGGATTGTGGTTCATTCCTTTATTCCGTAACCAGACGATATTGTATGTACGGTTCATTCAGAGGATTGCCAGATAAAGTCATTCGTGCCACAGTAAAATCATCATCTTTTTCACCATCGAATTGGAAGGCGGTGTGTTGTGTTCATTGTTTCAACACATTGGTAAATTAGCTTTCCCACCGCTTTGTTTGTTTTGATTCCTACTTATGTGATTTGTACCCTCGGTTAAAAACATCGGGTGTGCCCGGTGTTCACACCATCTTTCCTCCTCTCGCATGTGACGTGTTAGGATTGTACCTTTTATTAAAAACATTGGGTGCGCCCGGTGTTCACACCACCTTCCTCCCCTCGCGTGTGACGCGTTAGGATTGTACCTTCGGTTAAAAATATCAGGTGCGCCCGGTGTTCACACCATCCTTCCTCCTCTCGCATGTGACGCGTTAGGATTATACCTTAAAAATAGCTGGTGCGCCTGTTTGTTCACACCACCTTTCCTATTTTCGCGTGTGACGTATCAGGATTGTACCCTCGGTTAAAAACGACAGGTGTGCCTGTTTGTTCACACCACCTTTCCTCTTGCGTGTAACGCGTGAGGATTGTACCCTTGGTTAAAAATAGCAGGTGCGCCTTTTTGTTCACAGCACCTTACCTCCTTTTGCGTGTGACGCGTCAAGATTGTACCCTCAGTTAAAAATAGCAGGTGCACCTGTTTGTTCACACCACCTTTCCTCATTTCGTGTGTGACGCGTCAGGATTGTACCCTCGGTTAAAAACAACAGGTGCGCCTGTTTGTTCACACCACCTTGCCTCCTCTAGCGTGTGACGCGTGAGGATTGTTTATCTCGATTAAAAATAGCAAGTGCGCCTGTTTGTTTACACCACATTTCCTCCTCTCACGTATGACGCGCGAGGATTGTTTACCTAGGTTAAAAACATCAAATGTGCCTTTTTGTTCAAACAACCCTTCCTCTTATCGCGTGAGATGTGTTAGGATCTCAGTTGAGACCTCAGGTGCGCTCGATGGTTACGTCGCCCTTCCCCTTTCCTATGCGAGGTGTAGTTAGGTCTGTATTTTCTTACATCCTTTCTACGTGAGACGTAGGTTGGTTTGTTCTTTCTTTGGTTTTTCACACGAAGCGTGCCTGTTTATTCGCTTCGTTCTGTGTGAAACACGGCGAGGTTTATTTTGCTTTGATTTGTATTGTCATTCGAACGTTGCATTCTTGTCTAGATTGTAGCGTTGTTTCATTGCTTCATTTACATTGTGTTTCATTGCTTTGCTTCATTGCATGATTATAAGTTATTTGTTGTATTTCGTTTTTGTATTTTGCCCAAAGTTCAATTTTTGCATTTATGTCTTGATTTCTTGCTTGAGCCCTGCGGCCTTGTCAAATGGGTTATCTTTGGGCTTTGACATTCACTCACGTCACTTTATGACTTCAAGCTCTGTCAAAGAGGGACAATTGTGGACATCCCATTTTTGACCGCCTGCAAGGCTTGAGCACTTTACTCGGAACAGTCAATGATGAAAGTGATATTATGCGTAGTTCGAGGTCTCAACGAAGGAGTTTTGTTCAAGCTTCGAAACAACCCCAAACCTTTCATATTCCCATTGATCATACCCAAGGAATCCCTTTGTCCACCTTGTACCACCTTGTGTTGAAGCTGAAACAGAAAAAACAAGGGAATTTATTGAGGCCCAGCCGTGCCTCATTGAGGGCCGGCTGGGCTTCAATAGCGAAAAACACTATTCTGAGCTGGAGGCCGCCAACTGTCCCTTTTTGAAGATATTAACACATTTTGTGCTCAAATTCTATATATACGACCATATACCTCTGTTTTAGGGATTGAACAATTAAGAGAAAGCCTATACACATAGAGAGAGCTTCTTCTTCCTCCTTCTTCCATTGCAAGCTACCTTTGAGTTAACCTACTAACCTTGTATCATCTATATACACCATACACAACCTTGACTCATCATCTTAGAGCCTTGGTTGACCCTTGAGAAGCATAATTCAAGCTTAAGAGTGTGTCGAGAGTGAGTTTTATCATCAACCAAAGCTTACTCCATTTTGAGAGGTATAAGCTTGTAACTTTTGTTCTTACTTTTGCTTATTTCATTTCTACCTATTTCTTGTATTCTTGGGCTGTTTTGCATCCATTTTAAGTGTTGGAACTTAGGTTTGGATAAGTTACCAAAGGTGGCAAGGTTAACACCCTTACTTGCACCTATTTTTATAGCTCAACCCTTGGTTCCTCTACACTCTTGTTCTTTGATTTTTGAATTGATTTTTAGAGTTGAACTAAGGCCAAAAAATATGGTTTGAAGTCTTAAAATTGGAGGGCCTGGCTACCCCACCTTGTTTTTGCTTACATAGCTTTAGTGTCTTTACCTTTTTGTTTAGTTTTTAAGCTCTTTACTTACATTTTCAGCCACTGTTAGAGGCTATTTTAGGGTTGTTCTAATCTATTTAGTTGATTCAAGCTTTGATTAGTTCATTTGTTGTAGCATTGGTCTTTGTACATAGCTTGTATTATGTTGTTCTTAGCTTTTTTTTGCCTAACTTTCATGTTAATGACCTCATTTTAAGAATCAACTTGTCACTCATTTCTTTCATTTGAGAGTTGTTTCAATCGGTTGATGGTTATTCAACATATGAACTAGAGATTCACGCTTAATGGCTTAATTTCTACGGAGATTCATTGTCAACGGTATGATCCCTCTTTCATGTTGAGAATTACTTCTCGTTTGACACTTCTCTCATTTTAGAGGACTTAATCATCACTTCGAACAAATAGACTAAAGAATGGAAATGATTAAGAGAATTGGTTTAAAAGCAACCAATACACATAAAAAAAAATGAGTCATCTTGCTTGGGCTTAGCCGGACGTTATGCCAAGTTTATCGAGTCAAGAGTGGTCATACGCTAATTCATGGCATTTTGATGATTCTTAAAGCGTCTCTACTTTCCTTTTTTGAGTTAATTCCATGATAAAGAGGGAGGAGTGGTCATATTCATTGTATTCATTGATTCTTGTTCGAAATTGTATCCGAAATCATCAAGCAATCAATTTGCTCATTGATGGTTTTGGAAACAATTCTAACCTTCTTTCGAGGCTTTCCCATGATGGAGAAGGAAGAAAGGGACACACAGAGCTTGAACAATTCTGTCTGCACTGTTTTCACTTCAGAACACAAAACAGAGTTTTGTACAAAATTGAGGAACGACCGGCCTTCTCTAGGCCCAGCCAGGCTTCATTGAGGGCCGGCTGGCCCTCAATGTTTGGTCAGTAGTGTATTTTTGCAGAAAACAGAGGGTAGTGACTGAGGTGAAACAAAGCAAGCTTGGGGTAGACAGAGTTGTTCTTGAACATTGTGCATGTGCATGCATACAATTCTTATGCATCCTCGCTCACATTATGATCATCGTTGTTGTAATTAATTTAATATTGTTTGTTGTAATTAGTCTCATTAGTTATTAATTGTTGTAATAATTATTGTTGTCCCTTTGTAATTGTTATAGTTAATTAGTTTAAATAGCAAGTTTATTTATCTTGGTTATCCTTGTTGTAATAGCATAGTTAGCTAGTTAATTAGCCTCGCTTATTTATTCATTCAATTTTGTAATAATTAGTTTAATTCGGACTTTTGGACTTTGATTCACACCCTCTTGCACGAGGGCAATGTTGTAATAAGTTGTATGTCTTCTAACCCCACGTCTTTCTTCTTTTTTTCTTATTCGCTTACGATGGTTAGTGTAGGGCTTTGCGTTTCATTAGCATTCTTATGATTTGCATCCATTGTCTTTCATACATCTAAGGTTCGGCTCATCATGCTAACCCAATATCAAATTGTTCAAACTCATTAAGTGAATACGTGCTTTATTGTATTTCTTGGATAAAATCATATGCAATGCTCATAGCGAGCCTATAAAATACATAACGTGTGCGTTGCATTAGTCATATTGCATAAGTTAGGAACATGCATATTTTTCTAATTATTTTGCTTTGTTTTGGCTTTGAGTACTAGGTAAACTTTTATGTCTTAGCATCTTGCATCAGATGTTTGTGTTGCCGTGTCAAAGCATACTTCTATGAGGTTAAGTGCTTAAATGATATAATTGTTTGAATGCCTGTGGATAAAGGCTAGTTGTTTGAATTGGGATGATTTGATCAATGTCCATTTTAGCCCACTTTTTCAAGTGGCAAATTTACAAAACAATTTCAAAACAAAACATGAGATCAACTGTTCCAATTCTTGCAAACTAGTCTATACCTAATGTGTGCATCACATAGTAAAATCGCTAATAAATCGGAACAAGAGCATATACTGTAAATAAGAAACACATCATGATTAGTAGAGACCGATCTTTGATCGGGCGAGTGGGCTGTTTAATTCATGACCTTCCCCTCTCGTACCTAAGTTCTCGAGCCGAGACACTTTGGTGATGACGGACTACTGTCCTTTGGCACGAGTCTTAGGTTTTCTAAGTTTCCCAAAAATATTTAGGTAGCGACTCTGTAATCTAGCAAAGCAGTCCATTTTTGGCATTTGATTCAAACATTGATTTTCCAAAAAGAATTGCCGGATTTGGACTCTTTTTGTGTTTTCATTATTTCACATTGCACTTGTGAAATCAAATTTAGAACCACAAGTGGAGTCCGAACTATAGGGCTATTCCTCTTCCGTAAGAAGCACGAAAAGTCGAGCTACAGTTTCTGGTAACTGCTAGGAATTTAAAGAATTTGACTTGAAACTCATGATGTGATGAATTTTTATTTACACTTATATGTTCTTTGCATTGTATTTGCATTGATGCGCTTAAGTCACTGTGTTTGCTAACTGCTATTCTTGGACGGTTTGCCGGAGGCTCACCCAAAAGGCTTGCCAAAAGACTGACCAATCATAGGTTCTGCCATGTTGGGAACACAACTCATGGATCTGGATTACCGTCGTACCGCTTGATCCACCTTTCACTTTTCGGTGTTAGGTGTAAGAGGTATATTAAGTATTCTTACTGAGGCACCCTTTTGACCATTCGACCTATTTGTTTTGAGAGATAAGAGTAGGATTAACCATGTAAAATTCTGCAAATACCCTTTATATTATTATCAAATTTGGGCTTATAAATTTTTACTCAATATTCTTCTTCTTTTTTTCTTTCTTTTTTTTTATTATTATTTTTTTATTAATATTAAAGAATTTAACTATCAATTTTTTTTAATATTAATGAATCCAATTGTCAATAATTTTTTACTCAATGTTATTCGCTCTCTCTCTCTTTCTCTTTTGTTGTAAATATTACAGAATCCAACTATCAATAAAATTTTACTCAATTATTTTTGTTTAATATTACACTAGCCATATTATGAGGGTACTAAGAAAAATTGTGTTTGTTTGTTATATATTTTAGTGAGAGTATTAACTATATGAAATACCATAAATACCCTTTGGTGTTTCTGATACATTTTAATATTAAAAATTATATTTTTGTACTATATTATTTTATGTTGATATATTTTTTTGGTATAAATATATTATTATACTATTTTATTTTACTATTAAAAATTATTTTGATGTTAAATTAATTCTATAAAATGAGGGACAAAATAGCATTTTTACCTCCAATTCCATGGGTTTAGATATCAATACCACCTCTCACATGGGATTTCTAGTCCACTCTTTGGAGGCCTTTCATAGTCCCATAATACTTTTAATCTCATGACCACTTTCCAAAACAAATATAATCTTTTGAATCTTAGCACACTACTAATCCTAATCCCATCCTCCAACTTTGAAGACAAACATAGCCTTAGTGATTCTAACAAATAGCAGAGAGATTTAGGCTTGATTTGACATGTTTGAAAAAAGTCAAAAAGTCACTATCCTATTTAAGTCACATCACCTCTCTAACATATCATTTCAAACCCAACCCATATTTCATAAAAAGTCAAAAAGTACACTTATTTAAATCATCCCAAACAACTCCTTAGAAACAAGATGTCTATGCCTAAAACGAAAGAATGATTACTTTTTAGAGAAGTGATTGAGACTCCCTCCAATCACTCCCCCCACCACCCCCCACACACACGTGGGAGCTGGTGATTGGAAAAAAAAAAAACTAGCCAATCACAGCCAGAGGGGGTCGTGGGGTGCCTCCCCGTGGGATACAAATCATTTTTGTACTTTTTATTACCATATTGTATACCCATGATATTAACCATATTATTTGATAAGCTAGTCATAGCAAATATGAATGGTGTCACGTAAGAAAAAGATTATAGATAAAATATTAGTATTTTAATCATTAAATTTAATATTTATTTAAAAAAAATTATTAAACCCAATACAAATATATAAAATAATCTTTTGCTTGAGTTTAGTTGATAAGACATATATTTTTTGTCGATTTTACTTACTAAAAATTAATAAATGATTTAAATTGAAAATAAATCAAAACATTAAAATTTATTATTTATTTTATTACAAGCATCGAATTATGAAATTTTTTTATAACGTCTTGAGATGCCAAATGTTTGCTCTCAAAAATTAGATTATTGGGGTTACAATTATTTCTTCATATCCAAAGTATACTGAAATTTTAGTTTTGATCCCAATGTAAGTGTAGTGTTGATTTTGACAGATATATGTGAATAGGGAATGCTTTTCGACATTATGTGTGCAGTAATCTATCGGCATATCCATTTAAAAAATAAATAAATAAATAATAAAAAATAAAAAAATAAAAAGGAAGAAGAAGTTGGATAGGAACATGTGGTGTCTCCTCGTTTTTGTATCATCTGATTTTGGTTTTTGGGAGGATAGCAAAAGCAACCACTGATATTTATGGGTTGTTTTTGTAAAGTAAGTTAAAAATTAATTTTTTTTTTAAAAATATGTAAAAAATTAAAAAAATAATTTGACTCAAAAGATGTTAAAAATCAAAAAAATTGACTTTTACCCCTTTTTCTAAACGAGGCTAAAATAAAGTCAAATACACCTCATAGTATAGAAATCCATGCCCCTGTAATATGTATGCATCTTTATTATATATTTTATTTTAGTAAATATTGCTATAAATTTTAGTGACAAGTGTTACGTTATTTTTATTAAAAATATCAAAAATAAAATAAAATTTTTTATTTTGTCATTTTTAAAAAAAATCAAATATCACATCAATTTTTCAAAGACATGTAATTTTTTTCAATTTCTTTTATAAAAGTTAAAATATCACTAAATAAATCGATTTCAAACAAAACTTTATATTATAAGGGTAAATTATTAATAGGTCTTGATAGTTTAACTTAATTCTCATCAAATTCTATTGAAAATAAGTTATAATAAAATTATCGTTAAAATTAATTTTTTTTGTGATTTCTTTTGTATATATCGTTAAAAATTAATAATTGATAACTTGTTTTTTGGAATGAGTTTATCAAACATAAATACTTATACTTTAAAATTCATAAGTAACTCCACCACCAGAGAGTTACATATAGTTACAAAATTCATAACGTTAATTAAAAGGAATTGGATCATCTGTGGTTGGATTTCAATTTGACAGTCCAATTCAGTTCACAGTGGATTCATTTAGGTATGATTTAGACAAATATGATTCAATCAATTAGTTCTTGATGTCTGATTGATTTAATATTTTATATGCATGATCTCTTCAAATAATTTTACAAAATAAATAATTTAAATTATCAAGACGACCGTCAAAAAGAAGCTTACAATGAACTAGACAAATTAAATATTTCAATATCAATTTTAATTAAAAAAATACATAATCAAATGCATAGTATATATATATGCATTATTTTAATGGTTCACTTAGATTGAGTTTTTCTCAAGTTGTTATCTCAACTTGAGAAAATATTTGGACTTGATAATCTATTTTGGAATTAATTTTGGTGATTTAAATTGTTCACTTTTTTAGACACGTAGAGTAGAAAATTATGAAAAAAATCAAATTAGTTAGATATCGGTAGTTATATGTTTAAATTATATTTATTTTTAAAAAATAGATAATAAATATAATTTTAAGAATAATTATTTTTTTTGTAATATAAATTTAATTTAAATATATAATTATCAATATTCGACTATTTTTATTTTTTATATAAATATTTTATTTAATAAATTTAAAAAAATAAATTATTGATATCATTAAAATGATAAGTCTTTTAAATTGTCTTTTAAATTCTTAAGCATGGGAAAAGTTTAACCCAGTGCAATTTCCCTGGAGATAATGACAAAAGCTAAGATATAAAAGAAAAAGATAAAGTGTGTATTTAAAGCTTTACAGGAGAAAGGGTGGGTGCAGGGAGCCCAGAAAGGTCGTACAAGTGGCCCATCTTGTTCTTTAACTTTTGTCTCCATTGTTAAGAGAAAGAGAGAGACTGTAGATAGAGGGGGAAAAATTATGCAACAATTTTGAAATATAAGCGAATATAATGAGAAAATATAAAAATGTAAGTGATTTAAAAATATAAAAAATATAAGTAATTAAAGAGAAAATATAGTAAAAAAAAATTACTGAATATAAAGAATTAATATTTTACTTTTTTTATTAATTATATTATTATGAAATATTATGTAATCGTATTCTTAAATTAGGCTGGGTCATGCCTCCATTTTAGAGTGGATGAATTGGAGAGTCCAGTCCGGCCCATTGACCTTATTTTTGAGTTCCTATTTAATAATTCGAATAATTCACATTTTAGGATTTGTGAAGTGCATTATCCCTCACGTCTATCGGATAACGGATACTATACATTCGGTTTGTTTTTATGAACCGTTAATTTTCTAACCATTAATTTTTTTAGATAAAAGTAATCCAAATATATAATATTTGTTATCTGATTGATGCGATTTTTTATAAGAATAATATACTCAATAAATTTTAAAATTTAAACAATTCTAATTATCAAAAAAAGAACTCAAAAAGGCCCCAATAAGCCTAACTAGACCAAACTGTCTCAGACTGGTCAGGATCCCTTAAATTACCGAATAATCAGCTGAGAGAGAGAGAGAGAACAAATATGTATGTGCATATGCATTGTGCAGTGCACAGGCACACATCTATATGTGTGCATGTATTTGTAGGGCCTTGCCAGCCTGTCTTATTACAAAAATAGTGTACTACTCCTTTATCCATTTTAAGCAACAATCATTCAAATAAGAAAAATGTTACACTATGTAATTTTTTAAAAAAATGTGTAATGTAAAAATCTTTTGGAAAAATTGTAAATTAATAGAACAATAAAGAAATAATTGTACTATAAATAAAATTTATTCTAGTGCAATTCTAGTATACAAGAAAGACTTGTACTAAGCACAAAAAAAGACTTACGTCATGTAAATTTTTGTATGGTAAAAATTTTTAAAGGCGAAATTATGGGGTGTACTATAAAATTAAAGTTGTGAATGATAAAATTATTTTTTTTGTGATAAAAACTAGGGACAATTAATTATTTTATACGTATCAATTTTTAATTTATCAAAAATTTAATTATATAAGATCCAATTCCTTATCATTATGAATAAATTTGAAGATAAAAATTGTGAATCTCTCGATTTTTTTATTTTTTATTTTAAATAGAGTGGGTTTCCACACCATGTATTATTGTTGTTTTTGTTTCTTTCAAACCAATAATCTAAAAAATATAATAGATTTGATCGATGGTGGTTTATGTATTTTATATCCTTGAGTCTGATGCAACATTGAACAGATTTTTATTGACTGTTTGGGTATTTTAAAAGTCTTTCCGATACATTGAAAACATAATTTTATTATTATTTTCACATGAACCAGTCTTAAGTTAATCACGAATTTTAAAATAATTTATTAAGCAGTCAAACATAATAAATAAAGGACAAATTACACTAAGAGTCCTTATAGTTTGAGATTCGTGCCATTTTGGTCTTTGATTCAATTGTGACACATTTGATCCTGAATTTTGAATCTTGTTCCAAATAAGGACAATTGAAGATATTATTATTTAATTTCAAGGGCAAAATCGTCAATTTAATAAAATATAAACTAATTTCAAAAAAATAAATGTCAAAAAAATATTTTTAATTTAAAAAAAATATTTTTATCCACCAATGATAAAATTATGTAAAATTGATAAAAATTACATGATTAATTTTTAAAAATTAATTTTACATGAACATTATCCAAACATATAATAAAAATTAATTTGGTAAAATAAATAAATAAATATCTAAAAGATTTGTCAAATCTATATAATTTTATTTTTAGTGAGTATAAATAATTTTTAAAAATTCAAAAATATATGTTTGATATTTATTTTTGTCAAATTAGTTTATATTTTATCAAATTGACGATTTTATCATTGAAAAATCTAATGATATTTTCAATTGTCCTTATTTGAAACAAGATTCAAAATTCAAGATCAAATGTGTCACAATTAAAAAGTTAGGGACCAAAATGACATAAGTCCCAAACTATAAGGACTGTTAATATAATTCACCCATAAATAAATGTAGAACAGGTAAGCCAGAAAAAGCCCAAATAACTCAATAAGATAATTGCCCTGAGTGATGTAGTTCATAGGTTGCTTGCAACACTTCCCCCCCCCCCCCCCCCCCCCCCCCCCCCAAAATAGGTTGCTTGCAACACTTTCCCCCCCCTAATAAAAAAATATAAAAAATTGTGTCATGATATTTAGTACAGTTCCGTTTACTACTTCTTATGAGTTAGAAATAATTTTAAAAAATTAAAACAAATTTATTACTGAAAATTTAAAAAATTAGTGTTTTTAGATTTTGATTTGTTATTATCTTGTTTTTTAACTTGTAAGAAGTTGCATTGAATAGACTCCCTCTTTTTTTTTCTTTTTCTTTTTTTGACTTTTAGAAAAGAATTAACTTAATTTGATTCAGTCCAAAGTTATCAAATTATAGGTTTTGTTTAGAGAAAATTAGTGAAACATCCCTCTCTAATTTTGTATAGTAGGAGAGGTCTAAGATATTTTTTTTTATCAACTAAGGTCCCTCAACATTTTCATAGAGAAAATTCGACTTAGAGAAATTTTTCCCAACTTAGAGAAATTTCACTCGATTCAAAGAAATTTTAGTCTTGACTCAGAGAAATTTCGAAATTTCTCTAATATGATCATAGATAAATTTCTTTGTAAAAATTGAAATTTCTCTGAATTGAATAAAATTTCTCTAAATCAAATTTTTTTTGTAAAAATATTAAGAGATCTTAACTACTATAAAAATATTATATATCTTATATCTTATATCTTATAAAATTTAAATATTCGAAATCTTAAAAAAATTCTCTTTTTATTTGACCGTACCAATGGCTTCCTTTTCCATGGTCCTGAATCATTGTAATGTCTATTTGGTGTAATTATTAACTAAAATGCTGATAATACAAAAAAAAAGTAGAAACCAAGTATTCCTCTTTTTCTGATAAATAAAACTTGTTCATACTATCTTTACTATAAAGTAAAAGATACACGAAGAGTCTAATACAAACTCCCAAAATTTTAAAAAATAAAAAATAAAAAAGTATAAATGACTCAAATAGTGTAAGAAAATTTACTTATAAGGGGTTGTTTAGGATGAATTATATAAGTGTATTTTTTTATTTTTTGACTAAAAATGTAGAGGAAAAAATATGTATGTTTGGGATAATTTTTTGACTTTTTATGAAAAAATATGTATTAAAATATTGTATCAACTAACAAAATTACTGAAGTGCCCTTCTGAGCACTGACCTGCACTGTGCTGTGTCAGTGCACTGCACTGCTGATTGCTGCGCTTTTCTTTTTTTTTTATAAAATTTTTGTGCATGTCAGTAAGGGCATTTTAGTCTTTTTGCCCTATGTGTAAGCTGATTTTTTTTATTAGTGAATAATGTTGATTTTTTTACTTTTTTTTAGTAACTTTTTGACTTTTTATCTATTATAGATGATCTCAAACAAGCACTAAATCCAATTTTGAGGAATGATAATCCATTTAATTCTAAAGATTTTCTTATGAACCAATTAGTCTCATTAATTGTAGAAAGGTATATTTAATATATTATTTAGAAATTAAATTTACAGTTATACCCTTATTATGTTTCCTCCCTCCTTTTTTTTTTTTTTTTGTGTGCTAGAAAGGTAATGTATATAATTTATGAAAATCAAATTTGGGATGAATTTTTATATGAGAATCTTTTTTATTTAAAAAACATTTCAAAAGGAGTACAAAAATGATTTGAAATATGAGATCCTTCAAACATTCCAAAAATATGTGGGATTCTTCAAATATTTCAAAAAGAGTACAAAAAATTTTTAGTAAACTTTGGGCAAATATATAATTTCAAACTATAACACTTAAACGTAACACTTCAATGTAACACTCAAAAAAAAAAATTCTTAGTATACTTTTTCTAAACGTAACACTCCAATATAACACCGCAAAAAAATTTCTTAGTGTAACATTTCAATGGAACACACAAAAAAAACTCTTTGTTGTACTTTTCCCAAATGTAATACACCAAAAAAAAACTATGAGATTCTTCAAACCATTCTAAAAGAATATGGGATTCTTCAAACCATTCCAAAATGATGTGGGATTCTTCAAACCATTTCAAAAGAAGTATAAAATTTCCTTAGAAAGTTTTAAGCAAATGTATAATTTCAAATTGTGAGTATTACATTTAGAAAAATTACATTAAGGAATTTTTTAGTATTTTTATGTGTATTACATTGGAGTATTACGTTTGGGATTACATTGATTGGAGTGTTACGTTTGAAAAAAATACACTAAGGAGTTTTTTTTATATGTTACATTGGAGTGTTATATTTGGAAAAAATATACTAATGAGTTTTTTTTGAGAATGTTATGTTGTTACGTTTGAAAAAAGTGCACTAAAGAATTTTTTAGTGTTTTACATTAGATGTTACGTTAGTGTTACGTTATTAAAGTGTTATATGTATATATATATATATTTTTTTTTGTAATGTGAAATTTGTTCTAGGAGAAAAAATCCAAAACCTCTATAATGCGAATTGCCCATATATATAATTTTACATTTAGAAAAATCCACTTTTATCTTTAGAAAATTAAACCTAAACATGTATGTCACTATCCTTTTGTGTAATTTTTATTTTAGTAAGACCTTTGGATTTTAAAAAAAAAAAAAAAAAAAAAACTAAATAATTTACAATATCATATTTTAAAATTTATTGATACTTCACATAATAAATTATACCAAACAGCTTGACGGGATTTGCTTAATTGTTTGCATGGAAGAATGCACATGACGATCTTATGGGATGGTGGAGAAGAACCTCAGGTTATTAGCTTAGAGCATCTCTAATGGTTTGTCATTGGAGCTGTCATTGCTATAATATAGCAGCTGTGTTGAATTTTGATGCTCCAATGGCAAAATATAGTAGCTGCCAAATTTGAGAAATGTCAAAGCTTGTGTCAAATTTGGCACAAGCTTGGGCAGCTACCATTTGTGCCAACTCAGCCAAAACCAACTGTTTCTCTCCCTCCCTCCCTCCCTCCCCCCTTCCCCAACATCTGTTTCACCATTTTTATGTTTTAGAATTCACCAAAAAAAATTTTGAATAATTTTTTTTTAATTTACCCGAAATTAGCAAATTCAAACAAATGCAACAAGTATTTTTTTAATTTGGTCGAATTCAAACAAATTCATCAAATTCAAACAGATTCAAAAAAAAAAAAAAAACAGATTCATCAAATTCATAATGAGCTCAACAAGCAATTTCATAACTGAAAATATGAACAAAATTGAAAATAATGAACAAAACTGAAAATAAGAAATACCTGGTTTTGGTAGTTCAATGTAGATCTCGTCGCCGATCGTCTATTCGATCTTGTACCATTGCCGATTGTCCTTTTCAGAGAGGAATGAGAGAGAAAGGGGGTGGGGGTAGACGGTGGCCGATCGTCTTTTTGAGTATATACCGTCGCCGATCAAAGACAGAAAGATGAAAGATAGAGTGACAATGAGAGAGAGGTAGATATGGATAGCCGATCGAAGAGAAAGAAGACATAGAGACAGAGTGAGAATGAGAGGGAGAGGGAGACTGAGTGAGAGAGAAAAGAGTGAGAGTGAGAGTGAGAGTGAGAGACGAATCCGAGAGTGAGAGAGAAAGTGAGAGAAGGGAGTGAGAAAATTCAATGTTCTTCATCACCGATCGAAGAGAGAGAGAAGAGAGTCAGAAGATTCAATGTTCTTCATCACCGATCGAAGAGAGAGAGGGAAAAGAGTAAGAGTGAGAGTGAGAGTGAAAGTGAGAGACAAATCTGAAAGTGAAAGGGACATGGAGGAGGAATGAGAGAGACAGTGAGAGGGAGAGGAAGAAAATGTTGGATGATTCTACACAAATCATTTCAACCATTCAAGACCAACACGTGGACGGTGGTGATGACAATTGATAGAGCAGTTGTGCTCTGTTTGGCTTTAAAAAAAAAAGAAAAAAAAAATTAGTTAAAATAAACACTACCTTGTGTCAAACGGTCATGTCTTCAAACTCAAACGGCTATTATATTGAAACGGTAATATTTTGAATTTTTATAAATAGAAACTCTTTATCTGAATTTTTTTTCACAGCAACCATTGTACATTTCATTTTTCTTTTCTTCTCTCTTCATCTCAATTTGATTTCATAATAAACTTCCGAAATTATATTATTTTTAGTTTTTTCACACAATCACTATGGAAAAGTTCATCAAAAATAAAGAAAGGAAAATCTTTCACTACTGAAGAAGATGTGGCAATTTGTAGAGCTTGGTGTCACATTACTGAAGACCCAATTGTTGGGAATTCGCAATCTCATGCTCATTTTTGGGGAAGAATTTTTGAAAATTATTGCTCGCTGCAAAATGATCACTCAAGAACACAAGTGTCAATCTCATCTCGATGGGGTGTAATCATGAAATGTTGCAACAAATTTTGTGGGTGTTTGGCACAAGTCGAAAATCTACACCCAAGTGGAATATCTCAAGTTGACATAGTAAGATTTCATATTCATTTATTTATGTTAGTTTATTTATTTATTTATTTTGTCTTATTTAAAAATGAACTAATTAATTAATGTAATAATTTATTGATATAGATGCTTCAAGCAAAACTGTTATACCAGCAAGATGAAAACAAATATTTTACTTTTGAATATTGTTGGTCAATCTTACAAAATAATATTAGGTGGCAAGATGTAACTCCTACAAACACAATGAAGTCAATGATACATACATCGTTTTCCCCTAATTCAGCCCCCGACTCTCTTATGAATAACTGCATTTCTCTTGAAGATGACACAAGTCTAAGTGTTGGTAACAATCCAATTGTTGGTGAGGGCAATATCTCTGCAAGGGGTAAAAGACCTATGGGTAGGAAAGCCTCAAAAGAATTATTTCGGAGAAATCAAGTCGTTAAAGCTGAAGTCCAAGAAATGAGCATACAATTGGAGACATTTAACCAACACCTTACTGAGAAGGGAAAAAAAAAGATGAAAGAGAAGAAAAAATGATTCAAGCACTAGAGGAGATGAAAGAACTTGAGATCAGAAAACAAGAACATGAGATAATGACTACGAACATTTCTTATTTGAACTCTCAGGCAAAAGCATATTACACAATGTGAAAAAAATGAGATTTTAGCCAAGTGGTCCTCAAATGTCAACAGCCCAAATTACTATTTTCCCATGCCTCCTGATGAATAATTACGGGACAATGTATTTTTTTGCAATGTCATTTATTTTTTAATGTAATTGTTAGTCTTTATTTGTAATTTTATTATAATAAATGAAGATAATTTTATTAACTGACATTAAATGAAATAGTTTTATTATAATAAAAAGACATTAAATATATTTTTTCCCATTTTTTAATTTTTTTTCATTTTTTATATTTGTCTAGTAGGGAATAATATAAATATATAATTTTTTTTTTACAAACAGTTAAAAAAATGTCATAAAAGACAAAAAATAAACAAAAATAAAATCACAAAAAAACCTATATCCAAACAACACCTACAAACTTGGTAAGAAAGTTGGTTGAGATTTGTCAAAATAATAAATAACCATTGGAGCACCATTGTTATAATTTGGCAAAATAGCACTATTCATATTTTGTCAAATTATAGCAATAGCAATGAAAATATAGTAACAACCACTAGAGATGCTCTTATAATAACTTAAAACTTGGAGTTTAGGGGTTTGTTCTGTTTAGGTTTCATATTCAATTTAAACAATTAACAAAAAATCGTTAAGGCTATGGATAGAGGAAAACTTATTTCGAAAGGCTTGTTTGAATCAAAGGTTTGTTTAGACAGTAGAAATTTTTAGTCTGATATATAAAAATTGACCCAGAATATCCTTTCCCCCCCCTCAAAAAAAAAAAAAAAAAAAGAAAATGGAAGAGAAGGGGGTCACGTGCCCTGCTGACGACACATCATGCGAGCCATTAAAAAATTTTTGCACTATCATCAAATGCCTGAAGGTTTTTATTTATTTATTTAAAAGGATTTTTTTTTATAAAAATTCTTTGATCTTAAAATTTTACAAGATAAAAGACATACAATATTTTTATAGTAATTAAAGTGACTCAATATTTTTATAGAGAAAATTTGACTTAGAGAAATTTGACCCCGACTTAGAAAAATTTCAATTTTATCTGTGAAAATTAAAATTTCTCTGACTCTAGGGCAAATTTCTCTGAGTTAAATTTTCTCTATAAAAATTTTCTCTACTAAGGCAAACCGTCACCTCTGCGACTTGGAAAAGGTTTTTCAACACTATCGCAAATTCTACCTCAATATGAACTCTCTCAAGTGTGCCTTTGGAGTTACCGTTGACAAGTTCCTTGGTTTCCTTATACACCAGCGGGGGATTGAAGTACATGGGGACAAGATCAAGTCAATCATGGAGATGCCTCCGCCACATTCTCAAAAAGCTCTGAAGAAATTCCTAGGCAAAGTGTCATACCTTAGGAGGTTTATTTTAGCTCTTGTTGAGATAACCTTCCCCTTTGGGACACTGCTGAAAGAGAATCACAAGTTTGAATGGTTGTAAGAACACCAACAGACATTTGATATGGTGAAGCAAACACTTACCTCCCCGCTTACAATGATTGCCCCACAGCCTAAAAAGCCTCTACTACTGTACCAGACCTCTACTCTGCGGTCTATTAGAGCCCCATTTGTCCAAGACATAGATGGCATTGAGAAGCCAGTCTATTATATCAGTCGCAAAGTCAATGGTGCCGATTCGCGATATATCCCAATTGAGAGGCATTGCTTAGCCTTAATCTTCACAGCACAGAAGTTACGCCACTACTTTTTGGCACACCCGATCCAAGTTGCGACCCGAAGTGATCCAGTTCGTTACTTGCTGAGCAAGCCCGCTCTGACCCGGAGAATGGCAAGATGGCTCTTGGCTCTAGCGGAATATGATATTGCTTGTGTTGCTCCTAAGACTATTAAGAACTAAGCACTTGCGGACCTACTGGCCCAGTTTCCATTTGGTGAACATGAACTTGCAGAGGTACCTCTACTGGGTGAGTTCCATGTCTCAGCAGCTGCGATTGAGACTTATTGGGACTTAAAGTTTGATGGAGCTTCCGGAGTTGGGAAAGGTGGAGCTGGTGTCACACTAACCAGTCAAGAAGGAGAGAAGTTCTATCTATCATATAAGCTTGACTTTGAGTGTTCAAACAATGAGGCTGAATATAAAGCGTTGATATTGGGCCTGATAGCTGCCCAAAAGAAAGGCCTCCGCAAGTTGAGAATCTGGGACGACTCCAAGTTAGTTGTCAAGCAAACAATGGGTAATTTCGCCTTGAAGGAGCCTCTGTTGGCCCCATATCGCACTATAGTCCAAAGGTTGCTTGCTCAGTTTGACGATGTCCAAATCCAGCATACCTCTCGAGCACATAACCGTTTCCCCGATGCCTTGGCTACATTGGGGGTAAAAGTGGAGATACCAGATGATAGTATAGCCATCGTCATCGAGAAAAGAACAACACCCGCAGTGTTAACTGAAGAACATGCAGAGCAAGATGCTAAGGGGTGGAAAGCAGATATAATCCAGCAGCTGAAAACAGGTCAGGGAACAATTAGACCAGCAGAACTTGCATCATTTCTCCTCCTTAGAGGAGAGTTGTATTTTCGTGGTCCCAACAACTTGCTGGAAAGATGTGTCGGTAGACAAGAAGTAACTTACAGACTTAAGCAAATCCATGCTAAGTCTTGTGGAGATGGAGATATTAGTTTATACCGACGAATACAAAAGCAAGGGTATTACTGGCCAGAGATGGAGAAGGAAAGTACTGAGTTGCAGAGGCAATGTGCAAAGTGTCAATCCCATCCTAAGGAAGAGGAAGCCCATTTCTTAAGCAATGAAGAATAGAGGCAACCATATATCGACTATCTTGGAAATGGCACACTGCTCGAGAACAAAGCCAATGCGATCAGAGTTAAGAGGTAAGCCTTCCGCTTATTCCTTGACCAAGGTAAGCTGTACCGAAGAAGCTTCGAGGGGGAACCTTTAGCGTGCTTATCAAAAGATGAGGCAAATGAGGTGCTAAGGGAAGCCCACAAGACAGAGCATTAAGGAGGGCAACGGCTATGTGGACATCTCATTCACCTCGGCTACTACTGGCCAAGAATGGAAGAAGATGCTAAAAACTTAGCGAGAAGATGCCAATCCTGTCAAAAGTTTGGGAATTTGATACATGCACCGGCAGTTGAACTACACAACATCAAGACCCCTTATTCGTTTCATACTTGGGCATTCGACTTGATAGGTCCTATAGCGCAGCAGTCCAAAGGCTATAGATGGATACTTGCAGCAACCAATGTCAACACCAAGTGGGTAGAGGCTATACCAATGAGGAAGGCAGATAGGGTAGGAGTAGCCAACTTCATCAGAGAGAACATAATCTGTAGGTTTGGTATACCCAAAGTAATGGTGTCTGACAATGGAACTCTTTTTGTAAATCGCCATGTGGGAAGATTGCTGGATGCCTACCAAAATAAGTATCATAAGTCTAGTCCATACTATCCCCAAGGAAACGGACAAGCTGAGGCAACCAACAAAACCCTCATCTGAATACTGAGTAAGATGATGGATGAAGCAGAGGGCACATGGTCTGAACAACTCCCCATAGCACTCTGGGCATATAGAACGTCAAAGAGGAAGCCAACTAAGGCAACCCCATTTTCCCTAGTATATGGGTCCAAAGTTGAGTTACCAGTTGAGTTGGCAGCATCCTCAACAAGAATAGCTATGTCAGCACATTTAGTTCCAGACAGCAGGAACAATGACATAGAAGCAGCTGAAGAAAGAAAAGATCGAGCCTGGCGGACAATGGAAAAGTATCATTAATCCATAGCCTGTGCCTACAAAAAATTTGTTCAAACACAGAAAGTTCAAGGAAGAGGACTTAGCATAGAAAACAGTGGACGCAATCATGCAGGGGTAACCAATCCCCAAGTTCTTACCCAGATGGGAAGACCCCTACAAAGTTGCCAAGGCAAGCAGCAGCAGATACTACAAGTTGACAAGGGTAGATGATGGGTTCAGAACTGGTCTTGTTAACGCCAAATATGTCAAAAAATATTTTCCTTAGTTCCTTTTGTTCAGGAAAAGAGTTGTAAAGTTTATTTGTTCATGTTTCCAAGGCAAAGTGTAAAGAAAGTGTCACACACTTAGTAAACCTTTTGCTCGCATATACACTTAGTGTGAGGAAAGTTTTCCATACATAGTGAAATTTTATCCTTGTAAAAGCTTAGTCATGGTGAAATTTTGTTCACTGTAAGAGTTTTGCTTATCTTTAGAAGCTATGTAAAAGAAATGTAAATAAAGCAATGACATGAAACTCAAAAGTACTACCAAACATCCATGCTTTTCATAAAAGTCAAACTTTCATAACATGATTACAATGTTTGAAAAAAAGTTGTGACAGAGAAAAGAAAAAAGCGAAAAGAGAACTACATCATGTCAGACCCTTCATCAAGGAGTCTGTCAAACCAACATCCTGAGGTAGCTGAGCAATAAGAGCAGAATCTTTGTCCCTGAACCGAGCCAGGTTTTGGCAATGTTACTCCAAGGCACTCTCTCAATCTCTGATGGTCCCCTCCAAAGAAGCATTCATGGCTAGCGTGCTCAAGGAACCCATCAACCACCTGGAGCCTTGCCTTCATCTAGGACAAGTTCAAACCATTCCCCTCAAGCTCACTGAGGTTTGCCTCAGCACCTTCCATAAGCTTGCCCAAAGTCATTTTTAGCTCGGCGCTGATAGCAGGCTTCGAAGCTCACTAGCTTGGCGCTGATAGTAGACCCTAAGACTCACTGGTTTGAGCTGATAGCAGGCCCAGTGATACCAGTATACTGCGCAGAAGTTGCAGAGACAATGGGATCAGAAGTTTCAACGGTAGCAGCGGCAGCCTCTAAGTTCATAGTCAACTTTGCCAAGCGAGCCAAGCCTAGATTGACAATACTAAACTCAGCCGCGATGTTTTCAACTTTTGCAGCAATTTGGGTTCTAACAACCTCAACATGTGAAACTAGTGGAGACCAGGTAGGAGAAGAACCCATAAGCAACCTCCACATTGAGTAGTTTCAACCCAAGAGATATGTTTACCCTATGATCAGCTCTAGGCGTCCCAAGAACTAAGTCTCCACCACCACCTTCTACTACCTCTGCATTTTCATTAAGGAAGCTCCTTATGACCACTATTACTACCCCTTTCGGTGCCAGAAGTCATTATGCTTTGAGGTTTGGACCGATGAAGCAGCAAGCCAAGGGGTACATTATCACCATCATTGAAGTCTAAAGAAAGTCCCTCAATACTGGATGAGCTACCTAGGACTAAGAAAGTAATAACAGAGACATTGTCCCTTTCTGAGATGAACAGACCCTAGACAAAGAAAGACACATTTATGCAACCATAGTTAAAGAAGTACTAAGTGAAGAAACATTACTAGTAAGGTTCACTTAAAACCTAACATTATGCATGCGCAGAAAAGCACATGTTCTCCACACGCATAGGGGACAAATGTAGAGGGTCTGAAATTAAAGTCCAAATTAAGTATGGAACTAAGTGCGGAGGTCACCTCTGTTAGGTGACTAGGAATGATTAAAGGAGCATGGGCTAAAGCCTAAGGGAAGTGGGCCAACAGTGGGCCGAAGCAGGTCCGACCCGCCAAGGGTCCAAGCAGACTCCACAAAGAAAAATGCCTAAGTCAAGTTGTGGAGGCAACATTTGCGGTGGTAAAGTTGCGGAGGGAACATGTGCAGTGGGAAAGTTGCAGAGGCCAAGTTGCGGAGGCACTTTGATTCAGCGCCGCCATTCCTAATATCGTCGGTCCCGCCGCAATCCGAAGTTGCTGAGGGAAAGAGAAAGCCGAAGTAACTAAGTTGCCGAGGCAACACTTACAACGACCAAGTTGCGGAGGCACTTTGACTCAGCGCCGCCATTTCTAATATATTCGGTTTCGCCACCATCCGAAGTTGTTGAGGGAAAGAGAAAGCCGAAGCAACTAAGTTGCAGAGACAACACTTGTACTGACCAAGTTGTAGAGGCCAAGTTACGGAGGCACTTCGTCTCAGTGCTGCCATTTCAAGTAATGTCGGTGTCGCTGCCATTCCAAGTAATGTCGGTACCACAGCCATCTTGAGTTACTGAGGAAAGGAGAAAACCGAAGCAACTAAGTTGCCGAGGCAGTACTTGCAGCGACCAAGTTGCAGAGGCATTATGTCGGTGCCGCTATCTCTAATATTCTCGATTCTACCATCTGAACTTGCTACAGGAAATGGCTACCTCAGCAACTACGACCGCAACAACTAAGTTGCAGAGGGAATACCCTGCCAAGGTGATAGTAGCCTTTGAGAGAGGCTTTCCTCTGCAAGTAGGGGCTAATGTCTGGTGCTGATAGCAGGCCCCAAGGCATTACTGGCCTAGGGTTGATAGCAGGCCCCATAGTTCATTTAACTTGGCGCTGATAGCATGCCCCAAGGTTTACTAGTTGGAGCTGATAGCAAGTCCAAAAATACCAGTTTACTGTGGCGACCCCGCGAAGATGGGAGCAGGGTAGCCCGAATATAAGGGACTCCCTTTCCATTACCTAGGTCATGAACTTGCCTTAGTCGCACAGGCAGGACTAAGGAAGCCCCCCATGGGCTTGGTACTAAGGCACAACATGGCTGATAGTAGGCTTGGTTGTGGCCTTCACCCTGGGCAGCTAGGGAGTTTGTGGTTAGGTGGCTAAAGGTGGACGATTCGCTGAGGTGAACACGAATGTAGTCGATAACAGGCTAATGGAGTCCTGAGAATGCATGTACTGGTCAAATAAAACTGAGAAGGCAGGTGCAGCGGCAAGGTTCACCGCTACAAGTGCACTTGCTGAGGTTCAAGCTGAGAAGGCAAGTGCAGAGGCAAGCACTCCCGCTGTAGCCACATTTGTTGAGCCTTAAAAGGGAGTTGCAGTGCCAAACACTTCCCGTTACAACTACACTTGCTGAGGCTCAAAAAAGGTAGTTGCGGAGGCAAACAGATAGTACACAGTACATGCAGAGGGACACGTGGCACCTTCAGCCTGGTGGCTCAAGGTATAATATTTCATGTGATCCTCCGGGACACATGTCTTCTCTCTATTTGGCCACTTGGTGTTTTCTTGGCACTAAGGAAAAGCCTATAAATAGGACCCATTTCCCAAGGTTCAACAAGAGGAATTTTGGGGATTTGGAGGAGATGCTGCCCAATTTGGTACTGCCATACACTTCTTCTTGAGACACTTGCTTCACCCTCACTCAGCTATACACTCTCCAACTCCCAGATAGTTGCTGCTACTCATTCTTCAACCATTTCCGCCATTATTGGACTATTAGCATAGTTTTGCCTTTCTAATTACCTCTCTAACCTTGAACCCCCCCCCCCCCCCCAACACTTTTCTATTATATGATCAAGGAGCCAATTTTGTCAATGGCAAAGATTAATTATTTCTTTTTTTATTGTAGGGTCCTTGTAGAGTATTCCTTGTATTATATAGTGGTTATGGTGTTGGACTGTAGTTATATATTGTCAGATTTTCTTAAATAATTAATTGTTTAATTTAATGTAATAATCTTAATATTTATTAAAATATACTATTCTCTCAACAATTGATTTTTTTTTTTTTTAAAAAAAAAAGGACTAAAGTTCACAAAGACAAAAACCAATTTATCAAAGACAAGGAGGCATTCAATGTAGAAAATAAAAGAATAACAAATGCGAAAACGAAATGCATTTGCTTGGTTGTGCTGGTTCATATGTTGTTCTTCAGCCTTCTACTTTTTAATTGTGTTTGGTATCCAGTTGAAAAAAATTATATATTTTTTTTATCTTGTTTCTACTAATTTTTAAAAAAAGTTATGTTAAATTTTTTAATTTTTAAGTTCGTCTTGTGTAAATGAATTAAAAAGTAAAAAAATTTAAATTTTTATTTTGTTGCTAAAGATATATAATAATAATAAAAAAAAAAATGCCAAAACATCAAACCTTTTTTGGCTTCTTTTTTTAAAGTTCTTTTTGAATTTTTTTTTTTGAATTTTTTTTTTAAAACTTTTACGATTTGTCTAATTAAGTACAAGACAACAAGTGTAAATTTTTAAATTTTTTAAAAAAATTTAGCTAAAGACAAAAAAAAAAATTTAACAAAAAAATCAGTAAACAAACTAACCCAAAAAAAAGGCAGAGGGGGCTTTCTCAACAAGGCCACCAGGACTGAGTAAGGAATCTGTGAAATTCGTAATTTGATCTGGTCTAGTCTAATTTGGTAAGTTTAGATTGATTTTTTGAATCCGTAGTTCAGTTCCGGATTGAAAAATAAAAAATCCGTATTCTACGGATCGGTTCCAGATTGAACCCCACTGTTCCGGATTGAAAGCGATCTGAACCGCATACAATTAACTTATATTTATATTATACATCCCCTCGCATAGTATCTTCTCTTATTCCATATAAAATCTAAACCTAAACCTAAACCTAAATTCGCATAGGATCTTCTTTTATTGGTTGGTTTTTACTTTTAATTTATAATGATCTAAATATTTATGGTGGAACCAATTTTCTTATGGTTGTTTAAATTCTAGAATAGTATGTCGCTATTATGAAAATATATGTTACTATTGTAGAACTAATATGATACTATGTTTATGTTTTTATAAAATTAAAATGTTTTATTTTATTTTTTGTTATTTAATGGTGTGAATCCATGATCCTAAACCGATCCAATTCATGTTTAAATAGATTGGTTCGGATTGATTCCATGATTTAAACGGATTGGATTAGTTCCAATCTTTTAGGAATCATAGATAATGAATTGGTCCTGATTTTATCCCAATCCGGACCATGCTCATCCCTGAAGGCCACAAATACATGTGTTTATGTGTATGAGCACATGGATGCATGCATGCATGTATGTTTGTATATCTACATTTTTTTTTTTTTGAACACCCTTTGTTTGGCATGCTAGACATTTTGACTTTTTAGTTATTTTAGTTACAAAAAGATAAAATAAGATTCTTAGCCTAATAAGAAAAAATATTACATTCAAATCATAATCATTTCATTTTTTCTCTCACAAAAGTCAAAAAGTCTGTCCCAAACGAAACTTTTTAGCCGTAGACAAAAAACCAAAAACCAAAAAGCCAACTCTCATTCCAAACGAACCCATATGTATAATTTTAGAGAGAGAAAGTTTGCTGCATATTTATGTATGTATGTATGTCTTAATCGTTCTTTCACAAGATTTTTTTTTGAGAATTTATATAAAAAATTAAATTAATTAGATGATTATAATTGCATGGATCACATTGAATTTCATAGAAATAGATGATCTATTTTTAAAATTATATTTATTTTATATTTTTAAAAAATAAAATGTGATCTAATCATGTCATTAAAATTATTCAATTAAATTTTTACATGACTAATTATTTTGAAAGACCTTACAAAATTAACAATTAATGATTCATAACGGGCTAATAAGACCTTCCCCAACTGAAGACAATGCCAACTCAAAGCAAGTCCATTATCAAATTTTAAAATTTCATCCTTGCGTGTCATATTTGTTTATATAATTTGCTAGTTTGTACAATTTCGTTATGCTTTTAGAATGGGTTCACCATTTTGGTCTGACCCAAGTTTGAGAAATTATTTCAAATATTATCATGGAATATGAGCTTGGATTGATCCTGTCCAAACCTAATCCATGTCAATCATAAAAAATTATAGATCATAATTTATTATAATAGTCTTGTTGTGACAATTTAACAACATATGTTTAAGATTAAAGTAAAATATGCCGTTTTAAGTGTGTGATTTTAATATTATTTTATTTCAATTTTAATTTTTATTATTAAATTATATATTTTAGATGTGTTTTATTGTGATAAAAGCAAAACAAAATTATTGCACAAAAACCGAACTCATTATTATCTCTTGAAAAATAAGTTTTGAGTGTGTCGAAATATATATATTAATCAACTGATGATCTTCGACAGAACATGCTTTATAGTATATGAAGTCCATTTGTTTCTCATAATGGAAAGAAAGGTACTACGCATGTGCCCAATGACCTAATAAGATGATGATGGGTCGACTGCCCATGTGGTCCAGATTATTATGGATTCGTTTCGAAACCTACAAACATAAGAAAAATTATCTGTAAGTCCTGATTGAAATATGTGTATATTGTTTAATTTAATAATTTTTTGAGTTGATTTAAAAGTCTTACATACAAGGTTTTGAAAAGTGGTTGCGGTCGCTGTAACAGTGGCGGTGACGCGGTTGCGGTTGCGGGGTGTAAAGGCCATAGCGTAACGGTTGCGGTAACTGGAACCGTGAATTTTTTTATTTTTCGCACAATTTGAAAAAAACTTACCGATACGCACATTTTTTTTCCATGATCATATTTATTAGGTTTTAAAATAAATATTGATCAATTTTTGTAAATTTTTAAGTTTGATCTAATATATTTTGTATTTTTAAATCACTATAAACTAAATTTTTTACATTTTATTTTAATAATTAATAACTTTATATTATACAAAAAATCAATCGCTAACTATTATATATAAGATAAACAATGACAAAAGTAAGATAATAAATAAAAACTTAAATATATATATATATTTTAATCAAGCCAAATAGATAATGACCACACTTATTATTATTATTTTCAAACAATATATAGATAGACACACACAAACAAAATGGTTGAGTGATAGCAGCTGAATACAAGAGCATAGGTCTTATAGCTTCAACAAATCAATAACCTGTTCTTCATCTTCCCTCTTCTCTTCTCTCTCTCTCTCTATCTGTTGTTCCTCCATCTTCCCTCTTTTCTCTCTATCTCTCTTCCCCCATTTTCAATTTTTTTTTTTTGCGTGTTTTTTTGAAAGAAGCAATTCGGAACCGTTACGTAACGGTGTGTAACAGGCCATTACGGCACTATTACGACCGCTATAGTGGCCGCTACGGCCGACACACCTGTGAATCTCAATCACACTGCAAAAGCGGCCGTAACGGGTGGCGGCAACCACCACAACCGTTACGTAACGGCGTTACGTAACGGTTGTGGCCGCTTTTTAAAACCTTGCTTACATATTTTTCTGTCTTTCTCTTTTTTGTTTCATTCTTTACGTTTTCTTCTTCTTCCTTTTTTTTTTTTCCTTCTTTTTGTTATGTCTGATGATTGGTGATCATACCTTCTTTGTTTTCTTTCTAATGTATAGTCACCGATAACTGACGATCACCATTGATTGTGGTTTACTGACAACCACCAACCGCCGATATCAACTCGTGACTTCATACTCACTGACGGCGAAGAAAATAAGACTACATCAGATTTGAATAGATCTACATAAGATCCGATTAGATCTAAACTAAAAATAGTTGTCCGAGTACAATATTCTTTCTATATCTATTTTTTCCTTCGATTTTTCAATTTTTCTACCTCTTCTCTGTTATATACGTCTATTTTTCTGTTTTAATAGATAAAAATTTTAAATCTTGAATAAGTTATTTTTAAGGGGTTGTTTAGAATAATCTAAACAAGTGCACTTTTTGACTTTTTATAAAATATGGGTTGGATTTGGGTTAGGTTTAAAGTGATGTGTTAGAGAAGTGATGTGACTTAAATAAGATGATTTGACTTAAATATGATAGTTACTTTTTGTCTTTTTGACTTTTTTGAAATTTGCCAAACCAACCCTAAGTTTTAATTACAGGCGGTGCAAACTGTAAAATTTTACAATTTTAGCTTTTTTGGTGCTGAAATGAATCATGTTTTAAAACTGTAAAATTTTACAGTTTCATAACATGTTTTCCAGCTTAATACAATAATGCTTTGAAACTATAACATTTTATAGTTTCAAAACTTATTTTTCAGTTTGATCAACATTACAGATTATTTGCTTAAACCCTAAAAAAATTGAAAAATAATATATACTTTTTCCTATTATTATTTGTTATTGTTATGTTTTTTAACTATAATTTCTCCATTTATTCATTTTTTTTCCCGGCAATATTCTGAATATTCTAGTGAGTCTCCGATGATATTCTTGACATTTTTCAGTGACGTTCAAAACACTCTGGCGAACTTCCGGCAATGCTCAAAACACTCCGGCAAATTTCCGGTGATGCTCTGATAACTTTTCGGTGATGTTGAATATTTCAGCAAGTCTTCAGTGAGTCTGAAGGAAGTTGTTGGATGTAATAACATTTTTAAAGTTATAAAAAAAAAAAAGCAAAAAAAGAGAGTTTTTAGTAACAATTAAAAATATGTAAGACTAATGATGCAAGTATTTTATTTTGAGATTAGATGGATTTTAAACTTTGTGTATGTGACTTATTAGTAAGTGCCAAAAAAAAAAAAAAAGGTTTAAATTTTGGTTTAAAAAAATATAAAATCATTAAATTATTTGTTAATAGTTAAAAAAATCAAATTTCATATCAAATTTTTTATTCACAAAAAAAATTTTTTTTTGACAACTTTCTAAGTATGCTAACTTTTTAAATTTTTAAAAAGAAAAAAATAAATAAATATCAAGCATTATTAGCTTTGAAGTTGCCTATTTATGATCAGTTAAATCAGAATGAAAACTCCCGTCCACAAATGTAGACTGGACTGGTTGTTTGGGGCTCACTATGGACCCAATTCCGGTAATTCAATCCTTTGATTTTGTGTGTCCTTCTATTAATTTATATAAAAAATTAAATTAATTCAACAATTAATAATATTATGTATATATATATATTTAAAAAAAAATAGTAAATGACTTTGAAAATAAATATTTTATTTTATAAAGACACAAGTAACAAAATAATATGATTATAATTATCAAATTAATTTTCTTTTATTTTTTTTATTCTTATAAACGTTGTACACACATAACAACCTAAAAGATGAATCAATTAAATTACCGAAATTAAATCCGCGAGAGACCTCACGGAAACAACAACATTATAAATCGAGGCTTATATATTTAGAATTTATCTAGAAATATAAATTAGTGATTCAAAATTATTTTATAATTTATGTTAGGGATTCTAAATAATGTATCAAATTTTTTACTAAATCTCTAACATGTGTGTGAAACCCATACACATGTGAGTTTGTGTGAATCTCACACCTATATGAGAGATTTAATAGAAAATTTGATAGATTATTTAGAATTTATAATATTTTATTTTATTCATGGATCTTATATTTTATTAATATATTTTTTATTACACAAATATAATTAAAATAAATTATAAGTTGATAATGGTGAATTTTCATGAGACAAAAGGACAGTCCTTGCGGATGGGAGAGAAGATTCTCCGGATCCTCCCATTCTTATCATTTCATTTTTAAAGTGGTGAAATCTAAAAAATGTAGGGTATGGATAGGTGTGTGCGTAATATTGCTGAAACTGTCGAAATCGTCAAAATCGCACCGAGCTGTACCGTTAAGGTAAATTTGTTATTATTTGCCAATTGAATCACCGATTTTTTGTAAAAAAAATGGCAAATTCTAGTGACACTTTTATCAATCCGTCGGTTTCTATTTTTCTTCCAAACCGCATCGACCCGCACCGCTATTAAAACATGTTTTATAAGATTCTAAATTTTTTTTTTTTACTTAAGTTTACTTCTTGTTATATACCTTAGAATATAATATTACATTACTGCTCGAGGGGAATTCAAGATGTCAGTAATTCAAAATAAAATTGGATTCCAATTCACCTTTCAATCTTTTTTTTTTTTTTGGCCATGTTGCAAACTTGCATCAGCTCACTTTTCAATCTAAATACTTTTTAACAGTAAACATTTTCAATATATTGTAAATCCTGAATGATATTAATTTTATGTATTGTATTTGATCATTGTAGCTTCTACAGATGCTTGTAATGAACTGATGGCATAGTCGTTGATATTATCATGTTTTTGCTACACTTGCTGCATCAGAAGAAAGTTTCGCAAGATGCTTAACATCACGGTATCTCTCGTCTTTTTTTCACTCTTTGATTTAAGTTTTGTAATTTGAATTATATTTTTTATAAACCGCCAATCTGCCCGAACCGCCAAGGCAAATCCGCCATTATTTGCCAACCGAACCGCCAGTTTTTGATAAGGAAAATGGCAAATTCTAGTGACACTTTTATCAATCCGCCACCCGCCATACGGTTTCTATTTTTCTCTCAAACCGCACCGACCCGCACCGTGCACACCCCTAGGTATGGATACGGTTTAGTATGTTTGTAAAAAAATATTTTTTAATTTAAAATAATATAAAAATTAATTAAATAATTTAATTTGTTAAGATCTAACCTATAATTAATATATAATGTCAAAAGTAAAGGTATAAATTAAAAGGGTTCTGTTATGGTGTGCAACTTACGCCTTACACTTACGCCTTTTCTGTTTGCAGTTCTGCTTTTGTTTTCACCTTCCACTTACACTTTTTGTGTAAGTGGCACATGAAGGTTGCACACCTAAGAAAAGTCCAAATTAAAAGTCAATATATTAAATAACTTATAAACTATAATTTAATTTTAAAATCATACTAAGTATAAAACTAAAAATAAAAAAGAAGTCTAGTGAAAGGAGTTTTATTTCAATAGTAGAAGAAAATATTGTGGGTGTTTGGGAAGTGGGTTTTTTTGTAGGTTTTTTTAGTTGTAGGATTTTATTAGATAATTTTTTTTTTTTTTGTATTTGGAAAGATAGTTGGGTTTGTTTGTGATTGGATGTGATATTTGTGAGAGAAAAAGTGAAATGATTATGAAGTTTGATGTGATATTTTGTTTAGATTTATTTTTTTTAGTTTTGTAACCAATTTGTCTTTTAGTGGAAAAAAACCAAAAAAACATCTTCCCAAATAGCGCCAGCTTGGGTATATACTAGGTACGGTTGGGTACGTCAAAAATTAAGAAAAAAAATTTAGGTACGTGTTTCGTGTACCCAATACGTATGTAAAAATACTATACGAGGTATCATACGCTGGTAAGTATCTGATGTGAGGATAACATATTTTTCAAAGCACCCACACTTCATAGGGAGTATAGTAGTTGCAGACCAGAGAAATTATTTATATGTTGAGATATAAATAATAAAAAGACATTTCTCTTTTAACAGTTTAAATTTTTTGATTAGGAGAATTTTATTATATACACGTAATATCATATGTATCTTTAATTATTTTATTTTTTTTAGTTATGATTAATTATTTTATTTAGTTATGACATTGTTTTAAGATTTTTAGTTATGTCTCATTTGTATTTGGTTATGATTCAAAAAATATAAAATTATACCATTTTCTTTTGTAATTATAACGTGCATAAGTTTTTCCCTTTTGATTAATCTCAATTTTATTTCTTAAATTATTGTTATTTTTTAAAATTTCATCTGTATACTATTAATTTCGTTTTTTTTTTTTTAATTTTTATTTTCCACTTATGTGGTCAAATTAGAGTCCATTGGTCCAAATCAATAATGGTGGAAAACTAATCTAATGGTTATAAAATAAATTTTATAATTTAGACAACTAGAATCATACAACTAATTTATATTCATATTTCTACTCACACTATATTAAACCATTTTTATTTTTATAACCAATTACTGATCTTCTTCTCATTTCAAAGTAGTAAGGAGAAAAAAAAAATTTGTTTGCTAGTAAGGTTTAAGTTGTTAAAGTTTTAAAGTAATATTGTTGTCAATCAAATTAATGATTTATTAATTTGGAAAATCGTTTTAATTGAATCATATTAACTGAAATTAGAAACTCTAGAGATGAAGTAGATGAAATTGATAGTTTAAGAATAAAATAAAATAAAATAACAGTGACAATTTAGAGAGTAAAAATAAACTAATCCTAAATTTTTAGATGTGTTGAGAGCTGAAATTAGAAACTCTAGAGAGGAAGTACATGAAATTGATAGTTTAAGAATTAAAAAAAAAAAAATAGTGATAGTTTATAGGATAAAAAAATAATAATTTTTTTTTGATGTGTTTACAGTTAACCCTTCAACCTATTGTCGCAACGGACAATCTTGTATTCAATCTCACTTCCTATTGTGCTGTTACAGAAAAATAATTCACCTACATAATTTTTGTCCCAAATCTCCCTAATGATATGACAAGTAAAATTTAAAAATTTGACTCACATTTTAATAGGGTTATTTCGTCAAAACACCCTCATAATAAAACTTGAATTAATTATCTAAAAGTCTTATTTACAAATATTTTGGTAACTCAAGTATTGTCTAAGATTTTTTGAATCAATAAGTTCTATTTAATAAAACTGAAAATATTATCAGTTTTTTCTAATTTTTAAAATTAAGAATATTATCAATTTTGCATAGTAATATTCAAGATAATTATTTCATTAATTGAAGAAAAAAGCAGAGTATGAGATTAAATGTTTTTATCCTTCTACTTATTAGTTTGATTCAATTATCTAATAAAACCGAAAACACTATTAGTTTTTTTTTTTTTTTTTTAAAAAAAAATTGAGAACATTATTAAGTTTTTCATTTAAAGTTTTTTTTTTTTTGTACATCAATGTTTCATTATCATATTCATTTATAGACACAAAATTTTCAATTTTGCACAAAAAATAATTCAGTTATTTTTTTTTATAGTTTTTTTTTTCAATTTGAAAGTTAATGTTTTAAAGTTTTGAAAATTAAAATAAATGTCAAATCATCGTGTTCCTTTATAGATAATCATAAATGATGAATAATCATTATTTGAAAGGCAATTTCGATTATTAAAAATTTAATGAAACTTGAATGTTCAAAAAATTTTAGTTATGACTTAATAGAGTATAAGTTCATAAATTAAGATTTGTGTGTAAATGTCCCATAAAACTTTAATGGGTTTGGTCATTTATTTAGTAGAAAATTTGTAGCCTATAGGTTTTTCCAACTTTAATTCATTAAGGACAAGCATAGAAATTTTTCTTAAAAAATTCAAGACATACCACTATTACCAAAATATATTTAGTAAGTAATTTAATATTTTAAACTTTAAAATAATATAACTTTTGATCTAGATATCGACTTTAAATAAAATTAGTATTTTTAGAATATTTTCATTAACATCTATCAAACAATATTTATATTGACTATGAAATTCTTAAAAAAGAAAAGAAAAAGAATACCATGTAAATTAGTGTAAATAGTAACATATTATTATGTCCAACAGTAACATTTTACTATTACAAAAAACAGAGTACGTATTAAATGAATCGATCAAAAATACACATACACAATATTTTAAAACTTGTATAAAATAAAATAAAAATATTATTCATCAAAAGAGTTTTGAGATATATATAGATATATATATATGCATGGACAATATTATCTAAAAAAATAAAAATTTATTTTATCTTTATTCAATTATGTGTTTCTTCCTTACGTGATTTATAAAGTAAGATCTTTTTCACTAAATAAGAATCTAATAAAGAAATTTTGACTAAAATTTTCTTTCTCTGAAAATCTCCTTTACATACATTCTATTTTATCATCTTATTAAAGAGATTTTGAGAAAAAGAATTGTATGGACGTAATACTTGCACATATATAGGGGGTTTTTGACAAAATGGTAAAAAGTTAATTTTTGATATTTTGATTTTTTTTTAATTATATTATCTCTTTACTTTTTTACATTAAAAAAGTCAAAAAGCTACAAGTTAAAAAAAAAAAAAATCAAAAAAATAATTTTTTACTATATTCTCAAAACATCATACAGTTCGTTCGGAAAGTGGGTTAACTTTTTGACTTTTTAACTATTTTAGGCTTCGTTTGGAAAGTGTTTTGGTTTTTTGACTTTTTGACTTTTTTAGTTATTTTAGCCTGGGGTTAAAAAACTTGGTTTGGGAAGTGGGTTGGTTTTTTTGACTTTTTGATTTTTTTGTGAGAGAAGAAATGTAATAATTATGGGTTGAATGTGATGTTTTTATCTTATTGGGCTAAAAAGTCTATTTTATTTTTTGTGACTATTTTAGCCCTATACCCATCCCAACCATCTTTCCAAACGAAGCCTTAGTCCGGAGCTAAAAAAACTCGTTGTATAGATTTTTTAGTTTTTTTTAAATTTTTTTTATAAAAGAAAGAATATAATGATTATAAATTGAATATAATATTTTATCTTATTAAATTAAAAAATCTATTTTATTAAGCTGAAATAATCTCAAACTCAACCCAATCGAACCTGCCAAACGAAGGCTCAATCGGTTATTAAAGAAAAGGTCCAATCAAATTTAAAGAGACGTGTTGAAGATATTAACAATAAACTGATATCGGAAAGTGCCTGCATTTGGTAGGTGGGCCCAATCTCAATTTATCAAAAGACCTGGATATTGTTTTTAGGCCCCAAGTAGTGTCATAGTACCGTGGCCCATTGTTTGAATTGGGAGGGAGGGAGAGGCTTTTTTTTAAGAATTGAGTTAAAAGCCATTTCTTAATTTTAATTTATACTAATTTTTATATTTTTTATATAATTTTTTTTTACAAAAAATTAACTTTTAATCACCACCTCATAATACCGGAGAGTGACGAGATAGAGAGAGGGGGATGGGGTTCACAAAAGAAAGTTAATTGGAGTCATTGCCAAAAGCATGAAAATTCAGGTATAAGTTTCCATAATGTTGTTTGTGTCTCAACCACTAGGCATAGGCTGATGATGATGTTGGACCATTCTAATCGTGTTAGTTGCATTGCCTTTACAGCTCACTTTTGTTAGTTGCTTACTTTTGTTGCTCATAATTGTAGAAATAGTTTTTAATATCAAAATTAATTATAAAATCTGGATATAATTTTATCATATAATTGTGACATTTACAAAAAAAAAATAAGAATAAATTAATGTGAAATAATTGTATCTAATTTTGTGATCAGTTTTTATGCCTTTAGACTTTTTCTTATAAAAATAATATGCATCACTAAGGCTTTGTTTGGAAAGTAGTTTGGGATTAAAAAGTTCTTTTGGTTAGTTTTTTTTTTTTTTTTTAAATTTTTGTAAGAGAAAAATTAAAAAAATTATGATTTAAATGTAATATTTTATTTTATTAATCTTTTAATCTGTTTAATTTTTTTAAACTAATTTAATTAAAAAACCAAAAAAATCCACTTGCCTATAAAAATTTATGATAGAATCTTTGTTTAGAAATAATCATTACAAAAATAATAGAAGCAAATAAGTAATTTTTTTTTCTTTTTATAATGATGGAGATAACTCACCCTAGTCAACATCGTTTGGACCTATCACAATTTGGGTTTAGAGGCTACCCCTAAACCTGTAAATCGAGCAAATGCAAAGAGAATTCAACCCCCGACTTTTTAGAAAGGACTTGGGCGATTGATCATGAGAAGTGATTCAGCGCTTTAAAATGGGGGCTTTAATACTGGTTTTAGGATAAGTTTGGCATGATCTAAATAATATAAAAAGTTAAAAAGTTATTATCCTATTTAAGTCACATCATCTTATTTAAATCACATCACCTCTCTAACACATCACATCAAACCCAAACCCAACCCATATAAGTCAATAAGTCAAAAAGTACACTTTTTTATAACATTCCAAACCAACCCTTAATGAGTTGGTAGTGTAAGAAAAAAAAAAAATAAAAAAATTATCACATCAATAATGGGCTTCGTATTGTACCATATCATTAGTGACGTATTAATAGTGTTGAATTAGTGATTTGAAACATTTTTCATCGATCATCCAAGCTACCTAGGGGTAAGGCAAATGATATGTAGCCAACAATACAAAATAATGTTTGGCAATAACTCTTTTAATTTTTGGCCTTTTTTAACTTAGAGGTTTTTTTTATTTGTTTGGTTTTCTTATTTAGCTTTTTTACTTTTTTGGCTTTGGAATGACAAATTTTTCTGTTGACTTTTTAATTTTTTTGATTTTTTTTTGTTCATCTGTGATTATTTAGCTCAAAATGTTTACCAAATGGGGGCTAAAAATTATGTGATATGTAATAGTCTTGTATAATTAAGGAAATAATCAAAACTAATTTACCGTTAATTTATTTATATTTGGATCAGTTTTTTTTTACTAACTTTTTAAATGGGGTTTTAGCTTTTCTATGGGTGTTTTTTTTTTTTTTTTTTTTCAATTAACATTTTAATATGTATTTTTTATGGGATTCTAGTGATTTTTTTTTTAATAACAAGACTAAAAGCTAGAAAAAAGACCAAAAAATGAATAAAAAGTTAGTAGAAAAAATAAAAAAACATTGGTTCAAATGAGTAAGAATTGTAAAAATTTTAGTTTCAAAGGTTCGATACCGTGTTCAAGTAACTTGGAAGAAGTTTTTAAATATAGAAATTTCTTGAAAAAGCAAGTTTGTACGGTATCTTTTATTTGTAAAAAAATAAAATAAAAAGGAAATTTTAGTGAAGAAGACACCAAGAAGCTCTAGAACTCATTTTTATTTTAATAAGTGAAAGTTAGATAAATTTTTTTGATAAGTGAAATTGTTGGATAAATACATCAGGAAGTTGATGACTAGTAAATATGTACATTGTTATCCAATTTATATGCAAAAGTTTCAACATACAAGGCAGTGTATAATGCAACTAAAAAAAAAAAATTACTTTGCCGAGTATATGTACATTATTGTCTCGTTTGGTGTAGCTTATTAAGAAGGTTTTTCAGTTTTTTTTTTTTTTTCTTTTTAAAATTTTAAAATTTGAAAACTTGTACCAAATTATTTGATGCAGCTTACTGTTTGTAACTTATGTACAAAAATAACTTAAGTCAAAAAAAGAAAAGAAAAAAGAGAAGATTTTGGGAAAGCTATGAGTTGTTTTTGACATTAAAAGCTTTCAATTAACTAATTTTATAAGATTGTATTTAGATCATGAATTTGGATAGAATTTTATAATATAAAAAAGAAGAAAAAAAGTAAAGAAAATATAAACTAAATTTTTTATTCATTTCTCTTTCATTTTGTTCTTTCCAAATTCATAATTAGATTGCATTCCCTAAATAAAGAAACTCAACTTCAAGTCTTTTAACTAATTACTTTTTTAAAAAAAGGAAGAAGAAGCTTTTAGTTGGTTATTTCCAACTTGCATAATCAAATACCAAATGAGACTACTATTTGATTTTTTATTATACAAAATAAATTTGCATATTACCAAATCACAATTGATAAGAACATCATGGCTAATTTTGGGTCACAATCCACTTATTACAAAAATGCTTTAGACCACTAATTAGTGGTGGCTCTAATGATATGGCAGTGGGTGGGACCCACTGCCACATGTGTATTGTGCCTTGGTTTTTTTTTTTTTTTTCAATTTCGACCTCACTAGTGGTGGATTTAGAGTTCCCTATTTAGAGCTCTAAATCATTACTGTTATTATTAATGTTACATCCTTATTTTATTATTCAACTTAAATATGAACAAATTGCCCACTACACCTAATCCTAGTAAAATAATGCGTACTTGTACATTAATTTATTATTAAGCCCAATGGTATGTAATTCTCAATCTCTAATTTTTTTATTATCAATATATTTTAATTTGTACATTGTGTTCTGAGAATTTTATTACATTATGTGATCGAAAATTTATTAGAAAGACAGTATCTCAGATCAAGCTCCACAGTCTTTGATTTCAATATTTTTTTGATAGGGTGAATTATACTAATAGTCCTTATAATTTGGATTTTGTGTCACTTTGGTCCCTGACTTTTGAATTGTGACACATTTGATTCTGAATTTTGAATCTTGCTCTAAATAAGAACAATTAAAGATATCATTAGATTTTTCAAGGGTAAAATCGTCAATTTGATAAAATATAAACTAATTTGACAAAAATAAATGTCAAACAAATATTTTTGAATTTTTAAAATTTATTTCTATCCACTAAAAATAAAATTATGTAAAATTGATAAATCTTTTAGACATTTATTTATTTTTTTACTAAATTAATTTTAATTATGTGTTTGGATGATGATCATGTAAAATTAATTTTTAAAAATTAATCTTGTAATTTTTATTAATTTTTATCAATTTTACATAGTTTTATCATTGGTGGATAAAAATAATTTTTAAAAAATTAAAAACATTTTTTTGACATTTAGGCCAAGTTTGGATAGTATGAAAAAAGCCAAAAAGCTAAAAAGTTATTCAAAAAGTTAAAAAGTTAACACTATTCACCACAAGTCAACAATTACAGTTGCACAACTCCCAATTCAAATTTTTCCCTACAAATCAATTTTTTCAATTTTTTATTACACATTTTTCCATAAAAAGTCAAAAAGTTAACCCACACATCAATATTTTCAACCTCAATTTTTTAGTCCAAAAAGACAAAAAGTACACTTAGGACACCCCAAACGATCCCTTATTTTTGTCAAATTAATTTATATTATTGACGATTTTGCTCTTGAAATTAAACAATGGTATCTTCAATTATCCTTATTTGAAACAAGATTCAAAATTCAGAATCAAATGTGTCATAATTGAAAAATTAGGGATCAAAGTGACACGAGTCTCAAACTATAAGGACTGTTAGTGTAATTTGTCCTTCTTGATATGATAGGGTCACAAACTAGGTAGGTCAGTGTTTATTAAATTTGAAAAAATCTAAGTGTAAAAAAAAAAAAAAAAAAAAAAAAAAAAAAAAAAAAAAAAAAAGTAAAATAAACACAAATGAGAGACAAAAGGAAAGACGTGAATCCTTGTGCCTCTTATTTGTATCTTTTTCTATGATTTTTTTTTTTTTTTTTTCCTTGTGTGCTTAGCAAAACTGTATCAAAATTTTGAGTCAATTTTTTTTGATCACCCTAAAAGACAAACCACCCACCAAACAAATTTTTATAGTACAATCATGTTGTTTCTTAATTTAATAAAGATTCCAAATCAACTAACATAAAAACTCCACTCCTCAAAAAGCTCTACATGCATGTTCATATCATGCTTTAGGAAAACACATATTTAAGGATTAGATTAATTGTCTTCCTCGATGATTTTCCACCATTGTTACATCCTCTGTGTTTTAATTAATTAATTTATTTTTTCTTTTCCCTTTGATATTACCTAAAAAGTTTAATTTATAGTTAGTTTATTCATAATGGTTGCTTAAGAGTACTAAGCATCCACTAAACATGGGTAATTATTCAGTAACTCCGGAATATAGATATATGGTACTCCATAGCATTGTGATTGGTGGAGAAGGTGAATAGATGAGATATTGTGTTGGGTGATTGAGAAATATGAAGAATTATATTGAATAACAAACACGTGATATTCCGAGAATATTAAATAATTTCCCACTAAACATATCTTACAAGATCTTAAAAAGCCTAAAATGGCAAAACATTGTGAACTATGTTAAATGACTCAAAAGCATGGATTCCTTAAACTAGTCCTTAAAAAGATTATGGGGTTTCCAAGGTTAGAGGGTTCAAATTAAAGTGAAAAAGGTTCTCCAAAAGAATAACTAGAGATAATATATCCAAATATCAAATGAAACTATAAACAAAGATTGGGCAAAACAAAGATGGAAAATGCTATAATGACTGCTTAATACATGGCCATTAGTCTCAATGCACATATAAGAAGTGTTTACCATTAGTCTCAATGCACATATAAGAAGTGTTTAGAAATCTATAAAACTATATAGAAAGATGTAAAAATGTATGAGAATATGCAAAAATTGTTTTGAGATTTTAACTAATTTGACATTATTTTCATTTTAACACAATTGTATGGATTGCTTTTAGCATGAAAATAACTTTTCTCCAGTTGGGCATCCAACTAAAGAGGCTATGTTGGGCTTATCTTGTAGTCATCTTGGTAATTTGAACCGTTCATCTTGCAAGGCTCATTAAAAAAAAAATATTTATGTAAAAATTAAATTTATTGGACATTAGTAACTATATGATTGAATCATAACAAGTTCAATTTTAGATTTTATAAAAAAAATACAAATATGATAGAATCACCGATATTTAATTATTTTATTTTTTACATGGAATGTCTTAGTTAATGTCTCCTAAAAAATAAATAGTTAAATGCCCAGTACCAAACTGAATAGTGCCTCTCTAGTTAAATGCCCAGCTAAAAATAATCCAAACCCTTTAACATTACCCAACAAAGTTTAGAAAGAAGGGTCTTTAATTGTTTCTTGTCTAATTTTTTAGTGTTGTGTTTGATGGTTTTAATTTTTTTTTTTTTTGGTTACAACGGAAATGGAAAGGAAAAACAAGGGCTAAGCCCGTTCCCTAGACAATTCTATCATATCAGAAATAATAAGACTTCTAATTTTCGTTGGTGGCTCATTGACCACCAACATATCTTCGGGTTGTTGCACTCCAAACTTTGCCAAGGCATCGGCACAAAGATTTCCTTCCTTCCAAACGTGCTGGACGGTGCATTGACAACCTCGGAGCAAGATCTTGGAGTCCTTCACCAGATTCTTGAAAGGGCAGTTGTCCCTTGTTTCTTCGTTCATCAGTTGTATCACCTGCATTGCATCTGATTCAATGATAACATTGTTCATGCCTTTTTGTAGGATCACGGTGAGTCCCATGTATAAAGCCCATAATTCAGCTTCAAGACTAGTTCCAGGTTGCAAACGTCCATAGTATCCACACACCCAAGCTCCATGTTCGTCCTGGATCAGCCTACCAAAGCCTCCATCTCCTCCAGTTTTCCTGCTTCTATCAGTGTTTAGTTTCAGTCTACCTACAGGTGGGAAGCACCATTTGATTAGTCTAAATGAGGGTCTGGGTTGTGGTACAGATTGGAGGAAAGCTTGATGGATTTCTCGAGAGTAATTGAAAATAAATTTTGCACTCTCTTTGTTACTAACATATTTTTCTTCGAATACAAATCCAATTCTGTTTTTCCAAATTTTCCATAAAGCCACCACAAAAACAAGAAACAAAGAGAGCTGTGCGTTAAAATGATTTTTATTTTTTGCATTCCTCATGAGCCAATCCATCCAAGGTCTCCTCATCATATCTATGTACCATTGTTTATCAAAGACAGTGAGCCACACTTCCTTTGCTATATAACAGTCTCTAAATAAATGATTCATATCCTCAACCCCATTACATCGAGGACAATAAGGAATGTCAGTCAATCCTCTCTTCAATCTCATTTGATTAGTGAGCAGTTTTCCATAGAGAACAGTCCACAAGAAACTTTTAAGTTTCTGTGGTAGTCTCAGTTTCCACACCCAAGACCAGTCCTCTGCCCTATCCTCACTGTCCTGAAGCATTTCATACACAAAGGAAACAGTAAATTCCTTGCCAGGAGATCCCTTCCAGATTGGGGTGTCCATCCCACTGTTTCCAAGAGGTGGAGATCCCAGGATAATAGTAGCCAAAGGCTGAGGGAAGTTACCATTAATTAGAATAGCATCCCACTTCCCATCTGCCCCCAGCAACTCTCTCAAAGTGGACATGTGAATAGCATCAGTAATATTAGATTGTATAGTGCCAGAAACAGTGTCCTCAAAGGAATTATTTCTACACCACCAATCCTTCCAAACATGCACAGACTTGCCATCACTAATGTTCCATTTAACACCTTTCCTTAAGAAAGGTCTGGTGCTCATGATGCCTCTCCAAATATGTGAAGCAACCCTACCTTTCTACTAGTCAAAGAAGGAAGTATTCTTTAAGTATTTATGTCTCAAAACCTCACACCACAGACTGTTACTGTTACTAATCAAATTCCAACCCAGCTTAGAGATCAAAGCCAAGTTCTGATCCCTAGCTTTTTTAATCCCCAGACCACCAGCTTTTTTCATTTTACACACAACATTCCAATTGATAAGATGAATTTTCTTCTTTTCCAGAGTGTCCCCCCAGAGAAAGTTTCTATTCATCCTGTCAATTTCATTGCAAACCTTAGATGGTAAGAGCATAGTCTGCACAGCATAGGCAGGTATAGCAGAAGCCACAAATTGGATTAGGGTGGCTCTACCAACCATAGATAGAGTATTGGCTTTCCACCCTGTCAACCTCCTTTGCATCTTATCTAAAATGTGGGTGAGAATGCCCCTGTTAACTCTACCATGGATGATAGGGACACCCAAGTATCTTTCTAAATCAGAAGTAAGAGGGATGCCAGACTTGGTACTCATTTCTTTAGCACTCCTCCTATCAATGTTAGGAGAGACAAACAGTTTGGACTTATGATGATTAATTTTCAGACCAGAAATATCACAAAACTCATCCATAACCTTCATGATAGTGCTACATTTGAAGATAGTAGCCTGCCCAAAAAGCATTAAGTCATCAGCAAAGAAAAGGTGGGTGAGTTTGGGCCCTTTTCTGGAAGTCTCCACCCCTTTCCAAGCTTTATGATCAGCTTGAAAACTAATCATATTCGATAACCTCTCAAAACAAAGCACAACCAGGTAAGGAGACAAGGGGTCCCCTTGTCTCAACCCCCTGGCTGGAATGAATTCCTGAAGTGGGACACCATCCCAGATAACAGCAGTACTAACAGTGGTCACACAACACATAATACGCTCAATAAAATTATGATCAAAATTAAACTCCTCCAAAGTTTGTTTTAAAAAATCCCAAGAGAGATTATCATAAGCTTTTTCCAAATCAATTTTAAAAACCAAACCACCTTTCTTACCCTTCTTTTTGTTGAAAGAATGAATAATTTCTTGAGTAATGATTATATTGTCACTAGTATTCCTTCCAGGAATGAAGCTGCTTTGGTTAGGTCTAACAATCTTGCTTAAGAGGGGCCTCAATCTATTGACAATGATTTTTGAAATAATTTTATAAGAAACATTGCAAAGACTAATAGGCCTAAATTGTTTCACTCTCAGGGTTATCAATTTTTGGGATCAAAGCAATAAGAGTTCTATTCACATCTCTGAGAATATGATTTTTAATAAAACAATTTTTAACAAAATCACACACAGACGCACCAACAATGGACCAATAAGTATGGTAAAACACAGCCTGAAATCCATCCCTCCCAGGAGCTTTAAAGGCATTGATATTCTTAACTGCATTCCACACTTCGTCATTAGTAATGGCATTAGTAAAAGTAGCATTGTCAGCCTGGTCTAGGTTGCAGCTCAATGAGATGTACTTTCTTTTCTTTTTCTGGGTTGCATCAGTGAAAGATGGCAAGAAAGCCATAATTAGGGCACCAAAAAAAGGTATATTAATCCACTACTACTCCCTCCCACCCAATTATTAAAGGTGGCTGGGGGTGTTTATATGGTGGGATTAGCCCATGGAATTTAATTTCATATCTAACAAAATGGATATCTTAATGTTTGGTTGAAAAAATGAAAGTCGGACTATTAGTCCGGTGGGATTAATAATCTCCCATGACTCAATGCCGTAGGGGAGTGTGAGATAGGAATGGTTGAACGAACTTCCAAATTAGCCAGTTAAATAACAAAATTAACCACCAAACATATATAAAATTTAATTCTTTCATTTTTTTAATTTTTTTTAAACATGTTGAATTATAAACCAATGTAAATTAATCTCATGATATATAATAGTCTTCTCTTACTCTTTTTTTTCTTTTTTGTATTGGCAAAATCATAAATGCAAAGATATTTTTAACGTCGTATTTAAATAAAATTAAAAGTGTTTTTGTAAAATAAAATAAAATAAATTTCAAATAAAAATTAAATATACTTTAAATTAAATTAAATAAATTATACTTCAAATTTAAGTATTGTCATTGTAAACAATTTAAACAATATACTTCATAATTTTCAAATCAAACATGAGATTCACTAAAATAGTCATTTCTATACATATAATCCTATGAAAAAACAAACATGAGATATACATTATTTCCAGCGAAATAATCTAAAGATTATGTGTCTCAAGACTATCAATTCGTTATATTACGATCTCCCTTTATGCAGTCCGTCTAGTACCCTTCATTGTGGTTATGGGCTATTTGCTCAATGCACTAAACACTCATTAGCACAAATTGCTTTGAGAGATCAAATTTGTCACAGATATGTTTTTCTAATCTTAAATTTTACTGTAAGTGCATATTTCAACAACATATATAAGATTCATTATATTTAAAGATTTTGTTATGTGTGGCTTCAGAGCACATGATAAATGATCATACATTTTGAACGAAAGTATGTGCAATAAAAATTGTACAATTTTTAAATATTTTTAACATGCACCTTAAAAATAATGAAGATCATCTCTAACATTTTTTTGATCTAGTTATCATCCAGCAGTTAATCCCTCAACTATTTGATGCCCTTGAAAATGAATAATACTATTTGTATCAATTGGTATACTAATTAGTGTACTAACGGATGATTTGACACATTAGAAGTTGTGAGTATTTGTAATTTATATAATCGGTAGAGTCATAGTTTTAAAATAATAATATCATAATATATGTTAGTATACTAATTGAAATACCAATTAGTGCATGTAGCACTACTAGTTTAAAATTAGGTATACAATTCTCTTCAGTCGTGGACGGTCTAGTTGGGCCATCTAAGCCAATTACGTGATTCATTTTGGGATAATTACCGGCAAATCTTATGAATTAGACGTATTCACTCGTAAGTCTTGAATAAATTTTTTTTTGATGTATTTTCTCATCGATTTGATAATAACTTTTTTTTGTTGGTAGGGGTGCAACTCGAGCGGGTTGGGAAGTTGTCCAAGTCCAGCCTAAGTTGTGCTGAGACCTACCTAAGCCCGAATTGTAACTCGAGATTGTCTGTCCAAGCCCGACCCGAATTAAATTCGAATTGCCTGAATTGTAAATGAATTTCAATTTTTTTTTTTGCAACTACATTATTAAATTATTAAAATTTCACTCTATTTACAATTTTTTTATTTTTTTATTTAATTTTATTTAAAATCATTAATACCATCAAAACAAATAATTTATATAATGAAAGAGATATGTCACTATAGAAATCATTACAGTTTATGAGTGAAAAAAAAAAGAAAAAAAAAAAGTAAGATTTTATGTTATTTGTATATATAATATATATTTAATATGATTTAATAATATAAATTACTTTAATATCATGTAATGGCTAATAATTTATGTGTATATTTAATATTGAACTTCAGGTTGTTCAGATTGTTTGATGTCTTTGTCTAAGCTCGTCCAAATTTAATTCGGGCCCCTGAATTTTTACCTAAGCCCGTACCGAATTTAAAAATATTTTGTCCAAGTCCTAAAAATATTCGGGCTAGGCTCGGGTTGAGTCCACCCAAAGTTGCACTCCTAGAAAACTTTCTAGATATATGTTTTGAACTTTCTAGATATATGTTTTGTGTTTGTAGGATGATACTATTTATATACTCAAAAATTTAATCAAAATTATAAATGATAAATTTATCACTATTGAATCCTGGACAATTTATTTATTAGGGGCAGTTATTGAATCCTGGTTCTGTCTAGTTCACGTGAGTCATGTTTGATTCAAAAGATTAATAGTGAAGTATTAATAATTCTATTAAATTAGTGTGGTATTCACTATCCAATTGGATTAATATCCAATGAATTAATAATCCCACCCCTACCCCATTACTAATAATCCTACAAATTTGTTGAATTAATTATCCGTTGGATTAATAATCCTAAACCAAAATATTAAAACAAACATAGGATAGTTGAGCCCACAGATTAATAATCCTAATCTCATGCTCTAATCCACCTAATCAAACATGCTCTTGAAGATTTCCGCAGCTTGGTTTCGGCCCAAATCTTTGTACCTTCTGTATTACTGGTCTGGGCAGCGTTTGTCTGGGCCAATGAAAATCTGAAACTATTGTAGAGTTCTTTTTCGTTTTTGTTTTATAATAATAATTATTATTATTATTGTTTTTAAAGATAGGATTGTAGAGGTTGAATTGAAGAATTAAAAACTAAATCAGTTAATAAAAAAACTAAAGCATTCGAGGGAAGTTGAGATTCAAACGATAAAATATTTGAGTTTTAATTTAATTAAACTTAGCCATCGGAGCATGACTCGTTGACCTCTAATTTTTTTTATCAACCAGCAGATATCTCCGACACAAGGAATGTGAACGATACAAGTAATGGGATGGAAACAGAACACAAGCCTACCCGACACAAACTGCTGATCCAAAAATCTACAGAAACCATAGAAAACAAAGAGCCAAATGATACCCCAAATGCAATTCCGACGTCTCCAATGCCTCTCTAATATGTGTCTGTTTGGCAGAGCTTAATTACAGCTTATTTCAGCTTTCAGCTTAATTTAAGCTATTTTGATGTGTTTGGTTTAGCTTATAGATTATAGCTTATAGCTTTTTGGAAGTCAGAAATCAACTTATTCTTTGAGTGGGGCAGAAGATGCTTTAAGAATAAGCTGGAAATCAACTTATGGTCATAGTTATAAGCTATAAGTTGTTTAGGCATAAGCTGTAAGCACTTTCCCACAGCTCTACCAAACAGGGCCTATATCATATTGAAAGACCTAACATTTCAGAGTCTTTAGGCGGACTTTGGTATCAAATTTAACCATGCAAGCGCCACAGACTTTCCTCTTAGTCTTGTGATGATGGTTCGAATTCAAGCTCTGTATTGTCCAAACAGATCATTACCAATTTGATATATCCAATAGTCTTGGAATCTATTAACAGACCTCCAAAAAGGTTATAATTGAAACAAAATTTGAACTCTCTATTCTAATAATCATGCCTGCACCTGTTTGATGCAGCATCATAGATACTCGCAATACAAATTTGTTTAGATGCAAAGAAAGATAATTAATCCAAGCCAAAAACATCCCAACAAATCTGATTAACAAATTGAATGAATCATCATCAGTGACATCAAACCGAAAAGAGAAATGCTATGTATCCCAAATATTCTACCAAATATTCCACTAAACCTCTTACATGGAGTGGAAGTGACACAAATCCACATGTGTGTGGGTCCCACACTCATGTGAGAGGTTTGATAGAATATTTAAGGTCCCCTAGCATAACTCAACCGAAAAACAAATGCAACTGCAGTCAACTTCAAAATAGAGATGCAAATAATAAAAAACCATGTATCAGTAGATCTGTAAGGTTGAGAGAGAGAGAGAGAGAGAGAGAGAGAGAGAGAGAGAATCTAACATAAAACCGGACCACAAGAAATAGTTTGATCATGCACAAGCAACTCTTTCAAGCTAGTATACCGCCATCTTGGGGAAAACTTTCACTCTCATAGCAAACCCCCTTCTTCAGACAAAGTTATGATTAACTACAGATCCATCTTCAATCAAACATTAAAATAAAGAAAAAAATAAAAAATAAAAAAAGGTACAACAATGAAAAATGCTAATAATAATTCCCCCCCATAAACTAAATAATACGACCACAAAAAGTTCGCCTTCGGTTCGCGATCGCAGCAAAAATGGACATGCATGCGCACACAAATATGTAAATATATTCACTCATTCATGCGCATATGTTAACTGAACTGTGACAGCAAAGAATTCCTAAAAGAAAGAAATAGTCTCTACCACTAAATGGTTTCCTTCTGATAAAGCATCCTAATACACAAAGATGATGAAGAAAAAGAGAGAGAGAGAGAGAGAGAGAGAGCCAGAGAGACAGAGCACAAAAGAGAGAGAGAGAGAACATTTAAAATGAACCATTTCAAATTTCAAGCCTCTTTTCTGTCCTTTCCTTCCCCCAATTCTTTCCAAGAACCAAATGGGACCTTAAAAGTTGATTTGTTTGCAGAAACTTTCTAGGAGCTTTTTTCATCAAAACAAACAGATACAGATTCATTCAGTCCAACAGAGATCGATGCAAACATCAAAAGATTACACTGCAATCAGTGTCCTAATTTACTAACTTCTATAGGGAAAATTTTCTGCAATCCTAATTTCGAAGAAGGGTAGGGGTGATACCACGTATGCAGGTGAAAACACACCGAAAAACTATAAATATTTCAAAAGAAGTAATATATTAGCAGTACCGCTTCTTTCGGGGGGGTATTAATCAAGGATTTTTCTCCATACACAATTAAATACAGGATATATATTTCAGAAGTACACATAATCCAACCAGAATAAAAAAATAGTAGATATTTTCTAAAAGAAAAGATATATACATATGTATACGTAACGTCTATATTATCTAATACATCCTGCTTTACAGAGTAATGACTGATCTTAACAGCTAAATCTGAATCAATTTCAATGTTTGGAAACTGGGAAGTGTAAAGCAACTCCATTGTTCAATGACTTAGATGAGGTCTATAATAACTGATCCATATTTCAACCAAATAGCCATAACTTCAAGCCCACAAACAAAAATAAAAGCTCACAAGTTTAGAACCAACTTAGTAACATTTTTCTTTTCACAGTTGCTGCTGCCTCTCAACTAATGCAATTCTCTGTCTCAGTTGCTGCTATACATATTCCCTGAATTTCTTGCCCCAATGAAAAAAAATTGAGAATTACATGGTACAAGGGAGAGGCAAGAGGGGGCCAAAGTCTCCCATCTAATGGAAAATGCAAGAATAACGATAAACATCATAAATTAGCTCTCAAACACACCCCCAAAGGGCACCCAATAAAACGTGACTAAGAAGTCAACCACCTCATGAAGAGGATTTCCCAACAAAGTTAGACTAGAAAGATGCTACTCACAAGCCTGAGAGGCAACGCCAAACAATAAACAAAAACCTCCCACTACCTGAGAGGATATAGGCGCATAAACAAAAACCAAGACTCACATCTAAAGTATAAGGACACAACAAAAACAATGAAACTCAATCTTGAACTTGAAAGCTTACTCACATGCTTCAGAGGCCAGGCAAACAATAAACAAAAACCTCTTGCTACCCGACATAGGCACATAACACAGACTGGCACCAGAAGGATAGACTATAGAGACATAAAAAGAACCACAAAACTCAAACTTGAAATTAAAAAAACTTGCTATTGGCTAGATATGATTTTTTTTTTTTGCCTTACAAGTTTAAGGTTTCGAATCTTCTCGTCAAGCATCTTTCGATTTTCATCCCTTGGTGATGGAGTACCACTCTTAACTTCATTTATCCACGGAGTTGATTTCTATTCCACCTTAGCTTCATCAATCCCTTTAGCCAAGGCAACACCACTTCAGCCCCCATGACAAATGTGCTCAGGTTGGCATGAGAAGAAATAGTTTTCTCTAGATTAATTTCCATATGCAATTCACTACTCATGATTGCATCATTAGTTTCCACAATGTTCCCCACACAAAATTCAAGGATGCCAAAATAATTGAAAGATGAATTTTTTAAATGTTATCATCTTTTGTTTTTGAGACATGAAAACCAGCAGTGCTATGAAATGCAATGCAACCTTAAAGTATTAACCCCATAAATACCAATTTCTGCACATTTGACTAGATAGAAACACAAAACCACATAGGTTCCACACATATGACTACGTATCATGCACAATGATGCAGCTAAGCTTCTATGATTGATTTTGCGATTTGGAAACACATTAACTAAAGATTTAAAAAAACGCAAGTGTGTTCATAATCATTACATTCTCTATCTCTGTATACTGCGCAGACTCTCAAAAAATATGGAAAGAATGAAAGAAATATGGTTACCTAAAGGCATCAATGACCTGAGCTAAAAGGATTGGATAAAAGATTAAACCAACAATTTATCTATTTAAGCACCGAATAGAAATATAAATAAGAAAAGGTTTTATTGATACGTATGAAATTGGAAAGAAAAAGCTCAATGTAACCCATGAATTGAAGCAATAAATATACTCAGAATACAAGTGCTTATTTTCTCTCATCAACATGCTGCCAAAAAAATCAAGGATTATAAAACCCATGTAACTAATTGTATGATTTATAAAAAGCACTCAGCCAACAGTAAAGAGAACGTAGTGATGTATTGAAAATTTCAAACTATTAAACCTATCACTGTGTTACCTGATGCCCAATTTTCAAATTTTCATGTCATGAAAATAGGGGAAGTCAAATCCAATGGAGAAGAAAACAGAAACAAAAATTTTGAAAAAAAAAGAAAAAAGAAAAAAGAATTTACTCAAGATCTCCTTTCAATAAAACATTTTGTTAAATCTTGAGTAAAATCTGATATTCTTTCCCATCCTCCCCAACTCAAAAAAAAAAAAAAAAAAAAAAAAAGAAGAAGAAGAAGAAGAAGAAGAAAGAAAAGTAAAGTTGGGATAAATTACCCAATTAGCACTACTGGTATGCTGATGGAAAAAGCAATCTTATGGACCGTTCAGCACGAAGTGCCACCAAAACGCAGATCTTCAGCAACTCATCACAGCACAATTATAGACAAAGCTAGCAGATTGCTTTCGGCCAAGCAAGTTCCACTCTGGCGGGCCTTCACTAGGAACCCATGAATTGACTTCGATAAATCCTTCACCGGAAGCCCTAGGACCACCAATACAAATAAGCCGGTGTCCACATGCCCTAAATGCCAAGCCCCAACCGTTCATGGAGGCCGCCCGTTCTGGCAATCTTCCCACAGTAAACCACTCTTTCCTATCCTTATCATATTTCCTCACCTCCATTTGTGCATAATCAGCTGCATACAACATATTATCTACAACAGCGACTAGGGGAGGTGCCTCAGTTGTAGTGGGATGCTCGTTTTCCCGTGCTGCACTGCTCCGCACGGGGGACATATTAGGGATTTCAGTCCAAGTCCCCGTTGCCAAATCGTATTCTTCTCCACATGTAAGAAGCTTCGAATCAGCACCTCCAACTCCCCCGATCACATAAAACTTTTCATCCATAAAAACAGCTGAACACATCTTACGTGTCTTATGCATGCTCGGGAGTGTCTCCCAAGTTCTGGTCTCAGAATTATAGAGCTCGGCAGAGTTTAAAGCCTTACCCTGTGAATCACAACCACCTGCTATAATAGCTATCTGCCCCAGGCTGGCGGACCCAAACAAACATCTTGGAGCATTCATCCTCATTCCGGATGACCATGTGTTCGTCAGCAAACTATATTGGTAGATGACATTGGACATCACTTCCTTTCCAAATACAAGAAGCTGGGTTCCAACAGCCAATGACTCCTTATCTGAGAAAAAGAAACATTCATTAGAATGCATCCTTGGCAACCGCATCCAACGCCGGCGATTTGGATCAAAAGCGTCCCACTCAAGGAGGTTGCATGAGATATAAACCCAGTGTTCAACAATACCATGGATTCGCCTCTCTGTGTAGATCTCACCGCTCCGAACCAGAGAGCGAAAGCTCCGATTCAAAGATGCAATAGAACCATAATCAGCCCTCGAACACCGAATGAGACAGTTTATTGAGTCATCTCTGCCCATGCCATGGATGAGGGAATCAGAATCCGAATTATGCCCAGCTTGACGCTGGTTATCAGATTGGTCTGCTTGGGACATAGAAGCCTCGCTCTCCCGAGCATTTGATTGCTTAGACAAATTCCCCACACCTTCTTCCTCCCCATTGATTTCTAAAGGTTGCTTGTCTCTTCCCAAGCCATGGATGAGGGAATCAGAATCCAAAATATCCCCAATTTGACATTGGTTACCAGATTGGTCTGCCAGGGACATAGAAACCTCTCTAATTTCTTCCTCCACATCGATTTCAAAAGGGCTCTTGTCTCGACCATGGATTAAGGAATCAGAATCCAAATTATCCCCAGCTTGACCCCGGTTAACAGATTGGTCTTCTGGGGACATAGAAACCTCTATCCCGCAAGCATCTGATTGCTTAGACGATTTCCTCACACTAATTTCTTCCTCCACATCGATTCGACCATGGATTAGGGAATCAGAATCCGAATTATCCCCAGCTTGACCCTGGTTACCAGATTGATCTTCCGGGGACAGAGAAACATCTCTCCCCCGAACATGTGATTGCTTAGATGACTTCCTCACACCAATTTCTTCCTCCCCATCGATTTCTAATAGTCTCTTTCCATTTTCTAGCCTGAAACTCATGCAAGACCAGCTGTTTTCGTGTTCACAAGTTCTTGGATAAGCCCTTGAAATCAGATAGGATCGATCTTCCAACATATCTCGGTTATTCAACCCGAGGAAAACCACCAATTACAAACCCAAATCAATCCAAAACCCTTCTTAATCCTCACCACACCCAAATCCGCCTCTGAAATGGGCAAAATCAGCCCCAAAATCCCCAGAAAAGTTTGTCAAACGCAGAAATGACCTAAAAAATTCGATATTTTAATATAATCAGAGAACGAAATCAAAAACCCAAATTGTTCTCATCAAATCTTCAACAAACAAAGCAAACCCAGTAAAGGAATTGAAGAAAATTATGATAAAACCTAAAGGTTATTATGGATATAAATTAAACTCTCATCAATCTGAATCCGAAAAATAACGATTCAGATCAAAATGAGTGTTATTATTGAAAAAATCAATCTTTCAATGAATATTTTATTGATAATAAAGTCAAAACGCGTCACGAAACCATCAAAATCATCAATAATGAGATTAACCCAGAATTTAAACACCCCCAAAATCAACAAACGCCAAAGTTAGCCACGGCAGATCTCTGAAATTCAATCAGGTTCGAAATATAAATCCAAATTTCCCAAAATATAATAAATCAAAACTTTATTTTTCTATCAAAAAAAAGGAGAAAAGAAGTTAAATCTCCAGTATTCGCAATATCAATAATTGGATTGGATCTGTTTCCGGCAGTTATGTAACCGATGAAAGGAAATGAGAAAATCGCCACTATTTATTTTCTCGACTGTGAAACAGAAAAAGAAAGTGAAAGAAAAACAAAGAAACAGAAGAAAGAGAGTAATGATACAGGGGACTTACTACGGATTGGATAGGAAGAAAGAAGGGAGGACCTGATTGGAATTATGTAAATAAACCAAATCTCTTCTCTCTCTCTCTCTCTCTCTCTATATATATATATATATATATATCAGTACATATTTGGGTGACTGTCACTCTCTCTTCTCTCCCCTCCTCTCTCTTCAGTGCAGTTTCAGTTCTTCGCGTTCTGCTCTAAACGTCCTTTGGATTCTCTCTGCAAATCAAGCAGGCCTTTGAGGGCAAAATCTTTGGCTAGTGAGAGAGGGTCCTTTCTCTCTCCCTCTCTCCCTAATTATTATATATATAAGCTATACATACAAATACATATATATGTATAGCTGTATATATATATTTATGTATATACATTGAACGAAGAGGAGAGAGAAGAGAGATGGTGGTGGAAGGGAGGAGCAGAGAAGTGAGAGGTGGCGGTGGGACCACAAACCAGCTCAAAGGGGACTTTGGTGAGAGTCGACGATTCGAGGGAGGTGACCGGTAAACCGGTTATAGCAGGTTAAGTGACACGTGGTTACGTGTGGAAGTAAAAAAGACACGCGCGCACAAACAGTGGCTGGGGGGGTGGGATGAGAATATGAAAAAGTGGACTCCGTTTTCTCTACGTCTTTTTGTTGGGTTCTCTGTACGTAATACGCATTTTCAATTGATCGCCCGGTCAATGATTCGTTATTTTCTCGTCAATCTACTGTTTCGTGTTGGCATATTTTGGAGGGAGTGATTAGATGCGGCCTTGCGTCTGGTGGGTAGTTACAACCTTGCATACTTTCCTTAATTTTTTTGATAAATTATAAATATATCCTTTTAGTTTTTTTAAAATACGTATATTCCTTGTCTTCTTAAAATTACATGCGTCCCTTCAAATTTTTAATCTCATAACAAATAATTTTATTTATTAATAAATTATCAAGTTAATTAATAATTTTTAATGATATTAGACATATATTTCAATTAATAATTCATATAATTTTATTGTTGGATATGCGAATAGTTAAGAATTTTATTTTTTTTAGTTAATTGTCTTCAATAAAAAATTCTATTTGTAATTTTTAAAGTCACATAAGATAATCTATATTCTTATGAAGTGTGTTTGTAATTTACTTTTATTTTTTCAAAATTTTTTTTGACCCACTTTATTTTTTCAATTTGGACTCTATAAACCCTAATAAGATGACAACAATACTACATTTTTGGAAAAATTATTCAAAAAACACTTAATTTTTTTTTTTTTTTTATGAACCACATTTAGGGGTTGTTTGAGATGACCTAAATAAGTGTACTTTTTGTCCTTTTACGAAAAGATGTGTAGAAAAGTAGAGAGATGATGTGATAGAAAAAAGATAAAAAGATAAAAAGTGTGTATTTATTTAAGATAGCCAAACTTGGCCTTATTATGAGTGTTGCTCACATCTTACTAATATCAAATTTATACTACAGGTCACTTTGAGAAAAAGTTTTAAGGTAAAATTTTGAGATACATAATATTTTTAATAAGATGATCCAATTAATGTAAAACTACAGGGGGTAAATGAATTTGTACCTTTTTATTGGTTCTAAACTATAGGCCCATATGCAAAAAAGTATATTCACCTCATTTAAAATTTTAGATTTACTATTTTGAACTATTTAAAGACTTGTATTTTGTTCATAGAATAAGTGTGAACACAAAATCACACGTTGAAATATGTCTAATCTTTGTGAGTTTTTGTCTGGATAATTACCTACTGAGGTCAATTGTCTCCCACTAAGTTTAAAAAATTAAAATAATATATGAATTTATGAACTTTTTCAAAATTTTCCCCCGCCAAAATTTGACATGTTTTACCTATAGTTTTTAAAAATATTTTTGCTTAAAATTTTGAAAATGTTATTTATGTTTGAAGTTTTGAAATAATGCTTCATTTATCATTTTAAAATTTTATTTTTACCCCTATAGAATTTTCATGAATTTGTGGTTGTATCTACAATCCTACTACTATTTATGTTACACTCACATGAAAGGAGAGAAAATGTTGAACTAAATTGCTTTTATAAGATATAATTCATGTGTTAACTTAGATACCAAATTAATACTTTTACATGGGAAATTTTATTACAAAAATAATATTTTTAAAATTTTTGTGTGAGTGATTTTCTGATCATATTGTCCGCTTAGTAATCAGCTAGAGAGCACCGGCAGAATAGATGGCTTCAGTTAACCTGCAACAGAAAGAGAAGGCTCCGGCGGTGGTTCTTCCACCCGGGGGCACTCTGACGATCAGGTCAGTATATCTCTCAAAGATAATCAAGTGCAAAATTCATTGCTCAAAGCATAAATTGCGTACCTTAGACCCACGGGGGTGCCTCTCTTTTATAGTTAACTCAATCCTAGTTCCGATAGAAGCCTGACTTCTATGGACTCCCATTCAGTGCTTGTCACGACCCAAACCCGCCCCTATGGGTTTAGTACCGTAACCGGCCAGTAATCTGAGATTACCGAAGGCCTACTTAACAGTAATACAGTAATATAGAGTACAGGGGCTGGCGGAAGCCAATACAGTAATTAAACAATGTCCAATGAGCTGTGACAGTCTGTATGCAAAAAGACTTTCATGCACATATATACAGTCAGTGACAAAACGATATGTACATTATATACAATCATTCAGAGCATGGACTTAATCCCCATTAAACAGTACAGTACAGTTTGTCAGTCTAAGCAGTTATTACAAAAACATATACAGAGACAGACGGGGGAAATTAAAACACCCCTAAGCCAAAACTTGACAGGCTCGGAACCTCGCAGTGAGGCACATAGGTTGGCTTAACAAAACTGGAGTTTACCCCGACGCTTCTAGCCGCGGTCTGGTGCCTATACACCTACATATATATATATGAGCAGTGAACTAAAGCCCAGTGAATAACATAATGCGTAAAGAGGTTAAGAATGAATGTCCTTTCAGTATTGAAAACAGTCAATTGATTCAGTATATCAGTCATTCAGTCATAATAGTCATATGTGGTACATCCGCTAGCATAGCAATACAGTAAACAGTAGGTCTTAAAGACCGAACAGTAAATGATGGCCATCTATCAGTGAACAGTAGTGGTTCCAACAAGGGAACCGACAGAGATCTCTGTAACAGTAACAGTCAGTAACAGTAGTTGCTAAGGATGCCACAATACAGTTTAGAATATAGGACATACATTCATTTAATTAACAGTTTCAGTTCAGAAAGCAGTTCAGTTAAACAGTCAGAAATATTCACAGTTGAACATATCTTTACACAATTGTTACTCACAGAGTTCTGAGCTACAGCAAGCTAGAGCGCGTCCCCAGTCGCCAACCCTACGCAGTTACCAGATCGAACACACACGAAACTACACAGTTGGGAGAGATAATAACTTAATCCCTAATTTGCCTCGGTGTGTTCTACATCTATATCCTCATTAAGATGAAACTAGGCCTAAGAATGCCTAGGATGGAATGAGGATGCAAAGATGCACTTTAAAAACATTTTTAGAATTTTCAGAAAAACAAAGTCCCGCTCGAGCGTGGGTTTTCCCGCTCGAGCGTACATGCAGACAGAGGGATACGCTCGAGCGTGGACTTCCCCGCTCCAGCGTTCAGCAAGACAGGTCAAAAGTACTGGATGTGTGAAAATCACGCTCGATAGCCGCTCAAGCGTAAGACACAAGGTCCCGCTCGAGCGTCCAATACCCCGCTCGAGCGAACTGCAAAACATAACAAAGTACTTGATGCTCGAATTCCCCGCTCGAGCGCCACTTTCCCCGCTCGAGCAGGAGTGCAAAATCTGGAAAACCCAGATTGCACCTTCAAGCTTAAAACCAAGTTCTAATGCACTAAAATCGATCCTCTTGGACTGAAAACCTGGAAAACACTTGTAAAAACATAGTATGACATGTTTTAAAGCTCAATTTGAGAAATCAAAGCCCAAGGGTAGTTCAATTGAACTCATTTTCAAACCAAATTTCATGAACAATCTTCAAACATGACATGCATGTATTTTAAACAACTTTCAAGCTTCAAAACATGCTCTAATGAGCCAATTCCTTTCAAAACAAGATGAAATCATGGTCTTAAACATAAATATGAGTATGCATGTAACATTTACCATGAAATCAAACCTCACAATGCAAGGATAAACACATGCATGCATGAATTCTAACTCAAATCAACATATGAAGCTATTTTGTGACTCAATCCACTAAATTTGACATGAATCATGCAAGAACAATCTTAAATACAACAATGAGAGGCTCAATTCCTTACCTAAGTCTTGAGTTTACGGTATAAGAGCTTAATGTTGCAAGTTTTCTACAATATCCTCAAGATTCCAAGCAAATCCCTCAATAACACATCAATTCTCTCACTCCCTCTCTCTCTAGATCGGTTTTGTACTCAAAAGAGGCTGAGGAAATGTTTTGGTTGAGTGTATAGTGAAGCTCAAAATGTTTAGATAGTGGCCACTCACAATGGCATTTTGGTAATTAAAGCCAACTATGCAATTAAGCTTATTTTAATCTAATTTACTCATGCCAAATCAATTTTCAGATAATTACACCATAAATTCACATTAATTCTACTGGTCATAAAGCATCAATCAATTTCTAATTCGGCCGCCGATAAGGCCTTCAATTAGCAGTTTAAACATAAAAATATGAACAGATAATTAAACAGTCAAACAGATAGAATGCAATTTAAACAGAAATACTCAATCAATCAGTTTCAGTTTTCAGTCAATCAGTTCAATATTTCGATTACTGCAGTTAACAATCATAATCAGTCTCAGTTTAGCAGTAATCAGTAGTTTATCGGTAAGCAGTGATGAGGCTTATTATAATGCTTACTTTGGATTCCCCAAGAGATAAGGATAAACTCCCTAAGAATACTATCCTTATCCATCTTGAAGTCTTTCTTCATTTTAGGACTCTTCTCCCTTATTCGCTTATCTCAGATTCCGACATCTTCGGAGATCACCTCGGCACAACGACCTGGACACGTGGCACCTCGGCTGACACGTCGGCGTCACCTTGCCACGTGTTGGTACTCAGAAAATATATCCCCACAACTGTCCCCTAGGTTCTATTACCTCGGCATTCTGAGGTGATGGAACCTATATCGGTACCTCCTTCCAGTAACGTCGGCTTAAATCACTTTAGCCGAGATCATTTGTTTAAGGCCGAAATGTCTCCTTTAAAAAACAAGAATTCCTGTGAATTCCTTCACTCGTATGAGCTGTCATGCATCACTTATTCAATCGCTTCTTTCACGTGTCTTATCCTCATTGGATCGTGCCTGTGACGCGCCTGTAAGCCATCTTATTTCTTACGTGCGCCGTCTGACGCATACGTTCTTCTAGGTTTCATTTAATGATTTCTTTTGCCGCCGTTTCAAGTTTTATCAAAACTTTTCCCTCTTTTTCGTCTCTTCACTTTGCACTATCGAGTTCTTTCTCTCTCTTGCCTTTCCTCCTGAATCCGCCATTGTTCCAGCTTCGAGCTCTACAACTGCCTACATCTCTTCATTCTAGTGAAGCTTTCGCCACTCTGTTACTTCTATAGCCGTCGCCTGACTTCAGCGATCCTCTCACCGGCTTCACATTTTCTGGTAAGCCATTGTTCCTCTTGTTTTCAACTCCTTGATGCTCTCCATCATTCGTTGCCATTTATTGCTTTGTTCAACATTTGATTTTGCGAATCATATATCAAAATGCATTTATTCAATGGCTTTGCTTTTGCCCATGTTTTGAATGTGTACTGTTCACCTCTTTCTTGCATTTTTTTCCACTGTTCTTGACCTTGTACCCCTTGTACTTTCTATGCTCTTGATAGCCCACCTTTGTTCTTGATTCTGAAACTCGTTCTTGTTTTCTGTTTTTTGTGTCTTTTCCAGATTTGTGCTTTCAATCTTTGTTTCCATAGACTTAGGTTTGGGATTTGTCTGTAGAACCCATAATTTAGGAAAAAACTGAAACCTGCACTTACCTAAGTGTTTGCCGAGGTCCCAATAACCCTTTCAAAACATCCTCTAAAACCCAACCTCCTTGATTAAACCGATATCATGGGTATGTGGAAACATAGGGTAAACACCCCATCCAAACTAGAATACTTTAGGCAGGAGTTTGAAATCCCAACCGACGTCCATCTGAGGTTGGCTGGGAATGATGACTCCATCATGCCTACTGACAATTCCATGCCTTTCCCTATAGTGGCTTTCATCGAGTGTGGACTTCGGCTTCCACTCAATATCCTTTTTCGCGAGATTCTCCACTATTATAAGTTGAACCTTATGCAACTTGCCATTAATTCTTATCGAGTGATTAATGGTATCATAGCCTTAGCTAAACAGGAAAATGCTAGGATCACTTTAGCCGATATCTAATACTGCTATACCATGTGCAGCCTTAACTTGAAAGAAAAATGCTACATTTATTACCTTAAGCTGAGGTCCACAAAGTTCAAAATCGTAGCTGACCTCCCAGACTCCAACAAGGGGGCTGGAGACGATTACTTCATTACCTCAGGAAATTGGGAGTTTGCTCCAGACGAGGACCTCCATCTCTACCCTCTTCCTCGATCAATTTTAGAGGGTAAGGGTAAGAGCCCAGCGTTAATACTTGGTTGTTTCTTTTCAAGTCCTTAATACTTTACCTGTTTCTAATGTCTGTTTTCCCCTGCAGCTCTCCTTCAGCCACCAAAGAACTTTCGCCAATCCTTCTTTCCTAGCAAGGATTTGAAGAAACTCTTAGACCTGCCAGTCCATAAACGGAAGGCGCCTCTGCTTCTTAATTTCATTCCAACATACAAATCAGCTCTTCCCGACATTCCTAGAAGAAAAACTTATCTCCTCCCTCTGCCACAACTCCACAAGCCACGTCAACATCTCGGATAGACCAAGGATCAACCTCTGATCCAGCAGAATAGCCGTCTACTTCGGCTCCATACTTGATCCCACCATCTCAACGAAAACGTCGCCGACGATTTACAGTTTCTTCTGCTGAGATGGGCCGCCCAAAACCAATTGCCAAAGACCTCCTGGCCAGCATTCCTTCTGACATTGATGCATAACTAACACAAACCCTGCCTCCACCGAAGCCGAAAAGGGTTAAAAAGGCTCAACCAAGGGCGAAGGTAACTCAGGTTGAGTCTGAGGATACTTTGCCGATTTCTAAGTTGTCTGAGAGTGACAAATCTCAACCCTCTGCTAGGAAGAGGTGCTCTGAAACCCATCAATCAGAATCCCCAAAATCAAAAAAGTCAAGGTCATCCTATGTGACCACCTCGGGGTCTAAAAAGAATGATGCCCCCTGGGCCCCAAAAATCAGTCTGAAAGATAAGCCAATCATGGCCAACGATAGTGCTGATGACATCAACATCGGCGTAGCCCTCAGTACTGCTCTACTTCTGCCTGGCGATCTGGAGCGGAACGCCGGGTTCAGTGAGTACGAGAACTACGCCTTGATGCTCCAACGTTCTGTTCAGGTAAGTGTTTTTGTTTAGTACTTTTTCTTTCTTTCTTTCTTTTCATTTTACACTTAGAATATTTTCTAATACTTCTGTTTTCTTTTAGGCCATCTAGCATGCCCATTCTTTCTCAATTCAATCTTTTGAGAATCGTAAGAAGCTCGCCGAGAATAAGAGGGAGGTCTTTACACTTCAGAAAACCAACAAAAACTTGCAATAAAAAATGAAGACGCTGGAGGATCAGGCCGAGGTCGCCATCAAGGAGAATGACGATGTCGAGGAAAAGGTCTGTGCCGCTGAGGCAATAAACAAAGTTCTTCAGGCCCAGCTGAAAGAGGCCGAGGACAAAATGGCCCAGGCCCAGAAGGAGCTCCAAGATGCCTTGGCCACCAAAGAGGCTGCAATCAAAGATGCCGACGAGAAGGCATATGCTCAGGGCATGGCCGATGTCACGGAGGCCTATGAGCAACAAGTGAAGCAGGCATGCAACAAGGGTTTCTCCCTTGGTTGGATGTCCCTTCTAAAAAAGCTCAATGTCCCCGAGGACTTGCCTCTTCGGAGTGCCGACGCCATTCCTCTTCCATTCCCTCCACCGCCACCTCCAGCTCAATCTGATGATGATTCTGAATCTGAGGATCAAGATGAGGATGAGGCCTTGGTAAGGAAATCCAAGGAGGCTGCTGGGGCCAAGTCCCCTCCTCAAAACGAGCAAGTCCTTGACTTAACTCAAGATGAGGAGGTTGAGGAGGTTCCCAAGGAAGCTACCCTTGAGTAGGTATCATCCAACGTTCCTCTAGCCGACAAAAGTATTGATGAAACCCTTGCCCAAATCGATGCTGAGCTCGCTGCGAAAAAGGCAGCCGAGGTGGCTAGTCTTCGATGGTCCAGACTCATCCTGTTGCTGACGCTGAGAAATCTTAGTTTTGATGTTTTTTCTTCTCTTGTCTTTTGAACTCTTGTACTTTTTGTTTTTTAGACAATGTAAGCTCTGCATATGGCCGATGTGCCTCTTTGTTCTTGAATGTTTAATTCAATTTTCCTTCTTTTGAATGCTTGTGCCTTTATCTTCTCTTTATTGTTTTTGCATAATTCTATACTTAGAATATTCTGCATGTCTTTAATATACTCTTCCTTCTTTGTGCAACCTTCTTGGGGTGACTTACCTCGGCTAACAATGATCTCAGTTTAACTTCAACTTGTAAATTGCTACAAATTTCAACAAGTTTAAACAATGATCTCGGTTTAACTTCAACTTGTAAATTGTTATAAATTTCAACAAGTGTTAAACAATGATCTCGGTTTAACTTCAACTTGTAAATTGCTACAAATTTCAACAAGTGTTAAACATAACATTGGTTTAACTTCAACTTGTAAATTGCTACCAATTTCAACAAGTGTTAAACAATGATCTCGGTTTAACTTCAACTTGTAAATTGCTACAAATTTCAACAAGTATTAAACAACTTTCTCGGTTTAACTTCAACTTGTAAATTGCTATAAATTTTAACAAGTGTTAAACAATGATCTCGGTTTAACTTCAACTTGTAAATTGCTACAAATTTCAACAAGTGTTAAACAACGATCTCGGTTTAACTTCAACTTGTAAATTGCTATAAATTTTAACAAGTGTTAAACAATGATCTCGGTTTAACTTCAACTTGTAAATTGCTACAAATTTCAACAAGTGTTAAACAATGATCTCGGTTGAACTTCAACTTGTAAATTGCTACAAATTTCAACAAGTGTTAAACAATGATCTCGGTTTAACTTCAACTTGTAAATTGCTACAAATTTCAATAAGTGTTAAACATAACATCGGTTTAACTTCAATTTGTAAATTGATATAAATTTCAACAAGTGTTAAACAATGATCTCGGTTTAACTTCAACTTGTAAATTGCTACAAATTTCAACAAGTGTTAAACAATGATCTCGTTTTAACTTCAACTTGTAAATTGCTACAAATTTCAACAAGTGTTAAACAATGATCTCGGTTTAACTTCAACTTGTAAATTGCTACAAATTTCAACAAGTGTTAAACATAACATCAGTTTAACTTCAATTTGTAAATTGCTACAAATTTCAACAAGTGTTAAACAACTCTGTCTTCTCTCTGCCCCCTAATGTGAACCAGAGTTCCACTTGGGTTCTCATTATTCATGTTTTTCAGAAACCACATTATGCATTTTTATCAGTCATAAGTGTTGAAGAATTCTGCTAAGATTTTATTAATGACATCGATAAAAAACAAGGAATATCCAATGATAGAAAGATTTCAAATTACAAGTGTTTCAGGGTCTTGACAATTCTTTGCCCCCATTATCTTTAAGCCGATGTTCTTAGGACCTCTATGTTCTTGTCTTTGATTTCTACCCTTTGTATGCTGTAGGTGAACTTCATTGCTACCATGGAGTAATTTTTTGCCTGCAGCTGATCTCCTCAGACCTCTTCTATCCCATGCTCTGTTGGGAACCGCAATAGTTGGTGCAATGTTGAGGGAACTGCTCTCATTGCATGCAACCATGGCCTTCCCAGAATGGCATTGTAAGGGGATGGCGTGTCGATGACGGTGAACTCTGTCTTGATGTTCCTGGTGTTAGCCTGAACCTCCAAGTTTACTGCTCCTAGTGGCCATGTCGGCGTTCCATTGAATCCGACCATCGGGGCGTTGGATTGCTCCATGTCATCGGGGTGAAGGCCGAGCTCCTTGTAACATCTGACGTACATGATGTCACAAGAGCTTCCTTGGTCAATCAGGATGCGCTTCACTTGGCACTCCCTAACCTAGAGAGATACTACCAAAGCATCATTATGCGGGTGCTGGACCATCTCGAGGTTGGCTTCGGTAAAAGACACTACTGGTCCCAAGCATTCATCTTCCCGATGTTTTTTATCCCCGACTTGGTAGACATGTTGTAGGTGCTTCACCTTCTGAGTCTCCCTCCTGATTTCGTTCTCGTTGACCCTTGAGTGAATTACATTAATTACCCGAGGCCCTCCTGCCTGAAGCTGCTGTGCTGGGGGGGGTGGGGCTGCTTGTGCCTCGGACAATCTTGCTTGTTCTTCTCTCGTTCTGGCCTCGTCGATAAGGTCTCTCAGATGGCCTTGCCTCACTAAGTCTTCCAAGTGTGCTTTCAGGACTCTACAACCCTGCGTCATGTGCCCATCTTCATTGTAGTAAGCACAACGTCTGCCAACGTTCCTTCCCATAAATTCTCCTGGTGCCCTTTCCGGTGTTCTGAAATAGGGTTGATTCCGAATCCTATCCAGGACTTTGTGAATTGGGATTCGGAACACAGTTGTCACTGCCTGTGCAGGCCTCAGTTCTACCTCCTGTCTGTTGGGTTCGTTGTTACCTCGGCCTCGCTTCGACGAGCCGTTGGCTTTTTCTTGTTTCGTCTCCTTGTTTTCCGATGTATCTTCCTCAGCTCTGGCGTACTTTTCGATTCTGGCCATGAGCTCTTCCATGCTTTTTGGCAATGTTTTTGCCAAAGACTTTCGTAGCGGGCAGTTGTCTTTTAGGCCGTTCTTGAAGGATACAACCACCACCTCTTGATTACACTCGGGTATTTGGTTAAATACCTCATAGTATTTTTTTGCGTAGGCCCTAAGACCTACATCTTTGCTGATTTTCAGGGCCATCAAAGCGTCCACCCTCAGTGGTTAAAGCTTGTTTGTCACAAACCTGGCCACGAACATCTCGGCCAGGCCCTCCCAGGTCTTCACACTTCCCTTTGGCAGTTTGTGGAACCAGTGTGATGCAATTTTCCCAAAAGAGGAGGGGAACACTTTGCAGAGCAACGACTCGTTCCCGCTATATAGTGCCATTGAATTCAAGTACAATCCGACGTGGAAGTTGGGGTTCGACTTCCCGTCGTAGATCTGGAACCTCGGCATGCTGAATCTTTTCGGCGCCTCAAATCTGTCCAACTCTACTGAGAATGGTGTTCTGGGTTTAACAGTGGATGTTACCTCGGCATTATCCTGCCTCATCTTGAGGTAATCCCTCAAGTCTTCTTTAGTCCGGCCAGGAGCTCGGTTGTCTCCTGACTTCAGTCTTTTCAGAGCACTGCTCTCAGCTTCGTTTTTTGACCCTTCTCTGTTTGGTGTGTTGAAGCACAGGACCTGCCCCTGAATATGCCGATGTTCCTTGGGGTTGGCCTCCTTGGTGCGATGCGTCCTCCGTGACTCTTCCTTCCTTGACTCCCCTCGCCCAACCTCCTCAGAAGGCCGGCGAGAGTGTCTTTTGCTCCTGGTGTGTTGAGGGGCTATAGGGATTATTCTCTGCCCTCCCTTATGGGTATTAGCCGCTGGAATCGGCGTGTCCTGCAGTGGTGGTGGTTGCATGACATTATTTTGCATCATGAAGTTAATGACCGATTGCAGGTCCGCCAGCTTGTTTGCCATCTCTTTTACTTCTTCATCCCTTCGTAGGCATCTGTCCCTCCATACCTGGAGGTTATCTTCGTTATAGTATCCGCTTTGATCTGGTTTCTTTGGCATGTCGCCAGTCTGGCCGACGTCGTTCTCTCCGTGAATTTGGTCAGGAGTTTCTACGTTGCATTCGTCTCCTTCGATATCAAGATCAATGGGTCTTCCACTCCTAGCAAGAGTGTCGTCCCCAATCTTTTCTTGCATTCCGTTACTGGCCATCTATCCTTCTTTCTTTCCCACAGATGGCGCCAAATTATGTGAGTGATTTTCTGATCACACTGCCCGCTTAGTAATCAGTTAGAGAGCACCGGCAGAATAGATGGCTTCAGTTAACCTGCAACAGAAAGAGAAGGCTCCGGCGGTGGTTCTTCCACCCGGGGGCACTCCGACGATCAAATCAGTATATCTCTCAAAGATAATCAAGTGCAAAATTCACTGCTCAAAGCATAAATTGTGTACCTTAGACCCACAGGGGTGCCTCTCTTTTATAGTTAACTCAATCCTAGTCCCGATAGAAGCCTGACTTCTATGGACTCCCATTCAGTGCTTACTTTGGATTCCCCAATAGATAAGGATAAACTCCCTAAGAATACTATCCTTATCCATCTTGAAGTCTTTCTTCATTTTAGGACTCTTGTTCCTTATTCGCTTATCTCGGATTCTGACATCTTCGAAGATAACCTCGGCAACACCGAGATCACCTCGGCACAACGACCTGGACACGTGGCACCTCAGCTGACACGTCGACGTCACCTTGTCACGTGTTGGTATTCAGAAAATATATCCTCACAATTTTAAAATCTTCATCAAATATAGAAAGATTTGATGTTGTATCTTTTAAAAAATATGTTCTTTTATTGTAAATAAATTCATTATTTCAATCATCTTATTTTTAATTTAGCAAAACTCATTCACATTCATACAAGTTTTGAATCTTCATTCACAGGACTTATTTCTGTTTTTCGGTCATGTTTTTTCAATTTAACTATCTAATGCCTTCCCAAAAATGGGAAAAATTTAAAAGAGAGGCAAAAAAGAAGAAGAAAATAGTGTTAAAAAAAAAGCGGTGATGAATCACTTACTCATATAGACAACATGTTATCTTTCTATCATATTGGACCTCATACATATATCATGAACTTTCTTTTCTATTTTGCCAAAGAAAAACTTCCATTTTTGTTGTTTTAATTCAACTCAATTCTCAATCAATTGACAACTTTAACCATTTGAAGTAGTTGCATTAATGCTCTCATGTAAGGTTCTTTTTGTTGTTTTGATCTAATGAAAATGTCAAAATCAGAAGAACAACTTTAGTGGTGAATGGCCAAATCCTATAATTGATCCATACCAACTTTTTTTGTGTAAATGTACAATAATAATCATTTTAACTAATGTTGGCAATTTTACATACTTTGCACGTATCGCTTCCTTCCAAAATGGAAGCCAAAATTGAATTTTATATGTGAATGTTCTAATTTGCTGACGTCTCTATTTTATAGCATGCTTTCTTTTTTTTTGTTGTGTTGTTCTTCTCGTGTATTACTTTTTTTAAGAAATGAAATTCTTTTTCTTTGCAAAAAAATAAAGGGGTCATTATTGAGGAAGTGATATTTTTTTAAAAAAATTCATCTAATCTGATAAGATCTGAAAGTAAAATTAAATTTTTTTTTTTTTTGAGTCTATCTAGTCTACTATAACCTAAAATAAATAATTGTCAAATTCAAAAAGTAATTGAATTTTCTTCCTCATCAGTTTTTTTTTTTTTTTTTTTTACCACCTCTTTTTACTATAACCTAAAAGAAATAATTGTCAAATTCAAAAACTAAATTGAATTTTCTTCCTCATCAGTTTTTTTTTTTTTTTTTTTACCACCTCTTTTTATGTGAAGGGGCATACTAAATTTGTAGTACTTCATCATGAATTTTCAAGCACAAAGCTTGAAGTATGAAAACACATTAAATTCCCCTATCTAGAAGGTCTACCAATGACAGTACCAAAACACAATTGTCACACATACAAAAGAGAGACCCCCCTTCCCTCTCCTAATTAAGAGTTTCGTTAACTTTCACTGTGGATAGATTCTCAGTAATCATTCAACTTTTAATTATATATATAGCATAATAAATATATAGGTCTAAGATAGGGTTTGGCTTCCAACTTTTTTGTCATTCACCATGAGAATAATCATCATCTCCCCCCCCCCCCCCCCTCTCTCTTCTCCCTCTCTCTCTCTCTCTCTCTCTCTCTCTGTTCATATACCCTTTCCTTATTATTATTATTTTTTATTTTTCATGTTCAAAAACATTGAAGTACTTATGTTATGAGCACAAGAGAATTTTTAAAGAATAAAATATAAATATAAGATAAATAATGAATTTAATAAACGTGAGTCTCCCCTCTTGGATTTTATTTTGTGAAAAATCTCTGGCACTCAAAAGAAAAAATGGTATGAAATTTTTAGTCCAAGTAATCGGTATGAGCATTGGTCAATTACAAAAATAAAATAAAATAAAAAATAGATATTCACGAGCCAAAACTATTTACAGTAAGGCAATGCTCTAAATGCATATGTTGTTTGACATAAGTGTGATAAGATTTCTTGCAGTTATGTTATGGGTGTTAAGGGACAATATTCCCTAACGGATATATAAAATAGCTTATTTACATATCTATTTTTCGAATAAAAAGAATACATCTATTGTTATTTATTTATGTAGATCTCACATAAAATCCATCAATTTTTTTTTTTAATAATAATAAATACATTTGCAACATTGTCACTCACTACAATGAATGATCATTCTTACACAAGTATTAATTGATCTTACCTAGATAATTATTATTGATAACTGATGTGATCTTTTTGTTTTGTAATATTAGGCGCCCCCATATGACTTATAAAATTCCAAAATTAACCTTCATTCACAAGAAAAGATAATGTTAAACCATGAGCAAAAGGGTCCAATGGGTGCCCAATTTTTTTGACCATGACAAGGGTTGATTAGTTTAAACATATCCTCTATCAGATCTATGGAGGATGTGTGTCATAATCTGATAATGAAAGTGACTATTATCCGACTTCATTCTCATCTTCTACCCATTGCCAAACAACCGAGAGAGAGAGATAGAGAGAGATGTATACGGTAGGTGTGATTCCAAATAGGCTTCCATATGGCAGTGGTCCCATTGGTTTAGACCACCATTCTTTATGAACGATGCTTCTCTATGTAATCACATCGGACGGCTCAAAATCACCCAAATTCTTATCATGATATTGTTATTATCAACATACGACAAAATAAGAAATTCAGAGCGAGATATTAGGGTTTGGGGGCGGCCCTCCATGTATAAGTTGTAATCTTAAAAAAATGTTTAAAACACTTAGCTTGGTTTGGCATGTTTGAAAAAAATTAAAAAGTCAAAAAGTCACTATTTTATTTAAATCTTATCATCTTATTTAAATCACATCATCTCTCTAACACGTCACTTCAAATCTAATCCAAATCCAATTCATATTTCATAAAAAGTCAAAAAGTACCCTTATTTAGATCATCCCAAATAATCCTAATTTATTATTTTTTAAAATTATTTTTAATGGTATGTTTAAAAAGTGTTAAATTTTAATTTATTAAATATTTTATTAAATAGAATTTAATTTCAATATCATATCATTAAGATCATTTAAAAATGATAAATTAAAAGATGTGCCATTGTTGGTAACCTTATTACCGGAGAAGTTATTTCTTGTTCTTGTGGTATTGCTCCAATTAACGATGGACATTGTGTTATATTTAGTTGTATTTGTGCTTTTGGGTTTGTATAAGAATTATTTTAAGGAACTAACATGTAAGTCTTAATAAGTGAATTTATTATTCAATAGGTCTTATGATAATTATTAAAAAAACGTTACTAATTGGTAATTTTCAACGACAGTTTGAAAATTATCATAAAAAATGTCCCTAATTATAAGTTTTAGTGACAGTTTAAAAAAATATTCACAAAAAAATGTTACTAATTTTTAACTTTTGATGACAGTTTAAAAATATTCGACACAGAAAAAAATCACTAATTGTAAGCTTTAGCGACAATTTACAAAAATCGTGACAGAAAAAAGTTACTAATTATCCATTTTTAGCGACATATGTAAAAAATCATCATAAAGAATTATTTTTAATGACGATTTTATTAAGACTTATTTTCAATAAGACTTAATGTGAATTAAGTCTAATTATTAAGATCTATTGATAATTTACCCTTATTGTCTTTACTTTTAATAATAACTTAACTAGTTTAAATTTTATTTATTTATTTTTTGTGTAACTGTGTCGTGTTATTTTTAGTAATTGTCCAATTTGTGTCATGTCAAATATTTACCTACAATTAAAATTATCGATTTTATGACGAAATTATTTAATTTTTTACAAGTTAAATTTCATGAAACTAATATTTATTGGATGAAATTATTCATAAAAATATTTGATCTTAACTCAATTTTTTTTCCCATTTGAGTCTAAAATAGTAGATAAAAAAAATACATAACAAATGAATAACAGTAAAAAAAATTTAAAAAAAACAAAAAAAACTAGAGTAGCCTTAAAATCTTAGTTGACACCCATTTTTATTCAACTGGAATAATTAAAATTTTTTATAACACTTCTTAATAAAAAAATAACATCAAATGTGCAATTAATTTTTATTAAATGAGTTATTTGTATCATCAAGTTTAACACTGATCTTACCTGTTTAATATTCTTGTTATTGAATTGTGTAATATTTGCATTTATGTTGAAAAATGGCTAAATCTCTTATAATTTTATGTACAATTCAAATTATTCATATCACATTTTTGTTAATCACGTGATGACGCGGGTAAGTTGGCTCTTGAGGGAAGGTTATCCGTCTTGGAGCAATTTGGGCAAGTTCCCAACTAATTTTAGTGGTATGGTCTCGTTTGTAAATGTTTTATTTAAAAAATTATTATAAGTTATTACATTACTCTTTTTATTTTTTTTTATATCTTTTTATAAAAAATTAAAAAAAATATTAAAATAACTTATTCCCAAACGAAGCTCTTGGTATTTGGAGTTTTAATTTTGAAATTTATATTAGGACTTTTTGCACAAAAAATAAAAATAAAAAATAAAAAACAAAGACTCAATCCCATTAATCTTAAGTTCACAATTTAAATTAAAAAACACTTATAGATTATGTAAACTTAATTAGTAACTTTATATTTAAAAATATGAGAAGAGTAATTTTAATTGATACTTTGCTGTAATCGATTCAATTTTTATTCAATGTTATACTTTAGATTTTTTTTGATTATGTGTTCTTTTTTATAATCTGGATTTTGCTAAATTATAAAACAACAAGATAAATATATTTTTTCTGAATTCTAGTAATAATTTTTTCTTGATCTATATACATACAGTTTAGTGATTATATATGTAAGAGGAATTTGTGTTGGTACTAGTAAATTACAAAAAAAATGGTAGGTGCTTACCATTTAACCTAATTATCCCATTTTAATACTTCGCTTAAGTATTCCGAAAAATTTAAGATCGATCTTAGACGTGAGATTCATTATTAAATGCAGAGAGTCACATGATCGTATGACTTCTGAAAACATAGAGATACTATTCTAAGAGCACACAAGAAATTTTTTTTCTTTCTTTATTAAAGACAATAAGTGTCCCTGATTCATAGAAGAGTCGCGTTAAACTAGGCTTGTTTTGTGCAACTACTTATTAATTTTTAAAAATGCCTATTAGACTATTTAATATAACTTTTGCATATTTTTTTGAGACATTTATAAAATTAAATTAAATAAATAAAAAAATATTTTTGAAAAATTGAGAAAAAGTATTTTTAGTTTTAATTATCAATTTTAAACTTGTAAGAATTCCACTTAACAAAGGTTAGCGTTATTTAGGAGAAGTTACTCCGTGGGTTAGGAATTCCACGTCATTAGTGTATCCGGCCAATGGGAATAATACATAGAGGAAAAAAGCCACAACACATTGAATAATTATAGTAACCTTGTTAATAACTACCACATTCTTTAAAATTTCATTGGTTGAGCATACCACATCAGCATAATAATATAATGTACCTGATCTATTGAATAATTTCTTGTTATTCAAACATTGCTAGTGTGAAAATTAACATTTTGGTCATCGCTTTCTACTTTATTTTGTTGTGACTAACAAATTGAGTCGTGCAATTTTCATTTTCTTTTGTAAAAAGGTTGGGATTGTCTAAATAAAAGATTTGTACTATATCCACCCAAAAAAAAAGATTTGTACTACAAAATTTTTGATGAATTAGTAGAATATAAAGTTTGTAGACAGAGGATAAATTTTCTTATTAAAATTTAGATTTTAACACCATCTTTTTATGAATATTCAATGGTTAGTAATAAGTTATGACTCATTGGAGTTTGCTGGTAAGATGATGGTATCGGAGATGTGAGGTGAAGGAAGAGGGTAAAAAATTATTTTCAAAACAAGTAAAAACACATTTTTTCATGTTCTAAAATTTTTTAAAAATTTTAGACTTAATTTTAATTTTTTAAAAATAAATATAATATGCTTAACAAGTTTTCGTTTTAAATTTTCAAATATATATATATATTTATGTATATATAAAGAAATCTTACCAAGCGAGGCCTAAGTTTATAGTAGATAATTTATTTCAAAACAAAATAGCTATAAAAATCATTTTAAAATTAAAAAAAATTGTAATTCAGTATATGTTTAAAAAAAAAAGTGGTAAACTTTACCAATATTAATAATTAAAAATATATATATATATTTATAAATATTTTATGAAAATATCATTAATTTTTAAATTTAAAAAATATATATCATTATCATATTGAAGTCATTTTTTGTAGGAGTATTATAATTATTTGGGTGATGATTGAGACTCCCTCCAATCACCACCTTCATTCTCCACAGACACGTGACGGGTGGTGATTGAAGGAGAATGAGTAAAAAAAAAAAAAAAACTAATCAGATAAAGAGGGGATGAAGGGATGAAAAAAAAAAAGGTCTAAGTTATTATTCTAATTATTTTAGGGTGTGGTAATAGTGGTCTTTACCGACACGAAAACAATTTTTTAAAAACGAGATAGGGGGCTAGTTTTGACTTCTTAATGAGGGTAGGGGGGTGATTTGATTTGCTTTTGTTTTTGTTGTTGTGTGTCTTTTTTTTAAGATTTGTTTTTTGTTGTTGTGTTATTGCGTGTTTTGTTATGGCTTGACGGCGTCGTCGACGGCCGAAACGGACCAATGAGTGTCTCCTGCGGCGCACGTGACTGCTCAGCCCTCCTTCGTGGATCTCAATCTAAACACACACGTGCCAACTCTACACAATTTTTGTGAGGCTGCAGCCAAAGAACAAAGACATCGCTCTTCGGAATGCGTGCCACGTGTCGGCGCACGTGGGCAACTCCTAGTGGATGCAAGTGTCCAAAAAGCCTCCCTTCTTTCTTTTTGCCTTTTTTTTTTTTTTTTAAATTTTTATTTATTTATTTATTTTTTTTATAATGATCTTTTAATAGTTCTACTTGTTTTGATCTGATTGAATTTTGACGATAAGATGATCCTAAAGTATCTAGATTGACGGAAAGCAAGCATTTTAAAATATGTGGAATCTAAAAATTAAAACTCACCAATAAGTATGTGAGATTGATTTTAAGATAATTTAATTTAATTATTTATGTTCACCTCGAAATTCATTTTTACTGATTGAATTTTGACGATAAGATGATCCTAAAGTTTCTAGATTGACGGAAAGCAAGCATTTCAAAATTTGTGGAATCTAAAAATTAAAACTCACTAATAAGTATGTGAGATTGATTTCAAGATAATTTAATTTAATTATTTATGTCCACCTCGAAATTCATTTTTATTACGTGTACAATTGGACGATTGTCCGTCAGTGCCGGCTTTTTCTTACATTTCATTGAGTTTTTTAAACTCTTCTTTGTTAAAAAGCTATAATGAGATTGTTAGTTTTTAAGGACAACTTTGTTAAAGCTTGAGATATAATCTTAATGTAGCTCAATTCATTCGCATGTTTAAAACATACAATACAAACTATGGGACATGTATAGATCAATCACTTACATAGTCAACTTCATTGAGATTCTTCATTTGATGCAAAATTAAACAACTTGGAATTCATATTGAGTAATCAAACCAAAAGTGTCCGTCAAACCAAAAGTGGTAACTATACCAAATTGATTTTGATAGATCAAATGGACTCATGCGTGGTTGTAAAGTTGTGCAAGTAACAATTGAAAATTAACATTTTACATAAGATCAATCATGACAATCAATTATCACTAACGTGTGACATTAAAAGACTGACTTATTAGATGAGACATTCTTTTATCAAATTTGATACACAGATTTGAGCCTTACTATTATATGATATACCTTTTCTTTCACCATCATATTGATTGTAAAATAAATAATAATAATAATAATAAAATTTACCCTCTTTCTCATTTAGAGGTTGATTATCAATTTGTGAAGTTCTCAAAAGGAAAACTACAAATGTTATTTTGCTTCAAGACATGCCTCACTTGGACTATTGATTTTGACTAGTATGTTGATGTTAAAAACTAATTTAACTTGAAAATAGATTATATAAACTTCGGTCAAACTTATTTTATCAAAGATCTATAGTCTGCATGTTGTTCTTGCTTGTTTCCCATCTTCTACTTTGTACTTTCTTATTGCATGATTGCAGAGATACAATGCTAGATCAATTATTGTCATAGTAATGAATCTATTGACTCAAGTTAAGTTGAGGGGTTTGTCAAGTATTCAAATTGAAGCAAGCCCACACAACAAATTTGACCCAAAATTTAACTCTTCCTATTGATAACATAGGTTATGAAAATATTAAAATTTACAATTCATTTCATTTTTGGCACATACCCCTGAGACAAACAAAATAATGCACTTGTTTGGTTTTATTTTTTTGAAAACACTTTTTAGAAAATTCTATTTTATTGTTTTTCGTATTTTTTTTATTTTTACTGAATTTTTTTAATATTTAAGTAATATTTTGAATTTTTAGATATGCCTAACATAAATACACTTAAAACGTATAATTTTTGTGAAAAAATCTTTAATACAAAATTTCAGTATATTTTTTATATTTTTGTGTATTTATTAATTTTTTTAAAATATTTTTTCACAAATATTTTACTTTTTAGATACATCTAAGTAAGGTGCATCTAAAAAAGTAAAAAAAAATGTATAAAATTTTAAAAATATTCACTAAAAACAAAAAAAATATGAAAAAAAAAACTTAATTTTCAAAAAATTTAATCTAGAAAACTGAAGCCAAATATACTGTTAGTATTTATTTTTAACAATGGGTAAGAGAGGAATAGAGAAATGACGGTAACATCATAGTGTGATAAAACTGAACTCGAGCATCATAGTTGATAAAAGGGAGCATCTCATCTATTGAGTCAATTCTTAGTCTTGAAATAATAAAATTTTAATAGTGAAACATGTATGATATCATCTTTAGCCAACTTTTAATCTTAAAATGGTAGCATTTTAATAGTGAAACAAGTATACAGATAATTTCACCTTCAAGGAGATGAAATGGTCCTTATTTGGTATGATGCACTACAAAAAAATTTAGTTTTAATATCATTTTTTCAAATATTATCAGAAGTGCCCACCTAAAAAAAAAAATACTATCAGAAGTGATACTAACTTGACATTTTTATGAGTGCTATCTATCACATTTAAATTTTGATTGCAGTCTTCGTATGTTATATAATGCGATATTTATTATACTGATGTCTGAATTTAAATTTTACTATTCCATATTATACTTTTTGCCTTCTTTTATCCCCATCATACCAAGCATGAAAGGAAAGAAAGAAAGAAAAAAAAAAAAAACCTTACTTTATTTGACATACCCTTGCTTCATTTTCACTCTCTATCCAACTCAAGAACTTTTTTTTTTTTTAAAAAAAAAAAAAAAAAAAAAACATTTCACTACAAAAAAAGGAAAAAAAAACTAAGAAGAGATCTTAAGCCTAAAAAGAGTAGGGGGTTTTATTTTGTATGATACATAGCCTTTGTTTGACATGTGAATTTAAGAGGTTTTTTATTATTATTTTAGCACAAAAAGATAAAATAAGTTAAAAAATTAATAAAATAAAATGTCACATCCAAATTATAATCATTTTATTTTTTCTCTTACAAAAGTTTAAAAAATTAAAAAACTCATTCCAAACGAAATTTTTTAACCTCATACTAAAATAATTAAAAAATCAAAAAATTAAAAAATTAACCTACATTCCAAAAGAAATTATAATATTTTAGGATTGGTTATAAAAGAGGAAAATTCAAAACATGCCACATGCACACATCATCCAAAAGGACTTAAAAAAGAGCAACAATGAACCTATAGATGTGTACATTACAATAACAACAATAATAGTATATATTACTTTAATATTTTAATTTGGGTTTGTATAAGAATTATTTTAAGGAACTAACATGTAAGTCTTAATAAGTGAATTTATTATTCAATAGGTCTTATGATAATTATTAAAAAAACGTTACTAATTGGTAATTTTCAACGACAGTTTGAAAATTATCATAAAAAATGTCCCTAATTATAAGTTTTAGTGACAGTTTAAAAAAATATTCACAAAAAAATGTTACTAATTTTTAACTTTTGATGACAGTTTAAAAATATTCGACACAGAAAAAAATCACTAATTGTAAGCTTTAGCGACAATTTACAAAAATCGTGACAGAAAAAAGTCACTAATTATCAATTTTTAGCGACATATGTAAAAAATCATCATAAAGAATTGTTTTTAATGACGATTTTATTAAGACTTATTTTCAATAAGACTTAATGTGAATTAAGTCTAATTATTAAGATCTATTGATAATTTACCCTTATTGTCTTTACTTTTAATAATAACTTAACTAGTTTAAATTTTATTTATTTATTTATTTATTTTTTGTGTAACTGTGTCGTGTTATTTTTAGTAATTGTCCAATTTGTGTCATGTCAAATATTTACCTACAATTAAAATTATCGATTTTATGACGAAATTATTTAATTTTTTACAAGTTAAATTTCATGAAACTAATATTTATTGGATGAAATTATTCATAAAAATATTTGATCTTAACTCAATTTTTTTTCCCATTTGAGTCTAAAATAGTAGATAAAAAAAATACATAACAAATGAATAACAGTAAAAAAAATTTAAAAAAAACAAAAAAAACTAGAGTAGCCTTAAAATCTTAGTTGACACCCATTTTTATTCAACTGGAATAATTAAAATTTTTTATAACACTTCTTAATAAAAAAATAACATCAAATGTGCAATTAATTTTTATTAAATGAGTTATTTGTATCATCAAGTTTAACACTGATCTTACCTGTTTAATATTCTTGTTATTGAATTGTGTAATATTTGCATTTATGTTGAAAAATGGCTAAATCTCTTATAATTTTATGTACAATTCAAATTAGGGTTTGGTTATGGTGTGCAACTTACACCTTACACCTTACACCTTACACTTACACCTTTTGTGAAAAATTAAACCTTACACTTACACCTTTTTTGAGGTTGCACACCATATGCAACCCACTTACAGCTTACACCTTACACCTTATACTTATACTTACACCTTATACTTACACCTTTTGTGTAAGTGACACATGGTGTGCAATTGCACACTTAAGAAAACTCCTTCAAATTATTCATATCACATTTTTGTTAATCACGTGATGACGCGGGTAAGTTGGCTCTTGAGGGAAGGTTATCCGTCTTGGAGCAATTTGGGCAAGTTCCCAACTAATTTTAGTGGTATGGTCTCGTTTGTAAATTATATGTTTTATTTAAAAAATTATTATAAGTTATTACATTACTCTTTTTATTTTTTTTTATATCTTTTTATAAAAAATTAAAAAAAATATTAAAATAACTTATTCCCAAACGAAGCTCTTGGTATTTGGAGTTCTAATTTTGAAATTTATATTAGGACTTTTTGCACAAAAAATAAAAATAAAAAATAAAAAACAAAGACTCAATCCCATTAATCTTAAGTTCACAATTTAAATTAAAAAACACTTATAGATTATGTAAACTTAATTAGTAACTTTATATTTAAAAATATGAGAAGAGTAATTTTAATTGATACTTTGCTGTAATCGATTCAATTTTTATTCAATGTTATACTTTAGATTTTTTTTGATTATGTGTTCTTTTTTATAATCTGGATTTTGCTAAATTATAAAACAACAAGATAAATATATTTTTTCTGAATTCTAGTAATAATTTTTTCTTGATCTATATACATACAGTTTAGTGATTATATATGTAAGAGGAATTTGTGTTGGTACTAGTAAATTACAAAAAAAAATGGTAGGTGCTTACCATTTAACCTAATTATCCCATTTTAATACTTCGCTTTAGTATTCCGAAAAATTTAAGATCGATCTTAGACGTGAGATTCATTATTAAATGCAGAGAGTCACATGATCGTATGACTTCTGAAAACATAAAGATACTATTCTAAGAGCACACAACAAATTTTTTTTCTTTCTTTATTAAAGACAATAAATGTCCCTGATTCATAGAAGAGTCGTGTTAAACTAGGCTTGTTTTGTGCAACTACTTATTAATTTTTAAAAATGCCTATTAGACTATTTAATATAACTTTTGCATATTTTTTTGAGACATTTATAAAATTAAATTAAATAAATAAAAAAATATTTTTGAAAAATTGAGAAAAAGTATTTTTAGTTTTAATTATCAATTTTAAACTTGTAAGAATTCCACTTAACAAAGGTTAGCGTTATTTAGGAGAAGTTACTCCATGGGTTAGGAATTCCACGTCATTAGTGTATCCGGCCAATGGGAATAATACATAGAGGAAAAAAGCCACAATACATTGAATAATTATAGTAACCTTGTTAATAACTACCACATTCTTTAAAATTTCATTGGTTGAGCATACCACATCAGCATAATAATATAATGTGCCTGATCTATTGAATAATTTCTTGTTATTCAAACATTGCTAGTGTGAAAATTAACATTTTGGTCATCGCTTTCTACTTTATTTTGTTGTGACTAACAAATTGAGTCGTGCAATTTTCATTTTCTTTTGTAAAAAGGTTGGGATTGTCTAAATAAAAGATTTGTACTATATCCACCCAAAAAAAAAGATTTGTACTACAAAAATTTTGATGAATTAGTAGAATATAAAGTTTGTAGACAGGGGATAAATTTTCTTATTAAAATTTAGATTTTAACACCATCTTTTTATGAATATTCAATGGTTAGTAATAAGTTATGACTCATTGGAGTTTGCTGGTAAGATGATGGTATCGGAGATGTGAGGTGAAGGAAGAGGGTAAAAAATTATTTTCAAAACAAGTAAAAACACATTTTTTCATGTTCTAAAAAATTTTAAAAATTTTAGACTTAATTTTAATTTTTTAAAAATAAATATAATATGCTTAACAAGTTTTCGTTTTAAATTTTCAAATATATATATATATATGTATGTATATATAAAGAAATCTTACCAAGCGAGGCCTAAGTTTATAGTAGATAATTTATTTCAAAACAAAATAGCTATAAAAATCATTTTAAAATTAAAAAAAAATTGTAATTCAGTATATGTTTAAAAAAAAAAGTGGTAAACTTTACCAATATTAATAATTAAAAATATATATATATATATTTATAAATATTTTATGAAAATATCATTAATTTTTAAATTTAAAAAATATATATCATTATCATATTGAAGTCATTTTTTTGTAGGAGTATTATAATTACACCTTCATTCTCTACAGACACATGACGGGTGGTGATCGAAGAAGAATGAGTAAAAAAAAAAAAAAAACTAATCAGATAAAGGCCTTGTTTGTTACTGCTTATTTTCAGCTTTCAGCTTAATTTAAGCTGTTTTGATATGTTTGGTTTAGCTTATGCTTATAGCTTATAGCTTTGTGCAAGTCAGAAATCAGCTTATTCTTTGAGTGGGGCAGGAGATGCTTTAAGAATAAGCTGGAAATCAGCTTAAGCTGAAAGTTATAAGCTATAAGCTGTTTGGGCATAAATTATAAGCAGTTTCCCACAGTTCTACCAAACAGGGCCAAAGAGGGGATGAAGGGATGAAAAAAAAAAAAGGTCTAAGTTATTATTCTAATTATTTTAGGGTGTGGTAATAGTGGTCTTTACCGACACGAAAACAATTTTTTAAAAACGAGATAGGGGGCTAGTTTTGACTAGGGGTGCAACTCGGGCGGGTTCGGTCGGGTTAGGGGTCTGCCCAAGCCCGACCCGAATTGCCCAGAGCAGTGCCCAAGCCCGTCCAAGCCCGAACATGAACCCGAGCTTTGCTGCCCAAGCCCGGCCCAAGCTTTGTATTTTAAACTCGGGTAGATTTGTTTTGAAACCTGTAGGTAGAATTGATAATTAACAAAGAATTGAGAATTATTCAAAGTTATTTTCTGGTCACCAAAAAATAAAAATTAAAAATTAAGACTAACTCTTTTACTTAATTTATATATATTATATAATTTATTAAATTATATATATATATTATATATTATATATTATATAATTTATATAATATATTAAATTTAATTCGGGTTCGGGTTGCTCGGGTTGGCCATTGGTTCTGCCCAAGCCCGGCCCGAATTACAATTCGGGCATCAAAAATCTGCCCAGACCCGTCCAGATTACAAGATATAGTTGCCCAAGCCCTAAAAAAACTCGGGCTGGGCTCGGGTTGCTCGGGTTGAGCCCGCCCGAGTTGCACCCCTAGTTTTGACTTCTTAATGAGGGTAGGGGGGTGATTTGATTTGCTTTTGTTTTTGTTGTTGTGTGTCTTTTTTTTAAGATTTGTTTTTTGTTGTTGTGTTATTGCGTGTTTTGTTATGGCTTGACGGCGTCGTCGACGGCCGAAACGGACCAATGAGTGTCTCCTGCGGCGCACGTGACTGCTCAGCCCTCCTTCGTGGATCTCAATCTAAACACACACGTGCCAACTCTACACAATTTTTGTGAGGCTGCAGCCAAAGAACAAAGACATCGCTCTTCGGAATGCGTGCCACGTGTCGGCGCACGTGGGCAACTCCTAGTGGATGCAAGTGTCCAAAAAGCCTCCCTTCTTTCTTTTTGCCTTTTTTTTTTTTTTAAATTTTTATTTATTTATTTTTTTTTTTTATAATGATCTTTTAATAGTTCTACTTGTTTTGATCTGATTGAATTTTGACGGTAAGATGATCCTAAAGTATCTAGATTGACGGAAAGCAAGCATTTTAAAATTTGTGGAATCTAAAAATTAAAACTCACCAATAAGTATGTGAGATTGATTTTAAGATAATTTAATTTAATTATTTATGTTCACTTCGAAATTCATTTTTACTGATTGAATTTTGACGATAAGATGATTCTAAAGTATCTAGATTGACGGAAAGCAAGCATTTCAAAATTTGTGGAATCTAAAAATTAAAACTCACTAATAAGTATGTGAGATTGATTTCAAGATAATTTAATTTAATTATTTATGTCCACCTCGAAATTCATTTTTATTACGTGTACAATTGGACGATTGTCCGTCAGTGCCGGCTTTTTCTTACATTTCATTGAGTATTTTAAACTCTTCTTTGTTAAAAAGCAATAATGAGATTGTTAGTTTTTAAGGACAACTTTGTTAAAGCTTGAGATATAATCTTAATGTAGCTCAATTCATTCGCATGTTTAAAACATACAATACAAACTATGGGACATGTATAGATCAATCACTTACATAGTCAACTTCATTGAGATTCTTCATTTGATGCAAAATTAAACAACTTGGAATTCATATTGAGTAATCAAACCAAAAGTGTCCGTCAAACCAAAAGTGATAACTATACCAAATTGATTTTGATAGATCAAATGGACTCATGCGTGGTTGTAAAGTTGTGCAAGTAACAATTGAAAATTAACATTTTACATAAGATCAATCATGACAATCAATTATCACTAACGTGTGACATTAAAAGACTGACTTATTAGATGAGACATTCTTTTATCAAATTTGATACACGGATTTGAGCCTTACTATTATATGATATACCTTTTCTTTCACCATCATATTGATTGTAAAATAAATAATAATAATAATAAAAAAATTTACCCTCTTTCTCATTTAGAGGTTGATTATCAATTTGTGAAGTTCTCAAAAGGAAAACTACAAATGTTATTTTGCTTCAAGACATGCCTCACTTGGACTATTGATTTTGACTAGTATGTTGATGTTAAAAACTAATTTAACTTGAAAATAGATTATATAAACTTCGGTCAAACTTATTTTATCAAAGATCTATAGTCTGCATGTTGTTCTTGCTTGTTTCCCATCTTCTACTATTGTACTTTCTTATTGCATGATTGCAGAGATACAATGCTAGATCAATTATTGTCATAGTAATGAATCTATTGACTCAAGTTAAGTTGAGGGGTTTGTCAAGTATTCAAATTGAAGTAAGCCCACACAACAAATTTGACCCAAAATTTAACTCTTCCTATTGATAACATAGGTTATGAAAATATTAAAATTTACAATTCATTTCATTTTTGGCACATACCCCTGAGACAAACAAAATAATGCACTTGTTTGGTTTTATTTTTTTGAAAACACTTTTTAGAAAATTCTACTTTATTGTTTTTTGTATTTTTTTTATTTTTACTGAATTTTTTTAATATTTAAGTAATATTTTGAATTTTTAGATATGCCTAACATAAATACACTTAAAACGTATAATTTTTGTGAAAAAATCTTTAAAAAATTCACTAAATACTAAAAATACAAAAATTCAGTATATTTTTTATATTTTTGTGTATTTATTAATTTTTTTAAAATATTTTTTCACAAATATTTTACTTTTTAGATACATCTAAGTAAGGTGCATCTAAAAAAGTAAAAAAAAAATGCATAAAATTTTTAAAATATTCACTAAAAACAAAAAAAATATGAAAAAAAAAACTTAATTTTCAAAAAACTTAATCTAAAAAACTGAAGCCAAATATACTGTTAGTGTTTATTTTTAACAATGGGTAAGAGAGGAATAGAGAAATGACGGTAACATCATAGTGTGATAAAACTGAACTCGAGCATCATAGTTGATAAAAGGGAGCATCTCATCTATTGAGTCAATTCTTAGTCTTGAAATAATAAAATTTTAATAGTGAAACATGTATGATATCATCTTTAGCCAACTTTTAATCTTAAAATGGTAGCATTTTAATAGTGAAACAAGTATACAGATAATTTCACCTTCAAGGAGATGAAATGGTCCTTATTTGGTATGATGCACTACAAAAAAATTTAGTTTTAATATCATTTTTTCAAATATTATCAGAAGTGCCCACCTAAAAAAAAAAATACTATCAGAAGTGATACTAACTTGACATTTTTATGAGTGCTATCTATCACATTTAAATTTTGATTGCAGTCTTCGTATGTTATATAATGCGATATTTATTATACTGATGTCTGAATTTAAAGTTTACTATTCCGTATTATACTTTTTGCCTTCTTTTATCCCCATCATACCAAGCATGAAAGGAAAGAAAGAAAGAAAAAAAAAAAAAACCTTACTTTATTTGACATACCCTTGCTTCATTTTCACTCTCTATCCAACTCAAGAACTTTTTTTTTTTTTTTATAAAAAAAAAAAAAAAAAAACATTTCATTACAAAAAAAGGAAAAAAAAACTAAGAAGAGATCTTAAGCCTAAAAAGAGTAGGGGGTTTTATTTTGTATGATACATAGCCTTTGTTTGACATGTGAATTTAAGAGGTTTTTTTATTATTATTTTAGCACAAAAAGATAAAATAAGTTAAAAAATTAATAAAATAAAATGTCACATCCAAATTATAATCATTTTATTTTTTCTCTTACAAAAGTTTAAAAAATTAAAAAACTCATTCCAAACGAAATTTTTTAACCTCATATTAAAATAATTAAAAAATCAAAAAATTAAAAAATTAACCTACATTCCAAAAGAAATTATAATATTTTAGGATTGGTTATAAAAGAGGAAAATTCAAAACATGCCACATGCACACATCATCCAAAAGGACTTAAAAAAGAGCAACAATGAACCTATAGATGTGTACATTACAATAACAACAATAATAGTATATATTACTAATCTATACTATATATTAAGTAAAAGGGGGTTTTTAACCCCAAATCTTGTGAGAGTTTCAATCTCTCAATCTAAATTTCCTGATTTTTTGATTTAAAAAAAAAAATCTTAGCATTTATTAATTTCTCCCAACTCCCAAGTCTTACCCTCATAATAACACTTTAATGCATTAAAAACAGCATAAAAAAAATTCTTTGAAATCCAACACATGAATTTCTTGAAAAGTCCCAACACATATGATTATTATCCCTCATAATAGCACTTTAATGCATTAAGAACAAGCATAAAAAAAAATTTCTTGAAAAGTCCAACACATATGATTATTATCAAAATATTAAACTTTAATATAATATAATAAAAAAAAAAGACATTTAATTCATTGAAAAGTCCAACACATATAATTATTATCAAAATATTAAACTTTAATATAATATAAAAAAGGAAAAAAAGAAGACATTTAAAAATATATATATATATTTAAAAATCACAATTCACATATATAGATAATTATAAATACAATTCGTATATAGCACGGATGATATGCTAGTAATAATAATAAGAAAACAAATCTTCAAAACCAAGCAACTCCCACTACCATCTATCCTCCCCAACCCACAAAAAAGATTCTGGCGTGCACTAACCCCCCCTTTATTTTATTAATAATAATTATAAAATAAAATAAATAAAATAATCCATCCTCTAGGATCGAGGTTTCAATGTCACCAATGCCATCCATCCACGTGTCAACCACTTGTGTAAAGACGTGTGGGCATGTGAAGCATTATTGGATGGTGAGAAAGGTGTTCAATAACTAATTGGCAAATTGCAACTCACAAAACACACATACAGATACTCAAAAATTGTTCTGAAAATGTCCAATAAAAAAAAATGTTTATTCTAAAAAACATGCATCTCATAAATGCCTCACTTTTAGTTCTTAGATTTAAAAGAATAAATTTCAACGGTTGATTTGATTCATTATAGACTATTACTATAAATAATAACCAAATATCATTATGTTTATAATAAATAAAATCATAATAAATCGTAACTAAACAACTACGATAAATGGATGGTAATAATCAAATCACTAAATTCATAAATCATTTTAATTTTGACATTTAAATGATACGGCAATCACTTCAAGTTACAATGAGTGATATGAGCTAATACTACTAAGTTATATAGTGTAAAACTAGAACTGTTTGATGCAGTTTATGAAATTATTTATAACTTTTTCTTTTCTTTTCTTTTTTTTCTTTTTTTTTTTTTTTTGTAAATTTTAAATTTGTGTAAGAGTGTTTAATTTACCTTTTCTTTTTATAACTTATGAGTAAGAAAAAACTAAAATGAATTGAAAAAGCTTATTATTGGGAAGCATGGAGAGATATGCTTTTAGCTTTTAGTTTTTTATTATCAATTCTCAATTTGTTAGAAGTTGTATCAAATAAGTCTTCAAACTTAATAACGTGTTAGCTACACCAAAAATAAATTTAGTTTATCATTTTATTTCTGTGATTTTTTTAGTACATAATATTGTTATATATAAAAATGTGCAAATCGTATCTCCCTTATTTACACAAATTACATTATTATAAATGATAGGATACTGAAAAAAGAACTTAACCCATCTAAAAACGTCCTTAAAACCAAAAAAAAAAAGTTAAAAACAAAAACAAAAACTCACCATCTCCCTCATTGACTTGCATGTTATATTTTGTCTACTATCTCCATCTAGATGCATATATGTTTTTTTTTTTTTTTTTTTTTTTTTTTTTTTTTTTTTTTTAAATTTAACACAAGCCGTGATGCTCATTAGCACGCAATCTAAAGTTGTTGTCCATTTGAGATAGGTCTCCATTAACAAACAATTAATGTACAAGAATGGTTTTTTTTTACTTCTAATTGGTTTGTTATATATAGGTGAACATAGAACAAGTGTAACAAAAATGATAATTACCCTGAAAATTTATTTAAAATTATCATGAATGTAAATTTATAATGTATATTTAAACTTTTTGTTGTGAGGTTAAAATAAGAATAAATATTGTCTGTAAATATCAAATTTTGAGTATTTTATCAAATAAATTTTTTCAGTGAGTAACAGATTGTGATCCTCTCCATTGCGTATTAGTAATTCTATTACATCATTTAAGGGTGAGTGTAATAACATTTTTTCATTTAAAATAATTAGAAATTTACATTTTTATTTTATATCCATTAGATATGCAAATGTAAAAACAATGACTAATCTAATTAAAGAGAAGTTAATTGAACAAAGAGACAAACACAGACACAGAGAGAGCAACTTTGCATAGATAGACAAATGTAAATGAAAAGTGTCTCATTTGGGAAACTAATGAGTACTCCTTTTCATATTTTTATTGTCCCTTGAATTTATTATTTATCTTTTAATTTTTTTTATTAATTGTTATTATTATTATTTTATTTTTAGTAGTTTGTTGGTGGTGTTATTTCTTGTTTTGGAGTGGAAGAGAAGTGAAATGGGGGCGCTACCCATGTGACATGTATGGTTGTTTACATGACATATATTGCATGTTAGTTTAGGTGTTGTTATCTGTCATAGGGCCCCTAACAACATCATATATAGTGGGTTTATAATCAAGTCCACCCAAATTACTTTCTTACTTCAATATGAGAAATGATTCTTAGGTCGATTAATTTGTCAAAGGAGATTATAGTTTGACACTATGTTAATCAGTGTGTGAATCGATCATTGCAGTGTTAATGTATAATCTGCTTTACATTATCAATGGATCTAAATAACATCAATTTTTTAATTTGCAATGTTATAGAGATTAGTTATAAGTTTAAAAAATTTTAAGTTACCTTTAGACATTGATATTAAAACTAATTCAGTCGAACAACACATTTTATACCTTAACAATCAACACCAACAACGACGTAATAAGTTCAGAATAAATAAATAAATAAAATAAAAAATCAATACAACAAAGTGTTCAGATGTATGTAATTTATGATGAGTATGTATGAACACATGGGTTGTAAAGTTGGGTCTATTATGCAAAGCTGTGAGTTGCAGTGGTATCTATCAATATATTATATAAAAAAAATGGTGTTTTTAATTTGGAGTTTCAATATTTTAATCTTAATTTTTTAATTTTTTTTAAAAAAAAGAAAAAACTCTTGGCATTTATTGACTTTTCCGAACTTACAAACCTTTTTGACTTCTCTCATACCTACTGTTGCACCATTTTCAACTTCTCCTATACACAATGTTAGTGACGGGATTATTAAATTATTTTTATAAAAAAATCTAAAAAAATAATTTGTATATTAAAAAATATCTAAAACAAATATAAATTCTTATTAAAAATAACAAGTTACAAAAAAGAGAAAAAAAATTACATTGTAAAAAATAATTTGTATATTAAAAAATATCTAAAATAAATATAAATTCTTATTAAAAAATAACATGTTGCAATTGTGAAAAAAAAGAGAAAAAAATTGCACTATGCATTTCATTAAAATCTAAAAAAAATAATTTTTATATTAAAAAAAATCTAAAATAAATACAAATTCTTATTAAAAAATAAATGTTGCAACTGTGAAAATAAAATTATACTGTAAAAAATAATTTGTATATTAAAAAAATATTTAAAACAAATATAAATTCTTATTAAAAAATAACAAGTTGCAATTTAAAGTACACTATGCATTTCATTAGTAATGCTCAAAAAATGTATTAAGTATTTGTGTAAAGGTTTGACACGCATCTACTCTCAAATTATCAATTGAATATAGATTAAACCAAAGAACTAAACTTTAATGGCTAAGAGCATCCACACCAAACTCTTCAATATTTTAGTCAAATTAAAGTTATTTCATTATTTTAGCTACTCATCTTTTAACACATACTGCATCAAACTTTTTATTCTAACTTATTCTTAAATATTATTTTCTTATTGTGTTTGTTAGTCTTTTTTTTTTTTTTATTAAATTAATAAGTTACCAGCCAAACAAAAACAAATAAATAAATAATTTTCGTTGACCTGTTGATCAGTCGGACATTCAGTAACACACAAGTAGCAATGAACAGTGCCTCGCTTGTTGTAATGAGTTACTGTAGTCATCGTAAATTTTGACGAGCTGTAAGCGAGTTTGATGGAATTAATTTTTTAAAAATTTTTACCTAAAAAATGATTTTGAAGAGCTTAATGCAGATGCTCTAACAAATATTAAAAGCCCAACCATTGAAGCCTAATAACTATTAATTAATAGAATTCAACAATTAAAAGGTCTCAAATCACATCTCTTTGTCTTCTCAAATATTCCTTTTTTTTTATTTATTCATGCATTCATTCTAATATTGATAGAGAATTGGACGTGTGGAAGAGTGAGATACATTAAAATTATATATTTAATTATGTAATTGCTATGATGAAAAATAAATGTTGTCATCCTCTTCTAAGGCGATTTATCTGGTTATAACCCTAATGAACGTCAGGTGTACTTCTATATCATTATTAGACGTTGCTTTTATTTTTTTTAGATACTTTGTCTCGCAAGTGTTTTGTATTACAAAATTTATTACATCTGTATTTGCTAAAACTATTAGATGGATCTAATGTAAGAAGTGCAAACTATTTCAATATTATTCTTGAGATTAGAAGTATAAAAAAACATACACAACAAGTATATGAATAGACAAGATTTTACATATTTTGTTTGTAAGTCTCACTTCTTAAAAATTCTATAATTCATTTATTTTTTGTATTATATTTTATGTTTGGTTTTTGTACTTTTTTTTAATATAGTTTTCTTTAAAAGTGTATTTTTAAATATTAATTAATAAATAAATAAATCATTTTCTATTTCAAACAAATTTATTTTATTTTTATTTTTATTTTTATTTTTTTTAGAGTAGTTTTAGTTTTGGGCAATTACTTTTTTTTTTTTTTTTTTTTCTATATATTGTAATTTTGTGCATTTTAAGTGTATGGTGCTTTCACTAATACACTCGGAGATGCACTATGAAAGAAGTATCATGTGAAAATCAAGTAAGAAGAATAAAAATAAATAAAGCAATACGATAAATGTAGAACATGGAAAACTCCAAAAATAAGCAAGCAAACAAACAATCCAGCAAGTAGAATATAATGTTTAATAATCATTTTGTGCATTTTTTTCATTTTTAAAGTTTTTTTTTTCTTTCTAGTTTTGCATATCAATATTTCATCATCATACTCTTTTATAGACACAAAATTTTCAGTTTACACAAAACAATAATTCAGTTTTTTAATTTTTTCAATATATATATATTTTGCACATAAATTTTTTTTTTTAATTTTTTCAATTTGAAAGTTAATGTTTGAAAGTTTTGAAAATCAAAATAAATGTCAAATCATTATGTTCCTTTTTAGATAATCATAAATAATGAACAAACATTGTTTGAAGTGCAATTCTGACTATTAAAAATTTAATGGGACTTGAAGGTCTAAAAAATCTTAGTTAGGACTTAATGAAGTATAAGTTTATAAATTAAGATTTGTATGTAAATACCCCTAAAATAATTGATTGAAAATATATTACATTTATTATATTTTTTTCTGTGTACAAATAAATAAAAAATTAAAAAATCATAATTTATATATATATAAATAATTATAAACATAACCCGTGTATAGCACGGATAGAACACTCGTTTAAAGGGAATACAAATTGCTTGGCTATAGGCATTACCAAAGTCAATTTAACATAAAAAGCCAAAGAGCAAAGGTCAATACAAGAGACGTATTCTTTGTGCTCTCCTCCATTTCTATGGAATATTATCTCCCCCAAAGAACATTATTGTTAGGCAAACGTTACCCTCAACATCTCTTAAGCAAGTACACATCCTAATGAAATTCTCCATAATTCAACACATCATTCTATATATACTTATTCCATTCTAAAATAATGATTCCTTTTAAATAATTTGATTTTTTTTAATAGTATAATTATTACACTTTAAAAAAATTAATTTTTTAAAATTACTCTGTGATAGTATATTTTTTTGGAGAATATCAATGTCATAATTGTACTTTTTATTTTGTTAATTTATTTAAAAGAAGGGCAAAATAAGAAATTTATATTATTTTTATACTTGATTTTTGAAAATAGACTAATATTTTGTGACAATAAAAAATAAAATAAGAGACTGATATTTTGAAATATGGAAGTATATATTTTTTATTTAAATTTTATTTTTATAAAAAAATATTTAAATAATGTATAGATTAGATTCATTTTTTAATATGATGCATATCACATAAAGTCATACTAGGATTAAATTCACATTAAAAATTCAATTTGTAGACATTTTTTGAATTATTTATTTATTTTTCTTTGAGTACACAACATTTCCACCCCTATCTCCCTAAAAAAGTAAACACGCGCACATAAATTTTTTCCAAATGCACACCATCCTCTCTTAGATAAGTAGCTTTATGTTTTCGTCAAAGATAATAAAGAGAAGATTTAGATAATGATATATAAATATAAAGTATATATAAAATAAATTGTTGAGTTATGAGCCTATCATTTTAAAATAAAAATAATTTCAAAAAAATATATGAATCAAATTTATTTTAAATGTATGCTTAACGTACAAAATCACACTCAATTTAAATTCACATTATAAATTCAAATTTTAAATATTTTCTCAAATTACATAACATTTCCGTCCCTATCTCTCTAAATGGTAGACACGTGGACATAGAAAATTTCCAAATGCACACACCATAAGTAGCTTTATGTCTTCTTCAAATATATTAAAGAGGAGCTGGGATAATCATATAGAAACAAAAAATATATATATTTAAAATAAAAAACACTTTCAAAAAAATTATAAATTAGATTAATTTTGAGTATACTCTACTCCACACGAAGTCACAGTAAGTTCAAACTCACATTATAAATCAAAATTTTAAATAAGTACATAATATTTTGAATAAATTATATCGATAGTTCTTACACATTGCTCATTGTATCATTTTGATATATACATTTTTAATTGGCTCAATTTTGACTCATAATTTAGGTTTTGAGTCAATTAGGTCTAATTGAAAACACCGTTAGGATTTTTGATAAAAAATAATTACTAAGTTTGGTTGAGATTACTTATTGAGTTAATCAAATTTATAATTTTGTCTCTAAAAACATGACGCATGCTATTTACATGTACATTTTCTATAATAAAAAAAAATACTAACAATTGTAACAAATTAGATTAAATTGACCTAAAGTTATAAATTCATAATCAAAATCAAGTCAATTAAAATTATAGAGAATAAAATGATACAATTAAAATATAAGAATTATTGATACAATTTACCCTAATATTTCTCTGACAGGTGTACATAAAATTGTTCCAAATGGCACCATTCTCTCTCCTAGATAAGTAGCTTTATGTCTTGTTCAAAGATAATAAAGAGGGGAGAGAGGGGTGGGAGCAAGAATTCCGTGAATTTTGCACAACCAAAGCAACCGACCTTGATAAGAAAAACCCAAAATAAGCCAAGTAATCCCACCACATTCATGACAGTGACATTGCTCCATTAAGAGATTTTTATGGGAAAGTTAATATCATATCATAGTGGGATTAAAAAGCATCTTTAACACAAATTTTAAGCTGCCCTTCCCACAGATTAGATGCCCCTACCCTATGCCTCCCCCCTTGTTTTGGCAATTCCTATTGATGATACCAGCATAATTATCCGTGCTATATATGGATATAAATAAATAATTAAAAATATTTAGTAAAAATGATTTAGAATCAATTAAATTTTATTTATTTTTATCACAATTATATATAAGAGAATTTTTTTTATTCTTATGTCATTAATTGTGTGTTCTAAGTTCTTAATAATAAATACATGTCGTAATTTAATTGGTAAAAATTTAAAATAAATCATAAAAATTATATTTATGATAAAATATAAATACATTTCGTCTTATGAGTTTCGTAAATTTAATTTATTATATGATAGTGGTAAATTACATTTGTCAATATATTAATTTTTTCATGTTTTGTAAAGTCTAAATATTTGTCTAGCATCAAAATTATAATTTGTCTTATGTTATAAGATTAATGTAAAATAGATTAGAATTCACTTGTGATATTAAATTTAGGGTTAATATTAGATTTACGCCAACTTGTCTCTAACTTAATCATTAAAAATTATATTATTCTATTCCTAACTTATATGAATCATTTGACCTATTTATTTATTAAATTTGTGAATAGATATTTGTAAGTATTTTTTTATAATAATTAAAAATTCTGAACTTAGTTTTAAAAAACTATATATTTATGTTTAAAACAATTAAATGAATAGTTATATATATTTATGAAAGAAAAAATTATCTAAGATAGAGCCACCCTAAATTATAGGACATATATTCTAGTCCTAATAAATTTAAATTTTATCACAACTTATCAATTCGTGACTCATATGAGCTAATTTGAATGGTTTTAAAAAGTAGCTAAGAAAATTTAGTTTGAGTCGATTTTTTTCTTGGTTTAAGCCTAATCCTTAAAGAATCGTCTAATTCATGTCTAATGCATGAGTTAGTAGACCCACCTATTTATTTAATTTTTATTTAATTTTTAATTAGTAAATATATTTTTAAAAAAAATTATAACACAAATAGGAAATATGTACATATTTGTTTGGTATATTAATTAACAATTTTAAAATTAATTAAGAAATTATGTTGGTATTCTTAAAAGAATAAATTATATTAGTAGTCCTTATATTTTAACTCTTGTGTTATTTTTATCCTTGCAATTTTAATTTGCTCTATTTTGATCTTGAATTTATGATTTTGTCTTAGTTTGGTCCAATTGTTATAATTGCTGGTGTTTTTTTAATTGAAAATACACACATGAGTAGCATCTGTTATAATTTTATAAACAAAATTATAAATTTGTTCAACTCAGTAAGTTAATATCAACCAACTCAATAACTATTTTCTTTTAAAAATCTTAACCGACATTATCAATTAAACCAAATTGATACAAAATCTAAAATTAATGGTCAAAATCAAACTAATTAAAATTATAGAGACCAAATTGATACAAGAGACAAAATGCGGAGATTATCGATATAATTTACCCTTCTTAAAATATGTCTAATATTGATAAGATATATTTATATCTGAAAAACTATTTAAAACCAGATCAGGTTAAAATTTGAATAAAAAAATGATGGCTTATTAAAAATATTTAATAATTATAAATTTAAATTTGATCAATTTTTCATTTAATTTTTTTCATAATAAAATTAGGTTGTTTGATAATTATAAATTATAGTTCCAATTTTTCTTTGTATTTTTTTAAAATTATATATATAATTATAATTTCCTTTGAACTTTTCTTTTCAATCTCTAATTAGTTATAACTTGAATTATATATAATTTATTTTTGACTTCTCATCTACAAAAACTAACAATGGACATAAATTATTTTTTGAACATTGTAAAAAATAAATAAAGAAATATATTATCAATAATAATAACAAAATATATTTTTATTTATCATGTGACATCTCATCACTATATTGATAATAGATATTAGTAATAAATCTCATTACAATAATACAGTAATAATATATCAGATAATAAACAACATGTGATCACAATAATTTTTTTATAGTCATACAAAAGTATCCAAAATGATATATAAAAAAATAATATATGATCCATATTCAATTTTTATAGAGTAAAATTCACATTTAATCTGAAATTATACATTAGTTTTCTGAATCAATTCATCACCCAAACTATCTAGGGTGGATTACACTAATGGTCCCTATAGTTTGGGACTTGTGTTATTTTGATTTTCGACTTTTCAATTGTGACACAGTTAATCATGAATTTTGAATCTTATTCCAAATAAGGACAATTGTAGATACTATTGGATTTTTCAAGGGTAAAATCGTCAATTTGATAAAATATAAATTAATTTGACAAAAATATATGTCAAAAAATTATTTCTAGCTACTAAAGATAAAATATATAAAATTGATAAATCTTTTAGACATTTATTTTTTTTACCAAATTAATTTTTATTATGTATTTGGATGATGATCATGTCAAATTAATTTTTAAAAATTAATGATGTAATTTTTATTAATTTTTATCAATTTTACATAATTTTATTTTTGGTGGGTAGAAATAATTTTTAAAATAATTTTTTAACATTTATTTTTGTCAAATTAGTTTATATTTTATCAAATTGACAATTTTGCCCTTGAAATTAAGCAATGGTATGTTCAATTATCTTTATTTGGAACAAGATTCAAAATTCAGGGTCAAATGTGTCACAATTAAAAAGTCAGGGATTAAAGTGACATAAGCCCCAAACTATAGGGATTATTAATGTAATTTGCCCAACTATCTACTATTCTTTTAAGTAATATCTATATTTTCAAAACTCACCCAAATAATACTCTGACCAATCTCATTATCATCCTTGTTATTGTCATATTCACCACATCCACTAACCACTATGCAACTTCGGTATAATTTTTTATCTTTGCAAATTTAAAAAGACAATGTTGGGGAAATAAAAAGGTACCGTTAGAATTTTAAAGAGTTAAAAATAAAAAATGAAAAAAATGTGTGGTTTTAGTTTTTCTTATTCCATATATGGGTGATAATTTTATTTTTTAAATCCATAAATTATGAAACAGTGTTCATTATTTAAAATTTTATTTATTGATGGGTAAGTCAATCAAATATTTTTAATTTTTTACAAATAAAAAAATTTGAAAATTTTGTTTAAGAAATTAAAAAAAAATGGTCAAATCATAAAGAACAATATAAGACGCCTATTCTATTAAAAAACTCATAACTGTATTATCAATTTACATATATCAAAAATAATAATAACAACAATATAAAAAATACACAAACATCTACCAAAAAAATAAAAATAAAACTTCAAATTAACTTCCAAAACAAAGATAGTTAAACATATATATATATTATATCAATTTTGGAAAAAAAAAAGTCATAGAGAAAAAAAAAAATACTTACACGAAAATAGAAATTTACCCCAAAAAAAAAAAATCACAAACAAAAAAACTTGAAATAAGTTTGGACTATTGACAAAGAGAGAGAGACTAATCTTTGCATCATTACATTTGGAGAGGAGTTGGCCAGACTGAAAAAAGATCAAATATTGACTATTCAAGAGAGAGAATTGTATTGAGTTTTTAAAATTTTAGGATTTATATTATTTTCAGAAAATGATGAGGGTGGCTTACCATAATTTTTTGAATTTTGAAATTCAAAATAATAGATTAGTGCCTTTATTGTTTCTTTATTTGAATCGTTTTGATCAATATTATTTTTAAAAAGAGTGAGGGTGACTTATCATATTATTTTGAATTTTAAAATTCAAAATCATAGATAATTAGTGCATTTATTGTTTCTTTATTTGAATTGTTTTGATCAATATTATTTTTAAAAAGAATGAGGGTGACTTATCATATTGTTTTGAACTTTAAAATTCAAAATCATAGATAATTAGAGCCTTTGTTTTGTTTTTGGTTTTTTGATTTAAGGAACTAATCAATAGAGGGTTTTTTTTTTTTTTTTTTTTTTTTTTTTTTTTTTTTTTAAATTAACAAATTAACAAAATTAATTTGGGAGTTTGGAGCTCTCACAATCAATGTTCTTAAAAACTCCATTTTCCTTATATAATACACTAGCATATCACTCGTGTTATGCAATAGATAAAATAATATATTATTTAATAAAAATATGATAATTATATTTAATTTTTTTATATTATATAAAATAAAAGTTAAATGAAAGCTAACTAATCGAGAATTAAGAAAAAAAAAAAAATTAGTATGAGATATTAATCATAAGACTTCTCACTAAAAATCTCATTTTGCTTATATAGGATGGGAGTATAAGATTCACTTTATAGAAGTGAAACAATTCATTTTTTCCTTCTTTTCCCAATATGAGATTATAAAATAAAAGTTAAATAGATATGCACATTGGATTGCAGATTGAAACTATGTTTACAAAAACACTTTCATATTGCACCTTCACATACCACGGGTGATATGTTAAGAGTATTATACATGTATTCTTAAACACACAAACAAATAAAAATTGGTATTGATTATAGGGCTTCTTACTAAAAATATTCTTTTACTTATATAAATTGGAGCATAAGATTCACTTTATATAAGTGAAACAATTCACTTTTTCATTTTTTTTCCCGATGTGGGATTGTAAAATAAAATTTAAATGGAAGCTAACCAATGGAGATATTCTTAATTGTTTAAAATTAAGAAATTTCAGTAATTTATATAAATTGGAGCATAAGATTCACTTTATATAAATGAAACAATTCACTTTTTCCTTTTTTTATTTTTTATTTTTTATTATGATTTGGAATTGCAAAATAAAAGGTAAATGAAAGTTAACCAATGAGAATTTTCTTAATTGTTTAAAATTAAGAAAATTCAATAATTTTAGAATGAGAATTTGAACCTTCTAGAAGGCTTCTCCCTTAAAACTCTCTTTATAATATTCATTTTATATAAGTGAAATAACTCACTTTTTCTTTATTTTCTCAATGTGGGATTGTAACACTTTATATAATTGAAACAACTCACTTTTTCTTTCTTTTTTCGATGTGAGATTATAATTATTTTAAAGTTAAATATTATGAGAGTTTCAAAATCTCATACAAAATTATTTTTAAAATCAAAACTATGTGGAATTGTAAAATAAAAATTAAATGAAAGCTAGCTAATGAGAATTTTCTTAATTGTTTAAAATTAAGAAAAATTAAGAAAATGAGTATGAGATATTGATCATAAGGCTTCTAACTAAAAATCTCATTTTGCTTATATAAATGAAAGTATAAGATTTACTTTATATAAGTGAAACAATTCACTTTTTCTTTCTTTTCCGATGTGGGATTGTAAAATAAAGATAAATGAAAGTTAGCCAACAGGAATTAGAGAGGCATAGTTTAGGTTGGTGAATTTATCATACTCGATCATTTTGTAAACTCATATGCATATTAAAAAAAAAATCAAATTTATTCTAAAGTCATGTTTATGTGATTTCAATGTATTTATCTTTAATAAAAATATATGATCTTTTTGTAAACTCATATGCATATTATCTTTATATATATTATTTATTTTTAAAAATTAAATATAATAAAGTAAATCAAACTTTAATTTGTTCATAATGTTGCTAATAAAAACTGAAAATAAATTAAAGTTAATCAATTGACCTTTTCTCCTCTCCGACATGTGCCTTATTACATTGTCATCCATGTGATCATAATCATGAAATTAATTTGCATCATTGCATTTGGAGCAAAATATTGTTTTAAAAATATAATTAATTGTAGTTATGGAAGTAAGATGGACCCAATTGGGGGAGACGAGTGACGACCTCCAAATTTTGAAACCCTTTTATTGTAATAATAATAGCATTAATTATTAAAAAAAAACATTTAAATTATATAAGACTTCGTTTGAGAAGAACTAAAATAGACTAGTTTTTTTTGCTTTTTTTGCTATTTTAGCCTATTTTTTTAGTCTCGTTTGGTTTTTGTTTTTGACTTTTTTGAGAGATAAAGTGTAATAATTATGGTTTGAATGTAATATTTTATCTTATTGACTTATATCTTTAGTCAAAAAGTCAAAACCAAATATAGCTTAAGTTGGTCTCCTATTAGAGAAGTATATTTTTATCGTACAGTCACTATAAGAAAAAGCATATTTGGCAACTAAAAATCACCTTTGGTCGCTGAAAGTATAGGTTTTACCAACTAAAAATAATTTAGTAGCCAAAGTAAAATTTTTTGCGACTAAAAAAATTTAGTAGCCAAAATATAGGTTTTGGCGAGTAACAATCTGTTTGGTCGCTGATACAAGGCTTTTACCGACTAAAAATATTTTAGTAGCCAAAAGTAAGACTTTTGGCTACTAAAAATAATTTAGTAACTAAAAGTGAGACATTGGGCGACTAAAAAGATATTTAGTAGCCAAATGTGATGCTTTTACCGACTAAAAAAATTTTAGTAGCCAAAAGTGAGACTTTTGGCTACTAAAAATAATTTAGTAGCTAAAAGTGAGGCATTGGGCGACTAAAAAGATGTTTAGCCAAATGTGATGCTTTTACTGACTAAAAAAATTTTAGTAGCCAAAAGTGAGGCTTTTTGGCGACTAAAAAGAAGTTTAGTCGCTAAAAGTGGTAATTTAGCGCGGGAATTAAATTTTTTAGCGACTAAAAAAATTAGTAGCCGAAAGTATAGAATTGGTGACTAAAAAGAAGTTTAGTCGCCAAAAGTGGTCTCTTTTTTTTTCTAGTAAATAATTTATTTTTACATAAATTATGTTCAATAAAAAATAATTATATTTATATATATACTTTTATATTAATACGGGTCTATATACTATATAAATAATATATGTTGCATATATAATCATATGGTATTATAGAGGCATAGTGGAAAAAGTGTTTTGTATAAGATTTATGGTGTGGGGAGGTTGATGGTTCGAATCTCTACAAGAGCAAATGAGAAGCTTGTGAGTGTAATTTCTTTTACTTTTCATGAATGACCTTTTGGCGACTAAAAAGTTTGGTCGCCGATTCCTTGAGTAATGGTCGGTAAATGTATAATTTAAAAAAATAAAATTGACTATTGGCGACCAATAATTTAGTAGCCAAAACATTTATTTTTGTCGACCAAATAAAATTTAGTAGCTAAAAGGTAATATTGCCGACTAAAAAAACAGTAGCCAAATGTTGCATTTTCAGCGACCAAACACGCGTTTAGTCGCTAAAACATTCGCCGACAGGGTTTAGGCGACTAACTTAGCGACAAAAAAATTTAGTCGCTAAATGGTTTTGATGATTAAAAATCCGACCTTTGGTGACTAATATTTTGGTTGGCAAAATTGTTATTTCTTGTAGTGAGTTTGGTGAACCACCAATTTAAATTATGACAAAAGTGTCCAACCTAAACTATTACAACCTAAATAATTCATTTTTTTCTTCTTTTACTGATGTGAGATTATTAAATAAAAGTTAACTAATGAAGATTTTCTTAATTGTTTAAAATTAAGAAAATCAAGAAAATTAATATGAGATATTGAAACTCTCACAAGGCTTCTCACTAAATAGGATGAGAGTATAACATTATCTTTATATGAGTAAAACAACTCATTTTTTTCTTCCTTTTCCCAATGTGAGATTATTAAATAAAAGTAACTATTTAAAATTAAGAAAATTAGAATGAGAATTTGGAACTCCTAGAAGGTTTCTCACTAAAAAGTCATTTTTCCTTATATAATACTAGCACATCACCCGTGCTATACACGGATTGTGTTTACAATTATCTATATATGTGAATTGCCATTTTTAAATGTCTTTTTTTTTTTTTTTTAAATGCCTTCTTTTTTTCCTTTTTTATATTATATTAAAGTTTAATATTTTGATAATAATCATATGTATTAGACTTTTCAAAAAATTAAATGTCTTTTTTTTTAAATTATATTATATTAAAGTTTAATATTTTGATAATAATCATATGTGTTGGACTTTTCAAAAATTTTTTTTTATGCTTGTTCTTAATGCATTAAAGTGTTATTATGAGTGATAATAATCATATGTGTTGAAACTTTTCAAGAAATTCATATGTGTTGGATTTTAAAGAATTTTTTTTATACTTGTTCTTAATGCATTAAAGTGTTATTATGAGGGGTAAGACTTGGGGGTTGGGAGAAGTTAATAAATGCTAAGGTTTTTTTTTTTTTTAATCAAAAAATCGGGAAATTTAGATTGGGAGATTGGAGCTCCCACAAGGTTTGGGGTTAAAAACTCCTTTTTGTTTAATATATAGTATAGATACTAGCATATCACCTGTGCTATGCACGAGATAAAATAATATATTATTTAATAAAAATATGATAATTATATTTAATTTTTTATATTTTGTAAAATAAAAGTTAAATGGAAGCTAGTCAATCAGGATTTTCATAATTGCTAGAAATTAAGAAAGTCAAAAAAATTACTATTAGATATTGATCATAAGGCTTGTAACTAAAAATCTTATTTTGCTTATATAAATGGGAGTATAAGATTTATTTTATATAAGTGAAATAATTCATTTTTTCATTTTTTTTTCGATGTAGGATTATAAAATAAAAGTTGAATAAAAACTAATCAATAGAGATTTTCTTAATTGTTAATTGTTTAAAAGTTAACAATTATTTGGGCGGGAAGTTTATTTCGAATCAAGCAATCTTAGCCGTTTTAATCTTTAATTAGGTCAATCTTTAATTTATTTCGAATCAAACAAACTTAACCAATATATTTTGATAAAACCGTTAAAATCGCAGTTAAACTAGCAAATCAGTCAAACCGAAAATGGTTCATCCTATCGGATAGGTCAAAGGACCAACCAACTTATACAAAAATTAATTAATTAATTAAAACTTTTAAATTTTCACTTTTTCTTTCTTTTTTCGTTGTAGGATTGTAAAATAAAAGGTAAATAGAAACTAGCCAACGGGAATTTTTTTATTTGTTTAAAATCAAGAAAATTCAATAATTTTAGAATAAGAATTTGGAGCTCCTAGAAGGTTTTTCCTTAAAAATCTCGTTTTCCTTATATAATTGTGGTGTTTGTTCAAGCCTTTTTACCCAACTTCTAACTTTTAGCTAAAAAAAAGCAAATTCAAACTGTTTGGCAAACTTCAATCAGCTTCAGCTTTAACTTCAACAGCTTATACGGAAGGTAAAAAAAACTGAATTTCAAAAGCTGGTTAAAGCTGCTTCAAATTCTCACGGGTATTTTGTGAAGGGTAAAGATACTTAAATGCCCTTAGTGTTTTGAAATATTTACTCTTATACCATCTATATGTATTCTTTTTTTGCCCAAATCTTTCTCTTTGGCAAGAGATACAGCAGCAAGCAGCAACGCAACAGCATACTTGCAACTCTGGTAGGAATAATTTATGCAGAAAATTACCTAAATAAACAACCATGTAGAACATCTGCCCTCACAAGACATCAATGGATGTTAGAATTGCAACATGGTAATGCTACAAGAATATATGAAAATTTTAGAATGGACAGGGATGTTTTTTTTTTTTTTTTATCAATTGTGCAATTTATTAGAGATTAACTATGAACTACAAAGTGGGAAAAAGTTGGGGTTCAATAAGAAGTTGATATTTTTTTTTTTATATATTGTTGGTCAACATGCAAACAATAAAAATGTTCAAGAAAGATTTCAATTATCGGGTGAAACTATTTTAAAATACTTTCACTCTGTTTTAAAAGCGTGTGTGAAAATGTCCATGGATTGGGTGAAGCCTTGGCAAAGAAATGGGGTCCATCCGTACATAAAGAATAGCTGAAAATATTACCCTCATTTTAAGGTAACTAGAAATACTCTCTCTCTGTCTCTTTTAAAAAAAATATTTTCTGATATTTTTTGTATGTAGAATTGCATTGAAGCAATTGATAGAACACATATCAAAGCTCATGTGGAAGCAAAATACTTACCCCGTTTCATAGGTGGAAAGGGATACCCTACACAAAACATATTGACAATGTGTGACTTTGATATGTATTTCACCTTTTGCTTGCCTGGTTGGAAGGGAAGTGTACATGACACGTGAATTTTTTGGGATACAATTAGGAATCCAAACAATAATTTTCCATATCCAGAAGGTGGTATGTATGTAACACAAATTAAGATTTATTCGTTTATTCTATATTAGTTATATTTGTAATGAGTTCATGTTTTACTTTGTAGATGAGTATTATTCAGTTGATTTTGGCTATCCAAACACAAAGGGGAGAGATATCATTTAGCTCAATTTGACTATTGGCCTCCTCAAACTGCATATGAAAAATTCAACAAAACACATTCATCACTCAGGAGCATAATAGAAAGATCATTTGGTGTTTGGAAAGCAAGATGGCCATTTATAAATGATATTCTATGCAATTACAATTTTTTTTGTCAACGGCAACTTGTTTGTGCTACTATGGCAATCCACAGCTTCATCAGACGAACTAATTTAAGAGATATGGCATTTTACTCTTATGATAAACATATTGAGTATGTCTCTGTTGACGAGGAAGCAGTGGTAGGGAAAGACTGGCATCCGGTTCGTAATGATGATTATGAGATGGATTCAAGAAGATATGAAATTCTAATGTCAATTTCTCAAAGAAATAATTATTAAAATATAATAAATTTATTTTTGTGTAATATTTATTTCATTGTTATTATTATCTAAAAATAATAGGGTTATGTTAATTTGGTGTTAAAATGATCTCTTAATATGTAATTAATAGCAAAAAGTCTAGATAAATTCAATTTACAACTAACAACGGTAAAAAAGACATTTACACAGTAAAAAGCTACTTCACAGCTTATTTAACAAAAACTACTCAGCAACTTAAATCTATAATCCAACAGTTACACCAAACAGATTAACATTCTTTGATTAAAGTCATAATCTATAATCTATTTTATCAGTTACACTGAACGGCCACAATATATAGATAGATAGATAAATAGATAGTGAAACAAATTTTGTATTTTGTTTTTTGTTTTTTTTCTCCCGATGTGGGATTATAAAATAAATCATAACTAATTAGAGTTTTATTTTTATATGGTTAAATGAAAGTTAGCCAATAGAATATTTTTTAATTGTTTAAATTTAATAAAAGTAGTATGAGAAATCGTAATTAAACCGGTGAATCAGTCAAACTCAAAATGGTTTAGCCTAATCGGTTAGGTCAAATGACTAATCAACTAATATAAAAATTAATTAATTAAAAATTTTAAATGTTATTTTAATTTTAAAATTTAAACTGTCTTGAATTGAAGTATACGCAATACTACACTATTAAGATTCATTTTATATAAGTGAAACAATTTACTTTTTTTTTCGATGTGGGAATATAAAATAAAAGTTAACAATTATTTGGACAGAAAGTTTATTTCTAATCAAGCAATCTCAGTCTTTCAATCTTGAATCAGATTGATCTTTAATTTATTTCGAATCAAACAAATCTAATCAATATATTTTGATAAAACCGTTAAAATCGCGGTTAAACCAACAAATCAAAAATGATTTAGCCTAATCGGCTAGGTCATAATTAAGTAATTAAAACTTTTAAAATTTAAACTATATTGAATTGAAATATATATAACACTACAATATTAAATGAGATAGGAGTATAAAAGTCACTTTATATGTGTAAAATAATTCATTTTTTTCCTTCTTTTCTCGATATGGGATTATCAAATAAAAGTTAGCTAATGGAGATTTTCTTAATTGTTTAAAATTAAGAATATCCAGAAAATTAGTATAATATATTGAAACTCTCACAAGAATCTTCACTAAATGGGATGAGAGTATAAGATTTCCTTTATATGAGTAAAATAAATCATTTTTTTCTTCTTTTCCCGATGTAAGATTATTAAATAAAAGTTAGCTAATGGATATTTTCTTAATTATTTAAAATTAAGAAAATTAGTATGAGATATTAAAACTCTCGTAAGACTCCTCACTGAAAATATCATTTCCCTTATACAATATATAGATAGATAGATGACTTGTAACATTGCCCCCATCATATTATTTTAAGTAAATTATTTAGGCGAGTTTGATAACATCTACACTTGTATATTTTTTTTTTTATAGAAGAGATATATATATTTTTTATAAAAGATATTTTAAATTTATTTTGAAAATAAGTGAATCGGTGACCAGAGATGCTCGTTGACGAGAGGTAGCCATCAAAATTGTTCTTGTTGACTAGAGATGGTGATTGGTCGTCGAAAGTGATTTCTTGTTGGAGGTTGTGGCCGTAGGTAGCTTGCCGTAGAAGGTAGTAGTCGGAGGTTGTTTTCGGCTTAAGATGATGAACAAAGGTAGTTGTCAGCAGTGATTATCATGGTTGAAGATGGTTTCTGCTTATGGGAGGTGGCTTTTTACAACCAAAGATGGTTTCTATCTACATTTTTTATTTTTATTTTTTATAAATATAAACAAAAACTGTAACACATAAATATTATCAAACAAATTCTCAATATCGTATGCAAAATTAATGTAGAATAATTTTGGATTACTGTGACCTATCAAAGCATCCCCGCAATTTTAAGGCCAAGTTTGGCTACTACAAAATAATTCATTTTATTATTTTTTTTTCATCACATCACATCTCTACTTTTCTACACATCTTTTCGTAAAAAGACAAAAAGTGCACTTATTTAAGTCATTCCAAACAACCCCTAAAAATACGATTAAGAGTAATGATAGAGATTCTAAAATTTCTATTAAAATTTCTATCAAATGTCTTACATGGGTGTGCGATTTACACCATGTGAGTCCTATAGCCATGTGAGAACTTTAGTAAAAGTTTTAATAGAACTTTTAACATCTCTAATATTTTTATAAGATTAAACATAGAAATAAAAAGTGGGGATACCAATCTTATAGCCTCAAATGATCCACCTCACTTAATCATGCTTGTTCAAGTATAGTAAGTGGAGAATCTTTTAGGTGAGTGTGTCACACACCACTTTGAATTTAATTCAAATTAAATTGATAATGCAAGTGCATGTTCCTTAATTACTCTTCTAATTTTTTGATGGAAAATTCGATACGCAAGAAGCGATCCATCGACTTTTTTTGTTTTACAAAAATGATTTGTGGTCCCAATTATACTAAACTTTAATGTGATTGGATGATTATAGAGGTTTTGATAATTGAGAATACATACTGTATCAAATCTTTATTTTGCACCAAAAAGAAAAAATTCTCAACCATTATTTTAAAAGAGATTGTACGCCCTATAATCACTTTTACATTGCACTTTTGTTTTTGTTTTTTGTTTTGTTTTGTTTTTTTTTTTTTTTGTGGCAAGCTCAATCACATTAAGCCATGTCGTTTTGGTTTGGAACTTTTGATGATTTATGGGTAAAACAAATTAGCATAAAAAAATTGGATGTCATGCCAAATTACAATGATTAGAAGTGTCACATGAGCATTCTTTTGTTTCCTAACATTCTAATTTAATAATTAATCACTCTATATATTAAGCAGCTAAGGTTTATTAACATGTTCGTAGGGAATTAATAATGAATTCGTGCATGTCTTAAACATTTAAACCAAATTCAAGTATCGAATGAGCAAATCACATGTTTCCAATCACAACTCAAACCTCCCAGCGATGGAGTAACATTACAATGATGAATCTTACCTCTAATCCACAGTATAAAAGCACTTGTTTGTTTTTCAATGGCAGAGAATTAGAGGAACAAAGTAGAGAGAGAGTCTGATAACTGTAGTTAATATAACGAACTATCCGATATATCACATATATGTCAATAGCAACTCAAATCTCTTTAAAAGATGGGATAATAGACTATCTATACTAACCCCTATCCCTTTATAAGATGAATTTAATAAATAAAATGATTCAAAATTCAAACGAGTTGGATCTTTAAACATTAGTATGCTGATAAACGTGTCGATAAGCAGTGTTGAAAAATCTTTTGTTGAGGAAAAAGTCAGTTAGAAGATGCTATTAACATTCAAACAAGTTTATCAAGTAGGTAATAAAAAAAATGATACCATTAAAAAATCATGACAGTTGAAGAGGATATTAGACTTGAACTTTTTTAATTAGTGTTGGGGTTATTTTAGCCACAAAAGATAAAATAGGTTATTTTAACCACAACAAACAAAACATCATATCCAACGCATAATTATTACACTATTCTCTCACAAAAAAAGTCAAAAAAGCCAAAAAGTCAAAAATCTCTTCCCAAACCAAGCTTTTTAGCTCAGGTCAAAATAGCCAAAAAAGCCAAAAAAATCAAAAAGCCAACCCACTTCCCAAACGGAGGCAAAGTGTGTTAAGGTCTAGATCGTGATTTATTTTATTTTATCCTTTTCCATTTTTAGGTTTTTCAAATTTGAGCTTAATTTTTTTTTCTCTTCTTGTTTTTATGTTTTCACTTTCCTAGGGAAGATTCTAGGGCTTTCAATTATTTTCCCATTCAAAAACTAATGGTTGGCCACCAACCCTACTATAAAATATATAGCAATTGATTACATATATGTATAAAGAATTTATTGATATCCAAACATGGCCTAGAGATCTACCTGCTTCTATGAGAAACATATGAATTATTGTCATGCAATCACTAGACTTATCTCACGTAGATTGATTGAGTTATGTATTAGAATCAGATTCTCAAGGAATATAGATGAATACAATAGGTTAAAAGCATATTGATTGTTTTAATGGAACAAAAAAAAAAAAAAAAACAACTTTTTTTATGCAGCTGGAATTAATCTCCTCGCCCAATCATCCCTATAGATAGGAGCATCTTGCATTGTTAGAATTGACAAGGAACCACTAGGAATAGAGTTATTTGCTACGGTTTTTAGTTGCGGTGACATTAGTACCATTACTAGATATTATTTTTTGCGATGGCACAATTATCATAAACTTACTGCCACTAAAAAAAAAGTCTAAAAAACATGTATTTGCGATGTCACCTAAACTAAGGCACCAAAACAACATTATTTTACGTTCTGATGCTATTGTAAAAAAATCACATTAGTAACATTTGTAGTGTCATGCCTGTCGCAAAAAAAAAAAAAAATTTTTAGTAGTGAGTTGCACTAACATCACTAGAATCTATAATAAGTGATTTCAAACTAAATTTTTAATGACACATTATTAGTGCGACATGATTTGATTAAGAAGTATGTATCAGAAAACTACTTGAATGAATGCCTCATCTTGATTTTTGGTAATCATTTCATAGTTAAAATTGGTGTTCAAGGACTAGAAATTAAAAGTCAATATTCTAAACGAATAAAGCTTAAAAACATCTCCAACAACACCAATTGAATGTGGGCTTGAAAGCTAATGAGGTGAGTGATAAGACTACAAGTTAGCCTTTAAGTCATAGAGGGATTTTGACAACAAATTATTGAAATATAAGGTTTTTAAGTGGTTCTTAAGTAAGCTATAGGTACACAATCTGCATCTTACCATAAGTTAAAATTTAATCAGAAAGTAAAAGTTAAAAATATATCTCTAAGCTACTCAATAATACATATATATATATATTTTATTCAATTTATTTAAACTATTTTTATATCATAAACTGTAAACAAAAGTTGTCCCAAATATTATGACAAAGATTTTCAAAATAAAAAATATAAACAACCCCACCAAGAAGTTGCAAATAGACAGATTATGGAGAACAAATGATATCTTTTTTGAATAAATGAGACTATATTTGCATTGTGACTGGGATAGTGTTCGTTCTTTGAGGAGCAAAGATCTTTCCTTAAGATTGGTAATGTACGAAAATTGTCATTTAAAATTATTGAAATTATTTGTGTTGCAAAACCACTTTCTTCTTCTTTCAACTTTTGTATTTAAATGGGGTTGTTGGATTAAACCATAATTATAGTTGAAAGTTTTCCTAGATAAATAATGTCAATAGTCCCTGTATTTTTCTTCGTATGCCATTTTAGTCTTTATATTTTTAATTCGTTCAATTTTGCCACAAAATTTTAATTTTGTAACCAAAAAAATACACGTGAATAGTGCCTGTTGGTTTTTCAAGGAGAAACAGATCAATTTGCGAGCGAATATTAATTTCTATTATATAAAACAAAGGCTTATATCACGGTTTTCCCATTTTCCAAATTTTCCTCTATATATATTCACAAAAGTGACCATGAACAAATATATCAAATAAATATATATATAAAAAAATTTAATTTGTAAAATATTTTCATTGTTTCCGACAGGAACAAGTTTGCAAAGCCATCGATTACCCACCCTAATTTTAGAATGAGGTTGTTGTAATTTGGATCGAACTCATTCCCTATAATAAGGTCCAAAAACTACCTGGGCTTTCAATTCAGCGATTCATTAATGGGCTTTGTCCAAAGCTAGCCCATAATTCTTTCGAACCAACCCAAAGTTTAGCATGCAAAGGGTCAGCTTGGCCCAAGTCCAATTGTAAGACCAGTCACTTTGCTCATTTAACCCCCAATGCCCACTGTTTGGTTTGGTTTATAACTCAAAAATTATTTTTGACTTTTTCATTTTATATATATATATATTTTTTGTCTACAATGAATTTTTTGTTTCATATTTTAGTCACTTTTTTCTTCTTCTTCTTCTTATTGTTCATTACTTTTTAGATGCACCGAATTTTAATTAAAAAGTAAAAAAATTGTGTTTTTTTTTTTTGTTTAAAAGTTCCAAAAAAAAAAAAAAAACTTTGTAGGTGCTTCGAGATTTGATGAATATAAAAAGTAAAATAAAAAAAAATTAAAATATGAAATAAAAAAATCACTGAATAAAAAAACACATGAAAAAAAACTTAAAAATAATTTTTAAAAACAAAAACAAACAATTAAAAAAATAATATTTGCCACTAGATGAATAACTCTTTTTTTTCAAGAATCCTCTTTTCTTAATCAAACAATTAAAAAAACAATACATATAGGATTAGCCAAGAGTTCATTCTATAAGAAAATAAAATAAATATTCATTCAATTTTAGCTAAGATGTAAACAATAAAATACAAAAGAAAAACTATTTTTTCAATACATCATGTGGGGACATATTTTGTGAATGACAGCACGTGGTCAAGGTGACGCCGAAGTGTCAGCCGAGATGCCACATAGCCTGGTCCTGATGCCAAGGTGATTTTGGTTAGGCCGAAATTATCTGCAGAGATACCGGAGTCCAAGGTGAGTGGACAAGGGACAAGGATCCTAGAACATGGGAGGACCTCAAACCTGGTAAAGATAAAGCTGTTGGGGAGTTTATCTCTATCTAGCTAAGAGTCCAAGATGAGCATTGAGCCTGAGTCCACTGAAGTAATGCTTCTACAGGGATCAGGTCAGTGCTGGCTATAAAAATAAGGCACCCCCGAGGGTCTCAGGTATGTGTAATAGACTGGGAGCAATAAGTTCTTTCTTGTGAATTAAGCACAATTAGCTATCTTTGAGAGATATTTGATTACTGACTTGAGCGTCGGAGTGCTCCCGACTGGACGAACCACCGCTGGATTCTTATCTTTCTGTGATAGGTTGTTTGGGTTTAATCTATTCTGCTGGTGCTTTCTAACTGAGTCCCCCTTTTTGATTGTGTGATCAGAAATCAACGCCCACAATTTGGCGCCGTCTATGGAAACGTAAGGAGAATAGATAGCCAACGACGGGCAGAAAAAAAATATCGGGGACAACATCCTTAGTAAGAGTGGTAAGCATGCCAATCCAAACATGAAGGAAGAAAACCATAACGAAGAAACACGGGATCAGAATCCTAGGGAGAAAGACGTCGGCCAAGAGAGAGACGCACCGAAGAAAGTAGGTCGAGACAAGTATTACAACGAAAGTGACCTCCAAGTATGGAAAGATAGATGTTTGAGGAGGGACAGTGAGATGAAGGGAATGGCAAACAAGTTGGCAGACCTAAAATTGTTTATCAACTTTATAATGCAGAACAACGTCATGCAGAAGGACACGTCGATTCCAGCGGCCAAGAACGACGCCCATAAATGAGGGCAGAAAGCAATTCTAGCAGTCCCTTAGCATGACAAAGTGAAGGAACGCTCACATCGGCCTTCACGGGATGCTGGGCAAGCAGAGTCGCTGAGAGGAGAGTCTCAAAGGATGCCTCATACCGAGGGAACTTATGCCAAGGAATATCAGTATGTTCAAGGGAAGGAACTTTGTTTTGACACGGTGAATGAAGAGAAGTTCAAGAGGACGCATAACGACACTGGGAGCAGCGCACCAAAAAGGCTAAAATCCGTTGACAGCCGAGCTTCTAGTCGGACTAAGGAGGATTTGAGGGACTACCTCCAGAGGAAGCGACAGAATGTCGATGTCACAACTCCCGTCAAGCCGAGAACACCATTCTCAGTAGAGTTAGATAGGTTTGAGGCTCTAAAAAGGTTCCATATGCTGAAGTTCCAGATATATAACGGTAAGTCTGATCCGAACTTTCACATTGGCTTATATTTGAATTCAATGGCCTTGTATACCGGGAACGAACTGTTGCTGTGCAAGGTGTTCCCCTTATCCTTTGGGGAAATTGCATCGGATTGGTTTCATAAGTTGCCGAAAGGAACTGTGAAAAGTTAGGAAGGCCTGACCGAGATGTTCGTGGCCAGGTTTGTCACGAACAAGTTGCAACCATTAAGGGTAGACTCCTAGATGGCTTTGAAAATTGGCCAGGGTGAGAGCCTCATGGCTTATGCCAAAAGATATTATGAGGTGTTTAACCGAATACTTAGATGCAACCAGGAGTTCACGGTCGTGTCTTTTAAGAACAACATGGAGGATGATTGCATGCTTCGGAAGTCGCTGGCAAAGACTCCATCAAAGAGTATGGAGGAGTTCATGGCAAGAATCAAGAAATATGCCAGAGCAGAAGAGGATACGTCGAGAACAAAGGTACCGAAGTAGGAAAAGAGAAACGATTCGCCGAAGCGAGGCCGAGGTAATACTGGATTTAATAGGCGAGAAATAGGGCTGACAACTGCACAGGCAGTCACCACTGTGTTCCGGATTCTAGTTTATAAAGTTCTAGAAAGGATCAGGAACTAGCCGTATTATAGAGCGCCGGAGAGGATTCCTGGCAAATTTATGGGGAGAAGTCTTAGGAAGCACTGTGCTTACCACAATGAGGATGGACATCTGACTTAATGGTGTAAAGCCCTAAAGACGCATTTGGAAGACCTAGTCAGACAGGGTCACTTAAAGGACCTGGTAGATACGGCTAAACTAGGGAATGACAGGTAAGGCTGCCCCAGACACCGACAGCGCCCCTTCCACCACCTTTACAACAACAAGCAAATGGACCTCGAGTGATCAATGTGATTCACTCGAGGGTCAATGAGAACAAGCTACGTAGAGAGGCTCAGAGGGTGAGGCATTTACAGCATATGTATCAAGTCTAGAAAAAGAGTCCTAGGACAAGTGAGTGCTAGGGGCCAATGGTGTCCTTTACTGAAGCAGACCTAGACATGGTACAACATCCACACAACGATGCTCTGGTAGTAACCCTCAAGATCGGAGAATGCCAGGTAAGGCGTATTTTGATCGGCCAAGGAAGCTCTTGTGACATAATGTATGCCAAATGTTACAAGGAGTTTGGCCTTCATCGAGATGATTTGGAACAGTCCGACAGCCTAATGGTCGGGTTCAATGAAACGCCGACATGGCCCTTGGGAGCAATGAATTTGGAGGCGCAGGCAGGGACTAGGAAGGTAAACACAGAGTTTACAGTAATTGACACCCCCTCCCCTTACAATGTTATCTTGGAAAGGCCATGGTTGCACGCAATGAGGGTTGTTTCCTTAACGTTGCACTAACTGTTGCGGTTCTCAACAGAGCATGGAATTGAGAAAGTTAAAGGGATCAGGTGCAGGTAAAAAATTGCTCCATGGTAGCAATGAAATCCACTTGCAACGTGCGAGAGGCAGAAACAGTAGAAATTGAAGAGAAGGACATAGAGGTCCTGGATGGCGTCGACAAAGAGCTAGCTGAGAAGAGTGAGGAAGCCTTGAAGAAAATTCTGGTCCAAGAAGAAGATGAGGAACGCTTTTTCCTTCTCAGCTCAGGCTTGGCTAAGGATGAGGAAAGGGAGTTAGAAGCTTTCTTACGGGCCAACATATAAGTATTTTCCTAGATGCCATACGAGATGTCAGGCATTGACCTTGAGGTCACATGTCATATGCTCAATGTAGACAGGTCGGCTAAGCTAGTCATCCAGCGAGCAAGGAGGTCGACATTGATGTATGTTGAGGCAGTTGAGGAGGAAGTGGACAAACTACTGGAAGCCAAAGTCATTCGTGAGGTGAACTACCCTACTTGGCTGTCCAACACTGTGGTAATGAAAAAGAAGAACGACAAGTGGAGGGTTTGTATCGATTTCACCAGCCTAAATAAGTCTTGTCCCAAGGACAGTTTTCCACTACCCAAGATTGATCAGTTAGTAGATACCACTTTAGGGCATGGAAGGATAAGTTTCCTGAATGCTTATAAAGGATACTACCAGATTGCAATGTATCCCTCTGATGAGGAGAAGATTGTATTTATCACCCCAAAAGGGTTGTACTGCTATAGAGTGATGCCTTTCGGGTTGAAAAATGTAGGAGCAACCTACCAGAGGTCGGTGACCAAGATGTTTAGAAATCTGATTGGCAAGACAATAGAAGTGTACATTGATGACATGGTCGTGAATACCAAAGAACTTGGGAATCATCTGGCTAACTTGAAAGCAGTTTTTGATATCTTGAGAATATATCGGCTTCGACTCAATCGTTGAAATGCGCATTTGAAGTCAGGTCTGGTAAGTTTTTAGGATACTTGGTCACCAGAAGGGGCATTGAGGCAAGCCCAGATCAAATCAAGGCCATCATTGACTTAAAAAACCCGACATCCACAAAACAAGTACAGCTATTGACTGGAAGGGCTACAGACCTGAACAGGTTTATCAGCCAAAGTTCTTATAAATATAAACCATTTTTTAGTTTGTTAAAGAAAGCCATAGATTTTTTGTGGACAGAGAAGTGCAAAGTAGCCTTAGTCGACTTAAAAAAGTACCTGACAACAGCTCCAGTTCTGTCAAATCTAGTACTTGGAGAGGAACTGTTCTTATACTTGGCAGTTTCAGAGCACGCAGTGAGTGCAGTGATAATCAGATAAGAGAAATGAGAACAACGGGTAGTGTACTATATGAGTAAAACCTTAGCAAGTGCAGAGACTAGGTACTTACCCCTGGAAAAGTTGACACTAGCTTTGGTAATGGCTTCGAAGAAACTAAATCATTACTTCCAAGCCCACAAGATCGTGATACTGATTGAGCATCCTTTGAAGTCCCTGTTGTAACAAGGAGATCTGATAGACAGGGTAGCCAGATAGGCAGTAGTGCTTGGCCAATATGACCTGGAATTTAGGCCCAAAACAACAATTAAAGGCCAGATTTTGGCCGACTTTGTGGCCGAGTTCACACTTGGTGCCATCCCACATCGAACTCTGGTGACCCGCAGCTTGGAGTGCCTAAGAGAGCAAGAAGAAACCCAACTGGGGCCAAAGAACCCCACTCAAGCGAAACAAAAGAAAGAAGAGAAACCAAAGCCCTACGACATCTACATCGGTGACTCCTTCCGCCTGTTTGTTGATGGAAGTTCAAACCGACAAAGAGCAGGGGCAGGAGTGGTGTTAGTATCGCCAGATAGGCAGATGTTAGAGCAATCTAGTAGTTTAGGGTTTAAGGCCTCAAACGATGAAATAGAGTATGAGGCACTGATCGCAGGGTTGAAATTAGTAGCAGCAATGAAAGCCGATGAGGTGGTAGTCTTCTGTGACTCCCAACTTATTGTGAATCAGGTAACAGGCGAGTATGCCACCCGAGGTGAAAGAATGATAGCCTATGTCAAAGAAGTTGTTAGATTGCTAGCATTGTTCCAAGATTGTCGGCTACAACAGATTAGCCGAGGTGATAACAGTCATGCCGATGCCTTGGCTAACCTAGCTAGTGCAATGAAATCAGGAGAGGCAAGGACAATAATGGTTGATTATTTGTCAAGCCCAAGTATGGAACCACTGATTACAGAGTACGAGGCAATATGTGTGGAGATGGGTCCAAGTTGGATGGATACAATAGTGATGTTCCTTAGGGATGACAAGATGTCAGACGACCGAAAAGAGACACATAAGACCAAGTTGAAGTAGGCTAGGTTCAGCCTAACAGCAGATGGCCACCTCTACAAGAGATCCTTCACTGGTCCCCTTTTGAGGTGTGTGTACATCCTTCCCAGATTGAAGACTTCTTGTATGAAATACATGAAGGAGTATGTGGAAACCATGCTGAGGCAAATCACTTGCTCATAGGGCCATTACTCAGGAGTACTGGTGGCCCTACATGTAGAAGGATGCAAAAGCCTACGTCAAATAGTGCGAGAAGTGTCAAAGGTTTGCACCTTTAATGCATCAACCAGTAGCAGATTTGAACCCAGTATCCAGCCCTTGGCCATTTGCCCAGTGGGGCATGGATCTTGTTGGATAACTGCCCCAAGTAACTAGGCAAACGAAGTTTCTGCTAATAGCAACTGATTACTTCACAAAGTGGGTAAAAGCTGAACCCCTTACGAAGATTCGAGATATTGATATGAAAAACTTCATATGGAAGAACATCATCACCAGGTTTGGGATCTCAAGGGCAATAGTAGCAGACAATGGTACACAATTTGACAGTAAGTTAATCAAAAACTTCTATGCAAAGTACAAAATCAAGAACTACTACTCTATTCTAAGTTTCCTTTAGAGCAATAGTTAAGTAGAAACATCTAATAAGACTATCTTGGATGGGATCAAAAAGATGCTAGAAACAGCAAAGGGAAAATGTGTAGAAGAGTTGCCCAATGTACTCTGGGCATATTGGACTATGTCGAGAAGATCAACTAGGGAGTCCCCATTTGCCATGGCTTATGGCACTGAAGCAGTTATCCCACTAGAAGTTAGCATCCCAGGGATAAGAACCCAGAGAGTAGAGAATGAGACTAATGAGACATTCATGGCCCAAGATCTGTACCTATTGGAGGAGAAAAGAAAGAAAGTAGTAATTCGGCTGGAGGCATACCAGTAACAACTTGCCAGGGCTTATAACAAAAATGTCAACTTAGGAGAGTTTAAGGTTAGGGACTTCATCCTAAGAAAGGTTGTCGGCAACAAGAAGAATCCTAGGGAGGGAAAACTTGGCCCAAACTGGGAGGGACCTTATAGAATCATCTCGGTTTCCAGCAATGGGGCATATCGGCTTGAAGACACTGATGGCAAAGAGTTGTCAAGACCCTGGAACACTTACAACTTGAAGTTTTTTTATCATTAGTTTTTTTTTCGAAGTTTATGTCATAATTTCATTAGCCGAAGTAATAATAAAGTTCTAGTTTGATTTTGAAATTTGTGTGATAGGACTAACCAGTCCTATGGCGATGTTTCCGAATGAAACATGACGAATAACTTAGGCTTATTATATGGCAGAGTTGAATTATACTTGCATATAATAGAGTTGAACTAAGTTGACGATGTTTCTGAATGAAACATGACGAATAACTTAGACTTATTATATGGCAGAGTTGAATTGTACTTGCATATAATAGAGTTGAACTAAGTTGGCAATGTTTCTGAATGAAACATGACGCATAACTTAGACTTATTATATAGCAGAGTTGAATTATACTTGTATATAATAGAGTAGAACTAAGTTGACGATGTTTTTGAATGAAACATGACGAATAACTTAGACTTATTATATAGCAGAGTTGAATTACACTTGTATATAATAGAGTTGAACTAAGTTGGCGATGTTTTTGAGTGAAACATGACGTATTATATGACAGAGTTGAATTATATTTGCATATAATAGAGTTGAATTAAGACTTTGCCATGTCGGCAGAGTTAAACTTATAATGGAACTAAGTTTGCTTTAGTTGGATTAACAAAGAAACCAAGGTTGACCATTTCGGCTAGTATTTGTTTGAATCTAACTTCGGCGAAAGACTATAAACGCATAATGTGAACTTAAGTAAAACTTAGGTTCACATTAAGGGGCAGGGAGCAGGAATGATAAATAGAGCTTGGGACTTGTTGAAATTCTGTAGAAAAAATTTACAAGCTAAAATGGGCTTAACACTTGTTGAAATTTCAGAGAAATTTACAAGTTGAAGCTAGCCGAGGTAATAATGTATCCGAGGTACATCTTACCCGAGATGACTAACCAGGCTGTCAAGCTTGAAAGGGCGAAGTCTTGATAGAAAACAGTAAATGGAAGTGACGAAGCAAGTATATTGAATAAAGTTTAAAGAACAACACTTGTAAAAAAGTTTCGAAACATTTTTAAGTGTTAGCTTAGGCATTCTAGTTGTTGGCCGAGACAAACAATTAGAGTATATCTCAGGTACTTTACCCTGAGGTGAATACATAATTAAGGTGTACTTTGAAGAAATGCAAAAAATATTCTAAGTATAGAAACATGCATAGAAGAAAAACAGTAAAGCATAAAGAAAAGAAGGCATACAACACTTAGAAGGAAAGAAGGCATGCATTCAGCAAAGCAACTTGTTTGAATACAAAATGGCACTTTGGCCTGGCGTAAGAGGCTGCTTGTCTAAGTTGTAGAAAAAAAACTTGCATTGAAAACTTGTTCGGATATACGAGGGGCACATCGGCCAAATGTAAAAACTAAAACATTGTTCAAACAAAAAGGTTACAAAAAGTACAAAAAAAGATTCTAAATGGACTGTTCTGCATCGGGGATTGGCTGTGTGTCGGCTTCAGCAGACAACTGGGAAAGCTTCTCGACAGTCTTATTCGCCTCGATCTCGGCATCAATCTCGAGAAGAGTCTGGTCGAGGCTCTTCTCGGCTGTCTGTACCTCAGCTTCAAACGCTGTCCTCTTAGGAGAGGCACTCTTGGAGACCTCATCCTCGTCTTGAATCAAATCAAGGACTTGCTCATTCAGAGTGGAGGACTTGGCCCCAATAGCAGCCCCTTCTTCGTCTTCAGCCTCTTACTCGGCGTCATCTTCTTCAACATCATCATCAGATTCCTTCAGAGCAAGAGGGAAGGGCACTTGGAGTTGGTTAATATCCCGGAGTAGGGAGGCCATTGGGACAAACATCTTGTTGAGCGCTGCCGTCCAGTCGAGGTAATAACCTTGGTTGCAAGCCAGGTTGTCGTGCCCTTTGTACTGGTCGCAGACGGCGGCTTGGCCCTCTTCGAAAGCCTTCTCATCGACCGCCTTGACCTCGGCATCCTTTGAGTCAAGGGCCTCTTGGAGTTTGGCCTCTAACTCAATGGCCTTAGCCTTGGCATCCTCGAGATTGGCCTTAGTGGCTTCAGTGTTAGCCTCGGTAGTTTTTGTTTTTTTCTTGGCTTGGTTCTGAGCAGCCTTAGAAGCCTTGGCTTGATCAAGCAGAGTTCGATTGTTGGCTTCAGCATGATTGAGAGAGGAAAGGAGTTTGGCAACTTCTTGAGTTTTTTTTGCCAACTCCTTCCTTGTCATCTTTGTCTTGACTGCGTATGAATGCGTATGTTAGATGGCCTACAAGGATTGAAACAGATTAGAAAAATTTGACTAAGTGTTAAAAAACTTTAAAAGGGTAACTAAGGAGGCTTACCAAGACTGAGTGCTGTATCATCAAATCGAAGTTCTCGTACTCGTGGAGGTCGGCCATTTGATTCAAATCCTTTGGTAGGAGCACAGCCGTTGACAAGGCGGCGCCGACCTTTACGTCCTGGATTGCGCTATCACCGGCTATCAAAGGTTTGTCCCCTACCATGACCTGGGGCGCCCAAATCATGATACGGGGAAAGCTACTGCTACCTTTAGTGTGGTTAGACCTCGGCTTTTTTGCCGAAGGGTCGTAAGAATATTCTTTTCAATCTCGGCTAGTTTGAAGATCGGTACAGTGTCCTTAGAATCAACCTAAGTTACTGTAGCCTTGGCCTTAGCCTTCTTGACTCTTTTAGGCTTTGGCTTGGATTGAGAGGGAGAAGAGGAGGACTGCGCAGTCACTACCCCAAGGATATTGACTAGAAAATCCTCAACGATGGTTGGTTTACGGCTCATTTCGTCGGCGGTGGCGGCAATGGTTACTCTGGTACCAAAGTGTATTGCTAGTATGGTGATTGGAGGATTGGCTAGATCGTAAGCCGACTTCTCAACATCTCGGCGTTTGCGGCTACGAGTTCTGCCAGCTGGAGCGTTTGCTGGGGCATGACGTCAGTGTCGGCGCTAAGATGTTGGGATAAGTTAGGGGGCAAAGATTGATGGCAGCTCGACTGGATTTGAGGAAGAGGCCTAGTCTAGCCTTGGCAATGAAGTGGTTGGTGGAGTGGAAGCCGGCGGAAGAGTCTTGCTGCGTTTAGGAACGTCGGGCAAGGCTGACTTATATGTTGGGATATAATTGAGTAGCAGAGGAGCTTTGCGCTGGTCAATAGGCAGACCCAGCTGCCTTTTCAAGTCTTTACTGGGGAAGAAGGATTGGTGGAAGTCTTTTGATGGTTGAGGAAGAGCCGCAAAGAGCAGAAGGTAGACATTAGAACAAATAAGAGAAATAAAGTGATAAAGTCTTAAATAGAAAAGTTAAAACACTTAGTTCTTACCCTCATCCTCTTTAAACACTGATCGGCGCAGAGGGAAGAGATGAAGATCATCATCAGGAGCAAACTCCCAGTTGCCCAAGACGATCAGGTAATCATCTCCAGCATCCTTGTTGGAGTCTGGGAGGTCGACTATGATTTTGTAGGCAGTGGATCTCGGCTTGAGGTAATAAATGTAGCATTTTTCAAACTTTAGGCCACACATGGTATAACAAAATTGAATGTCGACTAATGTTATCCTAGTGTTTTCTCGGCGGGCTAGAGCAATTATACAATTAATAACCCTATAGGAATTTATGGCTAGCTGCATATGGTTGAGTTTGTAGTACTGAAGGACTTTCTTAAAGAGAATGTCTAAGGGAAGCCGAAGTCCGCATTCAATGAAGGCAACCACGGGGAAGGGCATGGAGTCTCCATGTGGCATGATAGAGTCCTCCTCCCCAGCTAACCTAATCTGGACGTCAACTGGGATAGAAAACTCTCTCTTAAAGTACTCAAGTTTTTCGGGGATATCTATCCTCTACCTGAACATATCCATTATCTCGGCAAGAAGGGGTTGGATAACAGAGTGATGGATATAGGTTTGAATACCGCGGCTAAAGCCTAAACAGGCCTTGGTGCAAGGGTTTTTGAAGATCTAAGAAGGACTCATTTCGATTTTCCTAAAGAATAAGGTTCTAAAGCAAATCCCAATCCTAGAAACTACAGAAACAGGAATTGAGGGAAAAATTTGGAAATACAACAAGAAAAACAGAAAAGGAGCATGATTCAGAGTCACGAAACATCAAAAGCAAACAAAGTAGAAATATAGATATGGCTAGAGCAGTGCCAAACATTCAAAGTGACCAGTACAATGTGCTAAGGGTGTGATTAGTCATACGGATGACAGTCTAAGAACATGAAAAATTACAAACGTTGTGTGAGTGTGTGAAAGCAATGTGTACAAATCATAAGCAAGTACAATGACGAAACTTCGAGGAATAAGACAGATTCAAGAATAGAGAATGTCTCATACTAAACAAAGTACAGCTACAAAAACAGATGCAACTTCCATAGCAACAGATACGGAGTGGAACATATGACAAAACTAAAAAAGAAGATATATTGAAGAACATGGCCAGGAAGTAAAAAGAAGAAATTGAGGACTTACTGAGTCAAGCCGACAGAAAGGACGCCGAAATGAGTCTCGTCGCAATCAGACGGCATGAATGATCGGAACCAAACGAAGAAATACTTGCCGGAGGAGATGATTGGAGCAGTTGCAAGAGCTTGGAAGCACGAAAATGGAGGTTTGGCAGAGAAGTGTTAGAGGGAGAAAATTTGAAGGCAAATTGAATTCTTAAAAGTGAAGAGACAGAGAGAGAATGAGAAGTTTTGTCAAAAATATGAAAAGGTGAACAACCATAATGATATGCCTTGGACGCCGTGTCTGTCAGGCAGCGTGCGCAGAAGCGACGTGACTTGATAGCGCGTGTCAGGTACGAACCAATGTGAAAATGATGCGTGGCGAAAACGGTTGAGAAAAACCGTGCATGACAGTTCATGTGCAGATAAAACTCTTGGAGTTCTTGATTTAATAAAGCAAAAACCTTGGCTAAAAGAACGATCTCGGTTAAGGAACTTAAAGAACTTGGTTCTTGGTTCTTGGCCATTGATAAAGATAGATAATTGAGTCTTGGTTTTATGAAGTCGACGAGCCATGATCTCAGTCATAAGGATAAGTGAATTCTTAGCTGACATAAAATCTAGACGAATGGTATAGGTTCCATTACCTCAGGTCGTCGAGGTAATAGAACCTAGGGGGCAGTTGTGGGGACATATTTTGTGAATGACAGCACGTGGCCAAGGTAACGCCGAAGTGTCAGCCGAGGTGCCATGTGGCTTGGTCCTGATGCTGAGGTGATTTTGATTAGGCCGAGATTATCTGCGGAGATACCGGAGTCCGAGGTGAGCAAATAAGAGACAAGAGTCCTAGAACAGAGGAGGGCCTCAAACCTGATAAAGATAAAACTCTTGGGAAGTTTATCTCTATCTAGTTGAGAGTCCAGGATGAGTATTGAGTCTGAGTCCACTGAAGTGATGCTTCTACAGGGATCAGGTCAGTACTGGTTATAAAAGCAGCGCACCCCCGTGGGTCTCAGGTATGTGTAATAGATTGGGAGCAATAAGTTCTTTCTTATAAGTTAAGCACAATTAGTTATCTTTAAGAGATATTTGATTATTGACTTGAGCGTCGGAGTGTCCCCGGGTAGGCGAACCACCGCCAGATTCTTATCTTTCTGTGACAGATTGTTTGGGCTTAATCTATTCTGCCAATGCTCTCCAACTGAGTTCTCCCTTTTAGTTGTGCGGTCAAAAATCAACATACACACATCGCAAGTGATTTGTCATCTTTTGAATTTTCAACACCTTGTCCCATGAAGAAAGAATCAATTGCATATGGCTTTCCCATATTCAATTAAAATAATAAAATTGGAAAGATCCAAATATTATTGTAGACCTAAAGATCAAGACGTTATAATAATAAACTCAATCAACATCTTTCCGATGTAAACAAAAAAAATAAAATAAATAAACTCAATCAACATATTAAGCCAAAAAATAACAATTATTAATCATATCATTTTTTTTTCAAAACAAATATAATATTTAAGTTAAAACTATTCTAATGCTCAATTCCCATGAGTGAATGTATTCTTCTTCATAAGTTAATAATATCCAATGAATTTTGTCCATCCACCAAAACAAAGGCACCGTTGGGGAAGAAGGTTTCCAAGTTTTTTTTGGCTATTTTAGTTACAAAAAACAAAATAAGTTATTTTAGTCACAATAAACAAAACATCACATCCAACCCATAATCATTACACTATTCTCTCACAAAAAAAGTCAAAAAAGCCAAAAAATCCTTCCCAAACCAAGCTTTTTAGCCCAGGCTAAAATAGTCAAAAAAGTTAAAAAGCCAAAAAGCCAACCCACTTCCCAAACGGAGGCAAAGATATTTAGCTTCATATTATCTTATCAATAAAGCTACAATAATTATTATACCATTTTTTTAATTATTATTACTATTATGTAACGTGCTACTACTATATTAGAAATAAACGAGTGATAGAACTCATTAAATTAATACACATATCATTGATAAATAAAATATAATATAAAAATATTATCATTATAATTTGTGTAATTTCATATGACAAACAAGTAACTCTAACATACACATCCTAACTTTTCATCATTTTCTTTACTTTTGAGTAATGTTATATGTACTAAAACTCTTAATAAAAATTTTACTAAAATCATGTGATCAAATATCATTAAAAGTGTTAGTGTTTATAAAATTATTTTATTTTTCACCTCATAATTGGAAAATTAGAATAAGAGTTTTACTACAATCACCAAGTGGATTAAATGACATGGCCTTTTAAAGTTTATATGGCCAAGTGGGTTTAATGACACCAATGACATTGCCCTTTAAAGTATATAAAATGCTAGGCATTAATTTTTTCCTGTATGGCAAACATGTAATTTAGAGTTTTTTTTTATAAGTTATGCTAGATTCTAAATAATCTTTCAAATTTTATACTAAATTTCTTACATGGGTATGGGACCTATACACGTCTCACACCCATGTGAGAAATTTGATAGAAAATTTAGTAAATTAGTTGAGGTCTATAACATTTTTTATTTTTATTGGGAGAAATAATAAATTATAATATTTTGTATGCCATCAATTAGTAATATATAATAGATATAAACTGAGCGGTCATGCCACCTAGCCCTATTGTCCCTTATCCGTGGGATCAACTATACCATATTTTACGACCTTTTTAGACATGATGATAGGTTTAATATATACACACATGATAGTTGTTGTGTGAATTAATATTAGAGATAAAAAAAAATAAAAAAAAATCATGCTTGGTTATCATTTTTCAAAAATACTTTTCAGAAAATTCTACTTTCTTATTTTTCGTATTTTTTTGTTTTTACTGAATTTTTTTAATATTTTGAGCAATTTTTTTAATTTTTAGACATACCTAACATAAATATACTTAAAAAGTAAAAAAAAATTGAAAAAAACCTTTTAAAAATTCACTAAATACCAAAAATATAAAAAAAAAATCGAGAATTCAGTACATTTTTTGTATGTTTATGTATTTATTAATTTTTAAAAATATTTTTTTAAAAATTTTTTACTTTTTAGATACATCTAAGTAAGGTGCATCTAAAAAAGTAAAAAAAATGTTTAAAATTTTAAAAATATTCACTAAAAACAAAAAAACATGAAAATCAAAAAACTCAGTTTTCAAAAAACTTAATTCAAAAAACTCAAATCAAACGCACTGTATTTTTCCTATTAAATATATTAGGATTTTTAATTTTAATATATGAAAACAAACGGAATTCTAATGATTTATTAAACAAGCGTTCTTCAAAATTGTGTTTAGATCTTTAATTTGTGGAGAAAAGCAGTTGAAAAAAGTGAGGTAGAATAGAAACTACAATTTTTGGTTGGATTTGTTTTAAAAAATCAATTTGTTTGGTTTGAGTTTTATAAATTTATTTATCAGAAAATTAAAATTTTTTATTTTCTGTATTTTTTTTTTATTTTCATGGATTTTTTATAATATTTTAAGCAATTTTTTTATAATATTTTTAGATACATCTAACATAAATACATTTAAAAAGTATAATATTTGTGATTTTTTTTAAAAAAATTCACTAAATACCAAAAATATAAAAATTCAATATATTTTTTGTATTCTTGTGTATTTATTGAATTTTTACAAATATTTTATTTTTTAGATACATCTAAATAAAGTACATCTAAAAACTAAAAAAAAATATTAAAAATTTAAAAATATTCACTAAAATAAAAAAACACAAAAAATAAAAAACTCAATTTTCAAAAAATTAAAACCAAATACAATTGTTTTTATTATTGGCATTTTTTCACTTTTTAAGTTCGTCAAATCTAATGTAGTGCTGCTACAATTTAAAAGTATTTTTTTACAAAAAAATAAAAATAATAATTCACTAAAAATAAATAAAAAACAGCTTAAAAAAACTGTTAAAAAACAAAAAAATTATCATACCGAACCACCGAGTCAACCCTGCTTGTGATTTGGGAGAGTTTGGGCAATGCACCAACAACCTTAAATAATGTTTTTCATACGTGACTACAATATATAAAAGTTTTGGAACTTAATTTTTTTTATTTTTAAAAGTGTAAATTTTGTTCTAAAAAATATTGCGAGAACAGCCACTAAAAAGTGATTCCGAAAATAAAAAAAAAAGAGCTTTTAGGAATATAATTTTGAAAATGTCACAAATAAATGCCTTTTTGGGGACAAACTAACTTGATCCCCAAAAAAATTATTTTTTGAGATAACTTTTGATCCCAAAATTCATTACTAAATGTCTAATTTTGTCACTAAAAATAAAGTAATAACACTTTTGGTGACAAGAATATTTTGTCCCTAAAAAGTGATTTTATCTCTAAATTTTGGTCTATAAAATCTTAGGCTCTGTTTGGTTTAGTTTTTGAAAATAATTTTTAGTTTTGAATTGTATTTTAAAAGATAAGTTGTTGAAAAGAGTTTTGAAAATAAAAAAATTGTTTGGTTATCAAAAAATTATTGGTTGGTCATGGGGGGCCATGTGACTATGACCCACACCAATCACAATTCATCATGTTTCTCATGTTCTCTAATCACCCAACAACACAAATTCGTGGGGCCCACTCCCTCCACTAATCACAATACCATTGGGGTACCACGTGGCGGTGCCCCAAAACCAACCAATAACTTCTCTTGATTATGAGTTTTGAAAATAATTTTGAGATGATTTGTAATTTTATTTTCATTTTTTAATTTTTTTTGTAGTTAAATAGATGGCTGTGAAAGAAAATTTGATTGATTAATGTGTAGAATGTAAAAAATGAGAGAGGAGAGAAAAAGTGATTGATTGATTGATTTATTAATAATAAATAAAAAAAAAGAGAATGAGAGAGGAGAGAGAAAAAATAATTTTGCAAATTGGATAAATTACACTTTGCCCCTTTAAAGTTTTACGCATTTCTCACTTTGGCCATTTAAATTTAATTTTTCTCATTTTGGCCATTTAAATTTAATTTTTCTCATTGTGGCCTTTCATGTTTGCAATCATTCTCACTTTACTTCTAGACGAACTTTCATCCAAAAAATTAATAGAATCTGCCACATCACCAACACATTAGCTTCATGTGTAATGTAAAAAATTCACTAAAGATGCAAAAAAAAAATTTTAAAAAAAAGGATTTTTTTTAGTCTTTAGTGAATTTTTTTTTTCAAAATAAAAACAAATTTAACTTAAAAAAAGAAAAAAGTTTACTAAAGATGAAAAAAATAAAAATATACTGATTCAAACACCTGTGTTATCAATTCTGAAATAAAAAGTTTACTATCTTCTTCTTTTTTTTTCCTTTTTTTTTTTTTTTGTCTTCAATGAATTTTTTTTTTTAGTTAAATTTGTTTTTATTTTTTTAGGTGCATCTAAGCTAGATGCGTCTATAATGTAATAAAATTTATGAAAAAATTTGAAAAAAACACTAAAGATTAAAAGAAAATTTCAATTTTTTTGTTTTATATCTTTCATTTTTTTACATCTTTAGTGAATTTTTTACATTACACATAGAGCTGATGTATTAGTGATGTGGCAGATTTTGTTATTTTTTGAATGGAGGTTAGTTTAAGAGTAAAGTGAGAAATATTGCAAACATGAAGGGCTTTAGTGAGAAAAATCAAAGTTAAAAAGCCAAAGTTGGAAAAATTACAAATATAAAGGGTTAAAGTGGAAAAAATCAAACTTAAAGGACAAAGTAAAAAATGGGTGAAACTTTAGGAAGGTAAAATGTAATTTACTCTTTAAAATTTTTTTAACCAAACATGTTTTTTCATTTTTTGATCTAAATATTAATTTAAAAATTAAACTAAACAATACCTTTGTAGTGTGTGCTATAAAATAATAATAATAATAATAATAATTAGTTAAATAGATGCATTGTGGTTGTGGATATGATGCATCGTGGCTGCGGATATGATCAAAACTAATATGATCTCTTGAAAAGTATATGTACTGTGAAAATTCGTTAGTCCATTTTTCTATATAATTTTTTAAAGATTGTAATAATATTGTTTTCCCACTACGCTTGTCAGTAATCAAAATGTATCAAATAATGCCTAGTAAGAGTGAGTAGCGGATCTTTCGATCTGTTTAAATTGATTGAATCAAATCGATTCGTCGTATTTTGAACGGATATTGATGATGAGCGAACAGTTGTGGAATGATTTTTTTTAATCCGCCTAACTTTGAACGGGTATCGGATTTGAGATTCCTTTGACTGCAACTGAACCGTTAAACTGTGAACACCCCTAGTAATTTATAAGATTTTGTGTTTTCAATTTGTTTAGATATTCTGCTTGTGTTTTTAATTGAAAAATAGTTTAGAAATTCTGTTATATTTTCAATTTAGAAATCCTTTTATCAAATGACAAGTGTTGATATTTAAGGCTTAATTTTGTCATTTTTAAAAAAAATCAAATTAAATAATTTTTAAATAAAAAAAAATAATGAAATAATTTTGATAATACATAGTTTTCTTATATGTGTTTATTATTGGTATTTGACAATTTACTTAATAATCTTTTAATTATGTTGAGTTGGATTGCTATTTAAATTTTTTTTTGGACAAATTGTTGTATATGTTCAAAATTTGTAAAAATTTAAACTACTAAACCGATTCGCATCCATCCGCTAATCTGTTTATCTGCTCAATCCACATCCGTCAATCCAGTCGACAGATGCGGATTGATTTTTTCCAATTTGCCAATCCGACGGATGAATGGCGGATTGGAAATTCCTCGGCCGCAACCGAACTGCGAACACTCCTAATGCCAACTTGCATGTGTAAAAGTAGAGAAATACTCTGGGGTATATCATGTATAATTTTATCACAAAAATTTGTAATATTAACAAAAAAATATATAATTTCGTTATAAATTAGTGTAGCAAAAAATGTCAGAATCAAGTATAAACTTTTATAAAGTTAATCACAAAATTTTAAATATTTTATTATATTAATTTGTGACGAAATTATTTCTTTTATAATTAATATTACAAAATTTTAGAATAAAATTATATATTTTTATAGTAAGGTTAGTGTAAAATAATGGCCAAGTTGTATGTGTAAAATTAATACTAAAATAATAAAATAGCTATAGCTAGATCTCGCTTTCACTTCATTTGTCACAAACGATTAAATTAATAATCGCACAATTTGTCACATATATTAATTCATGATTAGTTTATGACCTAAAACAAGCTGCCTTTGAATTCCTGTTACGGGTAAGAGTGAGACTTCCTACCAAAGGATAGAGGCCTTGTTGTTTTTTTTAGCTTTGGGGGTGTTTTGGAAAAATAATTAACAGTTAGTTTTTTGATTTTTTTTTTAAAAGTATATATATATATATATATTTTTTTAAAGTATAAACAACGTGAAAGTTGATGTGACTTAAAATAGATTAAAAGTTGAAAAGTAACTTTTAACCTACACTCCAAATGAGGCCAAATAAAAATAAAATAGATTAAAATAGTTAATAAGATAAAATATCACATCTAAATCATATCATTTTATTTTTTTCTCACAACTATCAAATTAACTAAGGTAAATTACACTTACCTCCCTTGAGATTTCTGACAATTATGGGGATCACTCATGTGGTTTTAATAATTATACTAATCTCCTTTACTTTTGAAACTATTATCAAGATTTTTCTACTGTTAGGCTATTTAACAAAATCTGTTGATGTCATGCTGATATTATACCAAAAATGACAAAATTGCCATTAATTACTTTATCTATTTAAATGAGAAATTTCATTTATCTCTCCTGAAAATTTGTATATATATTATCAAAAATATATACATATTTTACCATCATTTAATAAAATTATCAAATTTTATGAAATACTAAATAAAATCTTTAAATTATTAAGACACTATTAAATCATTTAATGCAAAAAAAAAAAAACCCTTAATTTCTATTGATAAAATATTTAGCCTCCGTTTGGGAAGTGGGTTGGCTTTTTGGCTTTTTTGGCTATTTTAGCCTGGGCTTAAAAGTTTGGTTTGGGAAGGGCTTTTTGGCTTTTTGGCTTTTTTGACTTTTTTTGTAAGAGAGGAGTGTAATGATTATGGGTTGGATGTGATGTTTTGTTTTTTGTGGCTAAAAAAGCCTATTTTGTCTTTTGTAGCTAAAATAGCCAAAAAGCCTGGCTTTTTGGCTTCCCAAACGGAGGCTTAAAAATAAATAATCTTTCTAAAATTAATGTTAGATAACATCCTAATAATTTAATATGAGACTCATTTCATACTACTTAAATAACCTACAATTTATTATTTTTAATTTAAGTAATGCATTTATTATTTGAATATTTTTTAACGTTAAAATAAATAGATTTATTTCTTTCTCGACAATTTGCATTATTTATTTATTCATATGTAAAAAAATTATTATTTATCTTTTGTCAATCATATATTATTATCAAATTATTATTTTTATTTTTGATTCATTAAACTTATAGTCAATGTATATTTAAAATAATACAGGTTAATATTTCTTACACGATTAAAAAAATAAAAATAGAAGTAAAAAAAATTTAATTGCCTCATAATAAATTTAAATTAATTAATAAAAAATAAAATATTAAGAAAGAATAATAAACAAAAATAACCAGAACCCAAAAAATCAAAAATAAATAAACAAAGCCAACTAGTAGGAATCTGACGAAGGAGTTATAGCAAAGGCATCCCAATTTCACAAGCACCTTTTAATCAAACAAACTAGTTAGAGAGAGAGAGAGAGAGAGAGGTATGACGGAGGAGAAAGAGAGGGTGTGCGTAACAGGAGCAGGAGCGTACGTGGCATCCTGGGTGGTGAAGTTTCTTCTTTCAAAGGGTTACTTTGTTCATGGAACTGTTCGAGATCCCTGTTCGTCTCTCTCTCTTCTTGTTATTATTTTACTCCTTTTTTTTTTTCTTAACAGAAATAAGAAAATTTATATAAAGGCTCACTTTTAGATTCAATCATGTGAATAGCTGATGATTATGTTTTCCTCACTTCTGGTTCTCGTTTACTTTAAGAACTCAGCTTATGTTGAGTTCGGAGCTTTGTAGAACTATCACGGGTTATATTTTAATAATTTGTATTGTTAATTTTATAATTTTTTATGTTCAGATTATTTTTAAAAAAAAATTATATTGGTCTGATAATTATAATCACTTAATTTAATTATATTTATTTGTCGTTAATATTTTTGAAAATAAGTGTTATTTATTGAAGTGAATACAAAAGGACAAATTTTTTGCAAAACTAAAAAAAAAACGCATTCAAACAAAATATCACATTCAACCCCATAATCATTTTATTTTTTCTCTCATAAACATCACATCTAACTACAAAAAAATCTAACTATCTTCCCAAACACAATTTTTTTTATTTAATAATATCCTACAACTAAAAAAACTACATAAAAACTTACTTCCCAAACACCCACAAAAATTATTGGGTCAGTATGATTTTTTTGAATAGATGATTTTTACATTTACGAGACTACAAAATTAATGGTTTATATTAATATGATTTTTTTATTCTAATATATAACGTACACCTAAGTTGCTGTTAATGTTGCTACATTTTTGTTTTCACCAATACCATTCTCACATAGTAATTGCCACATCCAATAATTATTAAAATAAATATTTTCTTTTATCAATCCATTTAAAATTGTTAATTAATTTTTCTCACTCATCAAACTATCTACAAAAGTAGATTTAAAATTATAAATGAATCGTTTTTGCATCCACATATATATATTTGTTCAAAGAAATAATAATGAGATAGAATAAGATAGAGTAATCATTTCATAGGCTTTATTATGAAATGATCATTTTTTAACAATAGTGAATTGTGATTTCATTTACAATATATTTTTTATTAGCATATTTATTTATTTATTTATTTTTCTTCTCCTTCTTGCACAAAAATTATGCATATGGGTAGAGTTACAAATGAACCGAACTATTCATGAACAGGTTCGGTTCGGCTCATTTTTTTTTTATTGAAATTATATATTCAATAATATATAAATAATATTAAAAAAATCTTATCGAGTTGAGCCGAGCTCGAGCCCAATTAAATATCGAGCTTAACAAAATCCAGCTTGGCTCAGCTCGTTTACAACTTTACATATGGAGGACTGGGGATCGTTATATCATAATGGATCTAAAATTTGAAGTCACAATGATTCATAGTTTTTGTGTGGGTGATTTTCTGACCACACTATCAACTTAGTATTCAACTGGAGAACACCGGCAAAATAGATGGCACATGTCTGACCTGCAACAGAAAAAAGAGTCTCCGGCGGTGGCTCGTCCACCCGGGGGTACTCCGACGATCAAGTTAGTACTCCATATCTCTCAAAGATAATCAATAGTGTTTAACTCACTAGACAGAATATCAAAAGCATACCTTAGACCCATGAGGGTGCCTCTCTTTTATAGCCAACACAATCCTAGTCCCAATAGGAGCCTAGCCCTAATGGACTTAGGATTACTGCTAATCTGGGACTCCCAGTGGGATTAGGATAAACTCTCTAAGGGTCTTATCTTTACCCAAACTGAAGTCTTCTCCCAATCTAGGACTCTTGTTCCTCATCCAGGTTGAGTTTCCTTTTCATTCTAGGACTCTTGTCCCTTATCCACTTATCTCGGATTCCGATATCTTCGGAGATAACCTCGGCCTTGCCGAGATCACCTCGGCGTCACGACCAGGACACGTGGCACCTCGGCTGACACGTCGGCGTCACCTTGCCACATGTTGGTACTCAGAAAATATATCCCCACAACTGCCCCCTAGGTTCTATTACCTCGACATTCTGAGGTGATGAAACCTACACTGTTCGTTCATCTATGCCCCTCTGTCCGAGATCAAACTCGCCGACCTCAAAGTTCCCTAGACTTTACTGTCCACTGGTGTCAAGAATCAAGTTTCATGCTTTCCAAGCTACTTGAAATCGCACCTCCTAGCCGAGGTTCTGGTTCCATTAATTTGTAAACTCCAAGAGCTTTGCAACTGCTCCACTCACACTCTCTGGTGAGTTCCCGATTTCCAGTCATCTATTTGACTCCGGCGATTTTCATATCGGCGTTCATTTCACTTGGTGGGTTCATAAACTCTTTACTTGCTATTTAAGCTCAATCTTTCATAACTCTTCTGAATCTGTTTACTTGCCATCTGTTGCCTTCTATTTTTGTCTGTTTTCAAGTTTTGATTTGTTTGAATGCCTGGCACTGTTTTTGTCATATTCGCTTTCTGTTGCTAGCATCGTGTCTGGGTCATTACTTTCTTGTTCTTCACATACTTACTTAGTGCCTATGCACTTGGCTTTATTCTTGAACTTTGTCGTCTTCTTGACTTTTTTTCTCTTTTTTCATTCAATCATCTGGCTCTTTCTCTTTCTAGCTCTTTTGCTTAAATCCGTCATTGTTCCAAGCTTTCAAGCTTCTACAACTGTCTTCGTTCCTCTCCTCCGGTGAAGCTTACGTCATTCTGTCATTGTCATCAGACTTCGGCAATTCTCATTCCGGCTTCCCTCTTTCTGGTAAGCCACTATTCCTCCTGGTTTTATTTCTTGTTGCTTTCCAAGAAGCTCTGGTTCATTATTAATCACCATTACTGTTTTACCCGTTGTTTCCAAATCATCTTCTGTTGATTTCTGCCACTATTCTTGGCTTGACACACATGTGCAATCTTTTTGTCTTGATTTCCAGATAGCTTCATCACCATTCTTGATTACGAATTACATTCTTGTTTCTGTTTTCTGTGTCTTTTTCCAGATTCTTGCTTTCAATCCTTGCCTTCAAACTCCGAGGTGCCAATCGCCGAGAAGAGCCTTGATCAAACTCTTCGGGAGATCGATGCTGAGCTCGAGGCCGAGAAGGCTGCTGAGAAGTCTTCCCAACTGTCTTCTATATCCTGCCATTAATGCTGAGTAGTTTTGTTTCCTTCTTTTACTCCTTGTACCTTGTACTTTGTCCGTCTTTGTATGCTTTTAATCCGGCCGACGTGCCATTTTTGTAGTCTGAATAATTTATTTTTCAATATTCAGGCCGAAGTGCCTTCTTTCTTCTTTAAATGTATTTCTCTGATTTCTTCTTTGAATGTATGTCTTCTTTTTTCTGCTCTTGTATGATTCTATACTTAGAATAATTTGCATGTCTTCAAAGTACACCTTGACTGTGCAATCTCTTCGGGTAAAATACCTCTGTCACAACTTCTAATCTTGCTCATCTCGGCCTTGTCCTAACACTTGAAAATATTGTAACAAATATTTTCACAAGTGTTGCTTAGGACTTGTCACTTTCTCAATGTCTTCTATCAAGACTTCAGTTTTCCATATTTCAAGTTTTGACAACCTAGTAGTCTCGGCAAGTACGCAGATATTGCTTGAGCTTGACTTTAACTTGTAAATTTTTCTCAAAAATTTCAACAAGTGTTTAACCATCATCCTTTATCATAACCTCGACTTAACTTAAGCTTGTAAATTTTTCTCAAAATTTCAACAAGTGTTAAACCATCTTCCTTTATCATAACCTCGGTTTAACTATAACTTGTAAATTCACACAGAATTTCAACAAGTATTTAAACCAATCTTCTTCCGATATGACCTCGGTTTAACTTCAACTTGTAAATTCACACAGAACTTCAACAAGTGTTAAATATCACATCGATTTAATTTCAACTTGTAAATTCACACAGAATTTCAACAAGTGTTAAACATGACCTCGTTTTAACTTCAACTTGTAAATTCGCACAGAATTTCAACAATTGTTAAACATCATCTCGGTTTAACCAACTTGTAAATTGCTTCAAATTCCAACAAGTGGTAAACATCATATCGGTTTATCCAACTTGTAAATTGCTACAAATTTCAACAAGTGGTGAACATCATCTCGATTTAACCAACTTGTAAATTGCTACAAATTTCAATAAGTGGTAAACATCATATTGGTTTATCCAACTTGTAAATTGCTACAAATTTCAACAAGTGGTAAACATCATCTCGGTTTATTCAACTTGTAAATTGCTACAAATTTCAACAAGTGGTAAACATCATCTCGGTTTAACCAACTTGTAAATTGCTACAAATTTCAACAAGTGGTAAACATATTCTTCTTCTCTCTGCCCCCTGCATGGCTTCCACATACTCCTTTGCGAACCTTATAAAAGGTCTTCAACTTGGCTAACTGCAGTCCAACCTTATGTGTTTTCTTTTTTATCTTCTGGGATCTAAGATTTGCTCACTGAGCTCTTTTCTTTTTGGACTTAAGTGCCGAGATCTTGTCTGCTAGGATCTGGGATCTGGAATCCGGGATCTGCTCACTTAGGCTAAGCTCTCGTTTTCTCGGGCCTACTTGTCTAGGCTGAGATCATGTCTTCTCAGATCTGGGATCCAGGATTTGGAATCCGGGATCTGCTCACTCAGGATGAGCTCTTCTATACTTGAATGTTATCTCCTTAGGAGCGCTCATGCCCCCTGTCTTTGCATCCCTTCTGGAAGGGTCTTCGTTCCTCCGCAGGTATCTATCCTTCCATACCTGGAGGTCATCTTCGTTGTAGTATCCGCTTCGATCTGTTGTCTTTGGTGCGTCACCTTCTTGGCCGGCGTCTTTCACTCCGTGACTCTGGTCACGAGTTTCTGTGTTGCGGTTGTCCTCTTCAATGTCGAGGTTGATAGGTCTCCCATTCCCAGCAGGAGCGTTGTCTCCAGTCTGATCCTTCTATCCGTCATTGGCCATCTATTCTTCTTTCTTTCATTGGCCATCTATTATTCTTTCTTTCCCACAGACGGCGCCAAATTGTGTGAGTGATTTTCTGACCACACTATCAACTTAGTACTCAACTGGAGAACACCGGCAGAATAGATGGCACCTGTCTGACTTGCAACAAAAAAAAGAGTCTCCGGCGGTGGCTCGTCCACCCGGCGGTACTCCGACAATCAAGTCAGTACTCCATATCTCTCAAAGATAATCAATAGTGTTTAACTCACTAGACAGAATATCAAAAGCATACCTTAGACCCATGAGGGTGTCTCTCTTTTATAGCCAACACAATCCTAGTCCTAATAGAAGCCTAGCCCTAATGGACTTAGGATTACTGCTAATCTGGGACTCCCAGTGGGATTAGGATAAACTCTCTAAGAGTCTTATCTTTACCCAAACTGAAGTCTTCTCCCAATCTAGGACTCTTGTCCCTCATCTAGGTTGAGTTCCCTTTTCATTCTAGGACTTTTGTCCCTTATCCACTTATCTCGGATTCCGATATCTTCGGAGATAACCTCGGCTTTGCCGAGATCACCTCGTCGTCACGACCAGGACACATGGCATCTCGGTTGACACGTCGGCGTCACCTTGTCACGTGTTGGTACTCAGAAAATATATCCCCACAGTTTTCTTAGAACAAAATTAAATAGTTTATAACAAACACACTACAAAATTTCATAAAAAATCAAAACACCACAAAAATGAAATAATCTCATAAAATTAATTTGAATCATTACCAAAAGCATCAAAAGTTTCATAATCAATTACGACAAAACCTTGTAGTGAAATTCACTATAAATTATCTAATAGTTGTGTCCCATAAAATTTTCCATACATGTGTGATGCTATATATATTGCTCATATTAATTTTGTTTTAATAGTTTACCAGAATCTTTCCATTAATTTGTATTAGTTCAATTCAAGCAACTAATTGAAGAAATTATTCACTCTGTTTGGTTTTGATTTTAAAATAGGTTTTCTGATTATTTTTGTTATTTTTTTTTGGTTGAAAAAATTTAAAACTAATTTGATGGAATAAATAAATAAACAAAAACACTCTTTAATTTATTTTTATTTTTTTCAGGTAACGAAGAAAAGAATGGACATTTGAAGAAATTGGAAAATGCAACAGAGAATCTGAAGCTATTTAAGACAGACATGTTGGAGTATGAAGGTCTCTGTTCTGCCATTGCTGGCTGCACTGGTGTTATCCATCTTGCTTCTCCAACTCCCTTTGAACACATTCCTATTCCTAATCCTGAGGTAAGCTTATTATAATTATTATTTATTTATTTAATTTTTTCACTCTCCAAATCACACTTTGCAAATTGTTTCCATTGTTTGGACTTATAAAATTAAAGGGTAAATTATATTTTTCATTCCTGTAACTTAATTTTTAGTTTGATTCCAATTGTTTTAATTTCAACAATATTAACCTTAGATTTTAAATTCACAGTTTCAATTTACCCCTTTGTCTATTTGTATACATATGCTACTGCTAATCATTGTTTAACTTTAATTAATGAAAATCATTTTGCAAACAACAATTCCATACAAAACATACTACAAGAGTGATGTGGTAATGACATTTAAAAAATTGTAAATCATTTTAATAGCTCTTTTAATTTGAGATGAATAGATACACATCTGTCACCTCATTTTGTGTAAAATTTTATATTTATATATTATCGCTTCTAATTAATTAATGGGGTACATGGCAGGTAGAATTTGTTGAATCGGCCATAAAAGGAACAAGAAATGTGCTAAATGCATGTTTGAAGGCAAAAGTGAAGAAGGTGGTGGTGGTGTCATCTGTTGCTGCTGTTATGGTGAACCCTAATTGTCCCAAGGATCAACCCATGGATGAAAATTGTTGGAGCGACCCTGAATTCTGCAAACAATTGGAGGTATCTATCTAATTAATTAGGCTAAGTCAAGCCCAAGGGTTGAGAGTTGGGACTTTCTCATTATCATTATTATTATTTTTTTGAAAATCACACTTTTAGTTTTAATCTTTTTGCTCAAGCTGTTAATAGTATATGCAGTGAATTTCAATTCACAAATCATATAAAATTATGTACTTATTTCCAAATATCAATAAAATGAAATTTGTCTAAGAAAATGATAATAATAATTAGCAAGTCCATATGTAGAATTTATTTTATTTTATTTTTAATTTTTTTTTGTACATGCACTAAACTCTTTTTCTTCTTTTTTTTTTTTTTTTGGGGGGGGGGGGGGGCGTTGGTATGAATAAATATTAGTTGTGGTATTGCCTAGACAAAACGACAGCAGAAAGAGAGGCAGTGGAGTTTGGAAGGAGAAATGAAGAAGAAGTCAAAATCATCACAGTTTGTCCAGCCCTTGCCATCAGCCCCATGCTCCAATCCACCATCAATTCTAGTAGCTCGACTTTCCTCAATTATTTCAAAGGTTTTTTTTAACTCATACTAGTGGCTATATATTTGGTTTTCTCAAGAATTTTTTTAGGAATATCGTACACATGGCCCTTTTTAGGAAGTGGGTTATAATCCATTTATTAGATTATAACCCAATTCCCCTCTCACAAAAAAATTGTTTATAAGTAGCTTTTAACCAAAAAGCTGATTATAATCATCTTTCCAAAATAGTTCATAATGTGCATAAAAGAATATGATTTCTTAAAAGAGAACACTAACAAATTAATTGTGCAAAATCGTGTTCATTCGTATATACATTATGTGTCTAAACCTATAATTATTTTCTATGTTTGTTAGCATCCAAAATGGGATAGTTTCACAAAATATAGATATATATACAGTGTTACCGGCTGTCAATGGAATATATTACTAGCAGTGCTAGGATATCAAAAAATTTATTCAAAAAGACATTACAAGGATGAGATTGATTTAAATTGTAGGTCCCATTATATATAATTAAATCTAGACGATACATCAATACATTCATGGTAAAATAAATTTAGTGCCTCAACCTTTTTAAAAGCAAAGATTTAGCCTTGTTTGGTTTGTTTTTGAAAAAAAAAAATAAATAAATATCTAATAAATATTTTTAAATTTTTAAAAATTATTTATGGCCTTCCAAAAGATAAGATTATGTAAAATGATAAGTGCTTTTTTTTTTTATTTTATTTCTTTTACAAAATTAATTGTTTATTTTTTTAAAAAATTATTTAAAATAAGTTTTTGAAAATCAAATCAAACATGGCCTTAGATATGTATTACAAGAGTAAAAATAAATTGTTGAAAGTAATGAAATCAAGTAGTACATTTTTTATTTGGTTGTGTATTGTAGGTGGAAGTGATACAATGGAAAATCGGGACCGTCCATTTGTAGATGTGCGTGATCTTGCTGAAGCTCTTCTTCTGATGTACGAAAAACCTGAGGCACAAGGAAGATACATATGTTCATCATACGTGATTGGAGCTCAGGTTTTGGTTGAGAAGCTCAAGACATTGTATCCCTACTATAATTATCCCAAGAAGTAAGTGTAAATTTGTAATTAACTTTCGTTTTTTATTTTTTGTTTTTAAATTGAAAACAAAAATTTGTTTGAAATATTGTGGTCGTTTTTAAAAAAAAATTGAATTGATTTTCAAAGTTTAAAATTTTTGGAAACCAACAAAAAAAAAGAAAAATGTTTATACTAATTTGTTGTTAAAACAAAATTTTCATCACCTTCGACCACCATTCTCATCGGCCACTTTAAATCCAACCATTGGCTTGTTGATTACTAGTAATATTTGACTAGTTTCAATTGACCACCAGTGACCTTTGGCCAGTCATAAAACAACCTTCTAGTCACCTTTGACTGCCTTGTTTAGCGACATTTTGATGACCTTTATTGTTGCTCACCATCACCATCAACTTGCCAAAGATATATATTTTTTTTATTTTCTTTTCATTTATTTTCAAAATATTTGTTTACACCAGGCAAGTTTTTTTTTAAAGTTATTTTATATATATATATATATTTATGAAGAATAGAAAAAACAAAACGTGTTTCTTATTGTCAACAATGTTCTGGTTGGCAATGAAGGAATCAATTTGTGAGAGACTCTATTTTGAATTATGAATTTGGGTAAAAAAATTGAAAGAAGAAGATAAAAAGTAGATAAATATAAGTAAAATGTAATTATATTTCATTCATAATTCACTCACATTTTTCTTTTCTTTTCAAATCTTTATCCAAATACATGATTTACAATATGGCCTAAACATCCATTTGCATCATTAATAATCACTATTGTCACTAACTAAACTTATTTATTAATCCCATGACAGTTTTAGTGAGGTAAAGGAACGCATAAATCTTAGTTCCCACAAGTTGCAGAAATTGGGATGGAAGTTTAGGTCATTTGAAGAGACTCTTGCTGATGCTGTCAAGGACTATGAAGAATATGGTCTCCTGGTTCCCAAACACTAAAACCTATATACATATATGTCTATATCTACAGTTATGACATGGGCTTTAATTTTTCAATTTGGAATAAGATGCTATGTAATAAATTTTGGTGAATAAGATTATAGATACACTATTTTTTATATCATTTTATACTGTTTATCCACAATAAGAGTGAATTCCACACCATCACATGTTGTGGGGCTCATTCTCATTGTAAGTAAATGATATAAAAAATGATGTATCCATTGTCAGACTCATTTTTTGTGCAATAATCTAACAATAGTAATTTAAGTGGGATTTAAATGATTATCAAACCACCAAAGGCGAGGATTACAATCACCCTCAAATCACCATTGTAAGATTATTGCAGAAAATGCTAGTCCCAATAGTTCTACTTTACTCTTTTTGTACTTGTAGAATAAACCTAAGGTTGTTCAATGTGGTGTACATGCTGTGTTGTCTTTTTTGTTAAGGTATCATTCTATTGAAGCATCTTTAATCTTTTAATTGTGTGCATTGGTTTCTTTTTATGTAGGATAAATTACTCTAGTTTGTCTCTTAATTTGGTTTTTATAATTTTAATTGCATCAAACTAAAATCAAGGGAAAAAATGTTCATTAACTATCTTCAAAGTGATTGGAGGATTACCATCTAATTTATAGATTTGTTGATTTGGTAATTATTATCTATAATTTTATCATAAGATCTCAATTATAGTGACGGTTTCATTTGTCTTAGATAACATCAATTCAATGAAACATGTTACTGAGAGTACTTTATTAGACATCTTCAAGTTTGTTTTACTAGATAACGTTTTTTATTATTTATAAATATGATAAATTTTATATATACACATAAAATTTATTTTTGTAAATCCACCTAGTGAAATCCGTCCAGTTTCCCTAACAAATATCAATTCCCTTCAAAATGGCACTTGAAAAAGAGCAATTGCTTTGAACTTTGAAATAGATTTTGGATAATCCCAACAACAACCATTACTACTGCATTGGATTGAACTTCTGTAAGATGGACCAGACTTACACCTCAATTGAAATAAACGACAAACCATCTCCTTGTAGAGCCCAGCCCGGCCCATTCTAACAATGAAATTTATTATTTTTAAATATAATGAATTACGCCCCCTCTAAAAAAATATATATAATGAATTACAAGGCCAAAAAAATACAACGAATTATACACATACATACATTTTTAGGAGTTTTTTTTTAGGGTCCCTGGTATTAAGATTTTATAATATAAAGGACATTCAATATTTTTATAATGTCTAAGGTTCCTCAATATCGATCCAGAGAAATTTCAATCCCAAAGAAATTCTCTCCAGAAAAATTCTGGATTTCCCAAAGAATTTCTTTTGGTTCAAATCAGAGAAAATTTCAATCCCAGAGAAATTCTCTCTAGAGAAATTTTGGACTTCCCAAAAAATTTCTCTGGGTTCAAATTAGAAAAATTTCAATCCTAGAGAAATTCTCTCTAAAGAAATTCTAGACTTCCCAAACAATTTTCTCTGTGTTTTCAAGTTTATTTGATTTGCTTACAAATTTATCTATGCTTTAACAGAATGATCTGCTGCAATTCCAATTTGCACAAACAATAAACATAGACCCAACCACATACATATATACATACAAATAAATCTAGTACCTTCTAGAGTTGATTGTAGCTAACATCGCCGCGATGCTTTGAACAAAATCCATGGGTAAAAACTGATCCATTCAAACAAGATAACGAGTACAACGACGACATACTATTACTGAATTGATCAAACCTGAATATGAGTTTAATGCAAGCCTTGAGCTCATTGAGGCCTCATCGGTGACGCTCTTGTTTCGCCATCTACATCAGTTTTTATGAGGCAACGACGGGACGGTAATGTTGAAGCAGTAGTGGTGCTATCGGAGATGAAGATCAACAGAGGAGAAATGAGCAGAGAGAGAGAGAGAAATGTGTAGAGAGAGAGGGGGGGTTTGTTTTGGAGAGAGAGGAATGAAGATCGTAGAGAGAGAGTCAAATTTTTCTATGATATATGGGTATGAGATTGAGGAACTTTAGACATCATAAAATAATATCGTAAATCTCTTGCATTACTAAAAATGAGAGAGATCTTAGACTAATTTTCCCATATTTTTATTTGCCATTTTAATGTTATTTTTAAATAATTTTTTTAAAAAATGCCAATGCCAATACTTTGGGTTGTCAATAAAACATGTAAAAAATCTATAATAAAAAATTTTAAAATATTTTAGGATGTATACACATTGTATTGAGATGCTATTTTTTTAATGACATTTTCTTATTCTTATTGATATTTTTAATATAATCCTTTTCAATATATAATTTTTTCTAATTTAGTTTTTAAAGTAAGATTATTTTTTAGAAGTTTCAACTTGAAGCGGTGTTTTGAAAATTTCATATAAATACCAATTAGGAAAATTTACTGATAAATCCTAATTTCAGAAATGGTGCTCCAATTAGTCCTTAATGTTTTCTTATAAACCGTTCAGTCCTATTTGATTTGGGAGGAATATTTGTATTTGATTTGGTATGTATGGATTTTACATTTGTATCCTTCTGATGTGGGATTCCAACGTTGTTGGGTTGCTGATGTGCGCCACGTTTGTGGGGGAACGTATATGTACATTACGTTATTCCCGTGTTTCATTGGAGTGATTTACGGGAAGTTTGTTCCATTTTTGGTTGATGTGTTCGCAGAGGGTTTTTGGGGTGTTTTTTGTGTAATTTTGTTCATTCACACCTCTATTGCAGTGTTCAGGGTGTCGTTTGGAAGTGTATATTGCCGGTGGCTGTAACTCTATAGTTGTAATTGAGGTTTTTTTAGGCAGGTATGGAGGGTTCTGTGTTGATGTTATGTTCTTACGGACGAACGAACGCTGTCATTCGTCTTCATCAAGCGTTGACGTTCGCGGATTTGATCAGTGGGATATGCGGGAAGTTTGAAGGTTTGGATTCCGAGATGGTCGTATTATTCATTGAAGTTCCTGGATATAACAAGTTCAGTGTCTTGTGCGACGAGGATGTTCGGAATATGTTTTCTCTTGCGAAGTCTTTTGGTCTCGATCATGTCGATGTAATTATTCAATTACGAAATGGGGGGGACAGGGGCAATCCTGGTGACGGAGTGTGTATGGCTGACTCTGGAAGCAAGGCCCCGGGTTATGGGATGTTCGGGTTGGATGACTGGACGGATTTGTTACAGTTGTATTGTCAGCATAGGTCCAAGACATACCTGTCGTCTGGGTAGGCAAGCGGCGTTACAAATGTGGGTCAGTGTTTTACTGGTGGGGCTGATGAATTTCGGACCGTCCTTTCCAAATACGCTGTCGAGTGTGGGTTTCAGTTCAAATATGTGAAGAATGATTCAGTGCGTGTTACTGCTGCTTGTAAGTTTGCAGGGTCAACGGGGTGTTCGTGGTCGGTACATGCTAGGGTGTTCGTATCCACAGGTGTTTTTTGTCTTAAGAGGTTTAGTAGTGTACACACATGTGGTGCCGCCGTTCGTATGTCCACAAACCCACGTACTGGGTCTGATTTGGTGGCCGATGTTGTTGCGGATCGTGTACGTGCTCAGCCATTGACAAGGCCCACCAACGTTGTTTTTGGTTTGAAAAACGATTACGGCCTGGATATTAGTTACCGTGTTGCTTGGCTTGGTGTTAAGAAAGCGAGGAGTCAAGTATATGGTGACCATGCTGTGTCCTTCGATTAGCTTAGATGGTACAGTGATGCTGTGATGGAAAATAACCTAAACAGCTATATCAACCTTGAATTTCAGCAGCAAACCGGAAGATTTGTTCGGTATTTCATATCATTTCGCGCTTGCATAAATGGATTCAAGCATTGTCGCCCGTTGTTATTTCTTGACGGTACCTTTCTCAAGGGTCGGTTCAAGGGGAATTTACTTACGGCTACTGCGAAGGATGGGAACCAAGGTAATGTGTTTCGCGTCTTCAACTTTGCTACATTTAATCGCACTGCTGTCTTTACAAATTTGTTCAAATAAGGGTAATGGGGTTTGGGGGTGATGACAGATGGGTTATGTATAACAAATTAAAGCATATACATCTGATGTCCATTTTTTCATGATGTTTGTTCATCATGAAAAACCATATTGCTATGTAATGTCACACAATCTGGCGTGGTTTCAACAAGTTACTAGTGGGGTTTTTTCTTTTGCAATTTCGGTCTTTCAGTTGGTGGGTTAATGGCTGCTGGGTTGTGGGGAAACTGTATGTATATAACATCATGACCAAACATCGTGAAAAATGGCGAAATGGTAATGTGTTTCGCGTCTTCAGTTTAGTTACATTCAATTGCATTGCTGTCTATAATCTTTGTTCAAATAAGGGTAATGTGTTTTGGGGGTGTTGACAGATTGGTTGTGTATAATGCATATATACATATACATATTGCTATATAATGTCACAATCTGCTGTGGTTAATTGCAGCTGGGTTGTGGGGAAACGATATACATATAATATTTTTTTAATGTGACACAATCTGTACTCTTCCATTTCCTTTTTGTTGTTGTTTTTCCTATGTTTTGGTAGCCTAAATGCATGGGGTTTGTGCGGACGTGGTGTTCTTTTTTATCGCCATACCAATTGTAAACAGGTTTGTTCCCAGTCGCGTTTGCCATTGTTGATTCTGAGAACGCAGCAAACTGGGAGTGGTTTCTTCGGCAATTGTCAGAGGTTGTTGATCATGGTCGAAATTTGACATTTGTTTCCGATCGTCACATCGGGCTGTTACAATCCATGTCAAAAGTTTTTCCATTGGCACATCATGCGTTTTGCCTCGTACATCTACAAATGAATTTGAGAGACCAAATGAAATACGTCAATGCCGAGCAGAAATTAGGACTGCTGCGAAAGTTACGCGAATATGCGTACGCACCCATGGTCACTTCCTTCAACCAGAAGATTGAGGTCTTGAAATTGTGTAGTCCGGCTGTTGTTGGGGAGTTTCTGAAAGATTTGGATCCAAAACATTGGGCCAATGCGCACTTCGGGTACGTACATGTTCTACTTTATTGGTTGTTAGTTTTTTTTTCCAACACTACAACCAATGTTTGTAGTTGATTGTGTTGTGGGTAGTGGTAGGCGTTACGGGGAGATGTCATCAAACGCTGCCAAGTCGTTCAATAACTGGATTCGCGAAGCGCGCCACCTTCCTATTACGCAATTGGTTGATGCTATTAGAGGCCAAACTATGGAGCAAATGTCAAAGCGTCGGGTTAAAGGTAACAAATGGGTTGGCCAACTTTGTCCAAAGATGGAGAAGAAGTTGGAGGCCGAATACAAAACCAGCAGGCCATGGATTGTAAGCCGAGCCGATGATAATGTGTATGAGGTGCACTCGCATCTGTCGGTTTTAGTTGACGTCAACAGGCGTACTTGTTCATGTTGTCAGTGGCAGGAGAATGGGTTTCCGTGTTCACACGCAGTGGTCTCATTTCGGAATAGTGGGAGAAATATATATGATTTCATTGAACCTTATTACCATGTTTCTGAGTTCAAGGCATCATATTCTGAGTCCATTCACCCTATTCCAACAGTTGAAAAACCCATCGCCACGCACACTGATTACCTCATAGCACCACCCGTTGTGAAGCGTCCACCTGGGAAGCTGAAGCGGAAGAGGATTCCATCTAGGGGGGAGGTGGTGCAACGTATTCGGTGTGGACGATGTGGGAAGATGGGCAACCACAACAGGAAGACATGCAAGGAACCGATTTAGATACGGGAGGACATACATGGAACCGATCTACATCCCAAGTCATTTTATCATTACACTAGCTATTGAACCATTTTCATAAATCGTCCTTATAATTTATAGCAAACTTTGTAAATGTTTTTGGGCTACATGTAAACATGTTGGCGATGCATTAGCGAGTTCCCAAATTATTTGCACCCACATTTACTATCTTCATATTTTCAGACATTCTTTTATGCTTTTCCCATTTTCTGATAAATAATCATGTTTGTTTGATGTTCCTATTTTTTTACATTATTAATGGACTTGTGGTTGTTTGGGTTGACATGTATTTCACAGCCTGCTGTTAGATTTTGAAAATTGTACGTATGCAAACGTTACGTACGCAAGACACGTAGACATGTTGGATTTGTGTAAGTAGTCGGTCGGTGGTGTTATTGGGATTGGTTGTGTAGGTAGTGTTGGTTAACGGTTTTCAAAATTGGTGTGTTTCGAAGAATGTATAATGGGAAAGGAGCCCTGTATTTGGGAGCAGACATCCTATGTTTTTTTATATCCCCTATTTTTCACATCAGAACATGACATTTGGTGGTTGAGGCCAACATCAATTTGCCATAAGAGGGCACTAATTATACATCAACATCAATTTGTGTTAGCAGCCAGTCGGTTGTGTTATTGGGATTGGTTGTGTAGGTAGTGTCGGTTAATGGGTTTCAAAATTGGTGTGTTTAGAAGAATCTATAATGGGACACAAGCCTTGCACTTGGAGACAGACATCCCATGTGTTTTACATCCCCTGTTTTTGACATCAGGAAATGCAACTAGGTCTGACTGCAACCAGGTCTGACCGCTGCATCCCATGTGTTTTACATCCCCCTTACTTGGGTCATTAGGTTACGCATTCCCCTTCCAACATTCCTTTCTATGTTTTCCCTGTGTGGGTACTGCAACCAGGTCTGACTGCTGCATTTATTTGTCGAAGGCACCATTGTCATTTACACATGCACCACAGATGTCACAACTGTCCAATACAACCAATTGGCTAATTGCCACAAATGTCTAACAACATCAATACCTGTGTCAATACTAAAATCAATATCGGAACACAAATGTCTTACACCATCACACCCTTATTCGTTATTAAAATATGTAACATACCAGCAATTGTCTAATACGATCACGACAAATTTTTGGGTCTTGATGTTAACATTGCACCAACATTCCCTAATGCAATCTCACACTTATTCATCATTCCAATCCACACACTACGTATGCAAACACAATATTTAAGTGCCTACCATTTCAACACACAGAATGGAAAACAGAATCCCAAACATGTTTTATGGACTTGCAGGAATTAAACACTATGTTTGTACAGCAATGTCCCACAAAATATAATATGTACATCCCAAAAAGTGATAACCAACTTAAATAGCTAGTATTTTGTTTAGCAAAAACATTAACTTCCAAAAACTTAAATAAGCAATCTGCATTTTCTTGTCCCTCATATACTCCAAAATGATTTACTCATCAACTCCAAAAAAGTAAACTGTCAGTACTGCAGTCAGCATATGTATGCGCGTCATATGGCCCTGAAGCGTAGCCCTCTGACGGGATCATTCACAAATGTATTCACCATTGATGCACGGTAAGCAGTAGTCGTCACGCCATCCATAGTGGTATTAATTTCCACTTTCTGCATATATTGTCTCATGAGGAAGCACACTATGATCGCATAGTCAACCCTATAACACAATACAACTCACATCGGTTAGTCAGAAATTACAAATTTTACCCCCTAATAAATATGTTTGTCATAAACATTTGTAGGACTTACGTGTCAGCCCCTTGCTGAGGGTAATCCATCACAGATTCCAACGTCCCGTCGATGTATGGAGGTGCCACATTTGTTGTCCTTGCACCCACGCCCACAACGCGGTTATGATATTTCACCACCCATTGTTTCTGTCAAAGTGAAAATAAAAAAATAAATTTACTCTTACATGTACACCAATACACTGAATGCCAAACACCAAATTGATGCGGACACTTTTAAGCTTAAAAAATTTGATAATCATCAACCACATTCATAATCATTCCAATTCATGTAACCACATACGTTGCATCCTAATTTGAAGACATTTGCAGCCTACCACAAATGAGACTTACACATGACAGTTTTTGCAATACAGATGTGAACGTACCACTTTAAGCGCCTCGGTGAAATGAGTGTCACGTAGCCCACGTCTCTGCCTAAGTGAATTATAGTGTTTCCAGTTTCCACTTTCGTTATCGTACACCATCAGCGTCCAGTGGTTGTCGTGGTAAATTGGGTAATGAATGTACCGGTGTCCTGTTGCGGATTTCATGTTCACCTCTAGGAACTTATCTCTGGACGTCTCACTCGGGTTTCGCATCATGTCCTGCCATTTAAATTTCAAATTTGTTAGTACCTTCCAACACAAAATACCATACCATCTACAGCAGGTTGTCAATTCATACCGAACAAATGCTGCTAAAAAAATAACAGCTGCCCACATTGTTGTCTTCATCAGCACAATTCCGTTGCAAATTTGTTAGGATTGTTGCATACGCATCGATTACCTGCTTTCAAAAATTTGAACACTGTTACAATACATACTAACATGCAATATACATTACATAACACAGTACACAACTTCCACGCCACCCAACTCAACGTCATCACATCAATTACCTTTCCGCTCACACATCCTTGTTGGACCAATGCCTGAATATCAGAAAAGTATACACGCATCCCATTGTCTCCACCGTCCCAAATAACAGCCCTGCATTTTCAAACCTACACACAGTTAGTACACTTTATATTAAATCGAAAACACATTGCCACCACTTTCATTACCAACAAATGCATTACCCATCTCCGTGAAAAGTGTATACGTCTTTCAATCGTCGCTGATCATCTTCAGACAACATTGTCCACACGATGTCCCTGTGAGTCATACCAAATCCTTTCCATGTTTTCCGTTCGTGCTCCACTTCGTCAATGTCAACAACATATCTCTGCCCCAACACAGGGACGTCACAAATTTTAGTAACCTGTCTCTCACGCCTAACCATCTTCAGGTATTCGTAATCAACCAAACGTAGCTCACGTCTCGGCTTGTTCTTCACACGACGAACCAAAGACGACACTGCAACAACATTACTATGCAGACCCTCGGCTGCCCCCACAGTATCAGACAAATTTACATTTTCATTACCCCCCACGCCCACTGCACAATCTGCGAACTGGTGTATGACCTCTGTAGCTGGACATCCTTGCGGGCCACTGACGTGATGAATTGCTGAGGGTGTTTTTTTCAACGGAGATTCAACCTCCACTGCGTCTCCTACCTCAATACACACTGCCCCCCTTGGTATTGTGGCCGTGCTTCTCAGTGTTTTGTCCACACTACTGCATTCAGTCCGACAAACGTGGCTGTCATTACAGCTGTCATACCTTTCCACTTGGTCGTCACTAGGTTGCCTTTTGCTGGATTCAATATGTGTAGCTGATTGTGTCACTGTATGCGTTTCATGGTCATCGACTTGGTCTTGTAAGATCGCCACCTTCCCATCCAACTGTGTCACCAATTCTCTCAATTGTGCTATCTCTGCATCTTTTGCAATAATAACGCTCTCAAACCCAATGAACAAATTAACGGCTTTCTTTCCAATTATACGTTCCATAACCTCCACCCGTGCTTCCAGTTCGTTAATCTGAACTGATTTCTTTCTGTTACCATTTTCTAACTCCTTGTTTTTGAGTAATGCGTTTGTCAGATTTGCTTGCAAATATGAGCAGCCCCCATCACCATCTGCTGCTTGTGTGCTTGACAATTCAAGTAGGTCAGGAAACAGGTTCGGCACACAATCCTCCAGTGCAACGACCCTCCCACTTCGTTTTCCCTTTTGCTGCCAAACGTTGCTAATTCCTTCCAACACCTAACGTGGGGGCTCACTGTCAACATGACCACCGTATGGCGAGTCCGGCTTCCAACAATCAAAGCTTGCCTCTGTATATTCCAATTCTACAACAACATTGCCTTTGTCATTCATTTGTTCCTCCATCTGCACCACAGACTCAGCTTTTTCATTTCGTACTGGAACTTGGTCATCATGCGATACACTCAGAGTGTATCGCTCAAGTATAGTCCCGCACAACTTGTCATAGTTCACCTGCAATGCCCAACTCAGTCTATTATACGATGCAGATCAAACAAACACTATTTTCAAATTTTGTGGACAGGACAATAACAATTTTAATTTTTACCTGCAGCGATTCTGCTGATGTCAAGTCCAGCCCTTTGATCTTACATATGAGCGATCCCACGTTCCACTTACAAAATCTTGGGAAGGCAGCTTCGCGCTCTGGTTCTATGAGATTTGTGTGTTCACAAATCAAAAACTACAACACAAAATAATATGCAAGATTAATTGTATTATGAAAGCCAATCATTGATCGGATATCTGATGTCAGCACAAGGTCAAAAGTGAACACGGGATGTGTAATTAACATACCAAAAGCGCAACAACGCAACCAGTGACTTTTTCAGGCCTGATGTGGAAATCGTTGAGAGAATTAATGAGAGTGTTGCGTACGGTTGCTGTCCAGTCATAGTTTCGCAACGTATCCAGCCTGTCAATCACACAGACGAGAGACCAACCAATTGATTCTCCGGTAGTTGCAAAAAACAGCTTCCCACAAATGTAGAGACATAGAAGCTTCGCTACGTCTTCCTCGTTGCGTTCAGTTCTTCCCTTCAACGCGTCAAACAGCAAATCCTTTACGAGCTTGCACGATATTCGTCCGACGGTTGGGCACCTCCGTTGCATGAAATCTGATGTAGGTTTCGGTGATGACGATACATCCAACTTGTCCTTGCCACATTGGATCCCAAAAATCAGCAGGATGTCGCTGTTTCGAAGTGCCAACCCCTGCCTTCTAACGTAAAATTTTTCGTCTCTTGGATTATATGTTTGGATGATCCGGCATACGGTTTCATCACACTTCTTGAATGTATTTGCTTCCAATTTGTGTGCCCGGATAGATTCAATCATCAGCCAAAATGGTGTTCTTTTCAGCTGCCGGATGTGTCTCTCATCGAAGTTAACCTCAAGAACTGTCTTGATAACACTAGCAATGTTTGAACGGTACATAAGCTTCGTCGTGTCGATATGTGTCTTGCTTCCCACATTTGATTGAGCTTTCGTACACTTGAATGGTAGCTTCGATTGTTTTCTGACTGCAAGTCGTGTTAAGGTCCATTCTTTTAGCGGGGAACCTCGCTTGTATATACCACTTGCCTTACGAGGGGTACGTTGTCGAGCATTCACTGCAACAATCAGGACAAAACATTAACGCACAAAACAATTTGGCCATTGTAATTAACATAACTGAAACAAATTGACACTATAACTCAATCTGTGTAACAAATGTGACACACATATCACAGTTCAACAAATGTTACACACATCTGACTCATTTAAACATCAGATATCACAGATCAACAAATGTTACGCACTGTGTCATTTAAACATCAGATTTCAAACAAATTCACATCTGACTCATTTAAACATAAACACCAAAAAATTAGAGTCATTCAAACATAATGTTTCAAACATCAGATTCCTTAATCCAATGTAACACCAACCCAAAATGCTAAACACATTACCCTTAGTTCATGGAAGGTGTTCATACGTCTCAAACATCAGATGCATCTACACATCAGAATTCAAACATTAGATTTGAAACTAAAAGTCAAGATTTCCAAATACATATTAATGTAAGGAATTTCCCACAATTTCCTAACGATTTCGGCAAATGTGTGGACAAAAACAAACAACGAACTAATTACGTAACATCAACAGTACTGGTGTTCATCATACCATACACAACTACCATTTTCATTTACATCAAAACCCTCCCCTGTTACATGTACAAATCAAAATTTTTAACTCCCCAGACCACCACCACACAGTTTCCGGGTTCAAACATCCACACTACTATGTAATCTGTTATCATAACATGTGTGAGACATATGCCGTAATCCAAAAAATTAGGGTTACATCAGTCAAACATGATACATTCAACATTTAACACACCTTCACACATTTGGCAAGCCATAAGCGTACATGAACCTCGAAATCACAAAATGAAAAATTAAAACACACCTTTGCCCTGCATTGTCATCGTCAGTGGATCAGCCAGCGCTCGGAATTGAAGTGATGTATGTAAAACACGTTCTTCCTTCCGTATAATCAAATATGCGACCTACCTTCCTTTAACATTGCAATCCCGACGTCGGTGACGCAACAACCTTTATAACACTCCCCCCCGGCATTGCAATCCCGACGTCGGTGACGCAACAACCTTTATAACACTCCCCCCCCTCAAGTTTTTGGTTTAGGGTTTTCGCATAAACAATGTTATAACGTCGAGATCAAATTTGGATATACTCAAATCCCTAATTTCTGTTTCAAACATTAGGAATGGCAATGTTCCACGTTTGGGAATGTCAACCGTCGATGTTTCCTTACACAGACTAGAACATTCAATACAAAACGAGGGAAAAGGTAAAAATGCCTATAGTGCGCTCAATGTCTAAGTCAGTAATTTACCCAATGCTAATTGCCCATTTTCGCCCCAAATAAAACTTCCAAACAAACATTATTGAGGATAACGTTGACATTAGCCAAACATTAGGACCTATCGGTTCAACAGAAATAACCCAGGACTAATCAGTGCATAAGTTAATAATTTGGGATTTATTGGTGCTTCTCCCTAGAAATTAATTTCACAATCTAAAAAATATTTTTAAATTTTTATTCCACAAAAAAAAATAAAAATAAAAATAGTATTTTATGATTTCTGAAAATTCAGCCAAATAAACTCATTTTATTCACACAGAGAAACACACACACACACACGCACGCACACACAGAGATATACAGTAGTGACAAAAGTACAGTTGAATTGAATGCTGGGCAGCAAAATTGAGTCAACGGAGAGATGAGGCGGAAGAACAATGGTGGAGTCTCGATCTGGATCGCCTACGGTTTCATCTTCTTTTCTCTTCTTTTCGTCGCCATTGCCCAAGACCCTGAACTCGGATCCTCTCGTGTTGTTTTTCAGGTTCAAATTCACCCTTGTACTTCATACTCTCCGCTCTTCTCTTCCATCGTCATTGTTTTATTGTTAAATTCATCGATGTTGAAATTTCAAAGTCTGCCATTGATTTCGAATTAATGATCGTATATGAGCTTCTGAATTTTTTTAATTTCGTTTTGTTTGCTGAAAACTAGAATAAAATTGGGGAATTTGCATTCATTTATTTGGATACAATAAGCTTCTTGCAATGATTGGGGTTGAATTGTTTATGAATTTGTATCAATTTGAAGTGATTCTTATATGTCAATTAAATGTTTTATTGTTAGGGTTAATTTCAATTTTATTCCCTAATAAATACTGTTATTTTTCTATTTCATCACTCAACTATCAATTTCATCTATTTATTCTCTAAATTTGTAATTTCGGTTCTTATATGATTGGAGATAGTCTGTTCAAATCAACCTAACCTAATTGGCCCTCACACTATATATTACACAGTTTAAACCCTACAACCAAACACCCATCCTCTTCTCTACTCCTCATTTCAAAATTGTGAATAAAAAAATTATTCAAATTTTGACATTAAATTTTTATCCAAATTCCGCTTTAACAGTTACTGATTTGGATAGTTGTCCCCAATTAGACCATATTAGCTAAAACTAGAAATTTAGGAATTAAATAGATGAAATTATTAGTTTAAGGATGAAATTGAAAAAAAAATGGCAATATTTTAGGGGATAAAAGTAAAATTAACCCTTCTTGTTAATTAGCCTTTTTTAAATGGTGTGATGTATTTTGGATGCAGACAAACTACGGAGATATTGAATTTGGTTTCTATCCCACTGTGGCACCCCAAACTGTTGAACACATCTTCAAACTTGTTCGTTTGGGATGTTATAACACCAATCATTTCTTCAGGGTAATAACTTTGACCTGAGTGCAAGCTGTGTCTTGTAAATTTATAATTCAGGGGTTGTGACACACAATTTGGGTGACAAATTATTACATTGGTGCAGGTTGATAAGGGTTTCGTTGCCCAAGTGGCAGATGTTGTCGGGGGAAGAACAGTTCCCATGAATGAAGAGCAAAAGGTGGAAGCTGAGAAAACAGTTGTTGGCGAGTTTAGTGATGTCAAACATGTAAGAGGGATTCTTTCCATGGGAAGGTAAAGTCTTTCTTGAGATCATTTGTGTGGTTGTTTTGAACATTGTCAAATTGCTAGCTTTTCTCCACTGTTTTCCAATGCAATTATATGCATTCGGAAAAGATGAAGGACACTCAATTTGATCCTAGTTTGATTCTTGAATTATTTTGATTAACTATCATCACTCAGTTCGAATATTATTCACTTCAAGTGGTTACAAACTTTCTTTATACAGGAAAAAAAATGCATAACGAAAATATACTGTCACATAGCAAGTTTTGGCCCTTGTGCTTCGGGCTATCACCATTATCAAATTTTGATCTTTAAACTCATCTAAGTTGTAATGGGACATACTTGGAGAATTGTGAAAAATCTTGGAACACATTCAATTTGACTTAAGCCATGAGAAAAGACTATACATCCAATGGCAGGATTAAAAGAAAAAATCAGGGATGCAATGTACTGAAAAAGTTACTTATCAGGGGGGAAAAAAAAAGTAATGTACTGAAAAGAAAAAAAAGAAAGATTCAAAATTGCTTTTGTGATTGTGCATCTTCTTTCATAATTGTTTTAGGATATTCAGCAACCCTCTGCCACTCATCTGCGTTCTAACTTAATCTAGCCATCATAAATTCTTGGGTTCTTAGTTCATCCGGTAGTATCACTGTTTAATATGTTCATATCACTGGATATTCTTCTTTCCTCTAGGTATGCTGATCCAAACAGTGCAGCATCCTCATTTTCAATGCTTCTAGGAGATGCACCTCACCTTGATGGACAGGTTTGCTTGTTTCTATTCCTAAGCATCATTGCAAACGATCATTTCAGAATCTCAACTAATATGATTTATAATGACTTGCTGGCACAACCCTCTTCAGTATGCAATATTTGGGAAAGTTACCAAAGGTGATGAGACTTTGAGAAAGCTTGAGCAACTCCCTACTCGTCGTGAGGGCATCTTTGTAATGGTATCCTCTAAAACTCTTTCAATTCTTCCAGTCTCAACTGATTTTGGTTGGTTTGTGTCACTAGAAAAGAGAAGTTAGGATTATGTCCTTGAATTGAGACTACATTATGAAGAATGAGGAGGGATAATTCTGAGTAATCCTTTCACTTTTGCTTATATCTTAAAACTTGTACGTCATTGACATTGGCTGTTCTCTATTCTTGATCTTCCTCCATATCACAGGATACAATCTATAACAGTACTATACTGAGCAAAACTCATACCACGAAGGAGTCAAAAACAAACTATATGAAGGAATCAAAAACAAACTATATTTGCTCTTACCTCCTGCATTATGTTGAGATGCATGTCAGATTCATGTGGAACTGGAGGCCTGCACTTCTTGTGTTCTACCAAGGAGCCTAACACCCCTTTGGGTGTTGTTTTTTTCATTTTTTTTATATAATTTATGGTGTAATCATCTGATCCTAGATCCATGGTTTTTCTTACCTGGACAGGTTTGATTAGAATTTAGATTTGCTGTTTGCAGCAAAATGGATTGGATTCTAATCCAACATCTGTGACTGTTATTTCATCTTTTTATGCTGAGTTTTCTTTGAGAGCAACCTATACTTTTGATATCTCACTGTGCTCTAAGTTCCGATATTTATAAATTATTATCTAGGATTTTTGGTTGATCACACCATTTTCTGCACTAAACTGATTATTGTTTTATTGCAGCCAACTGAGCGCATCACCATTTTGTCCACGTACTATCATGGTGAGAATCGAATAGCCTCACTGTTTTCTAGTACTATGCAGTTTTATATTCTTAATATCGTCATATAGAATGAAACAACATGACATTAGTTGTATACCTTTGGCATTAAGACATAAGACACTTTTAACACATAGCATTCTGTAAATGCATATTGCCTGCTTCATTATTGCTTAATTGCTCCATACAAATGATCTCCTTAATTTGAAAATGATTTGATCAGATTATCATCTCGGTTGTTAAATCTATCCTGTCATTTCTTAAATTGTTATATGAGTTGTATCAGTCATAAGAAATTGCTTTGGAACCGATTGGGTTTGGTCCTCATTACAAGTGCTCCGAATTCATTGGTACCTAAGAAATTGCTTTGTCATATTCTTGGATTTTTTTTATTGTTCACATAATTTTACGGGGCAGCTACATGAGTTTATTTATACAAAGATTGTTTGTCTTTGGTCTTGTGGAACCTTCATTTAGACTGTAAGTCCACTGCCTTAGAGCTTAATTTTAACTGCAGTGGTACCTAACATGGTGTTAAAACTTTGGTACTGAGAGGTCTTTGGTTCAATTTTCATAATGTTTATATATACGCAGCAGGTTGGGCTGGTTGGAAATTGAAGATGTCTTACTACACTCCCATCACAAAAGCGAACATAATTTTCAATGGAGGGGGAGTTACAGTGGGGGAGGGAGGGGGATGGGGATTCGGTTGAGCCACGCGGGTTGGTGGAGAAGCTGAGAAGAGGGATAAGAAGTGGGTGTTACACACACACACACACACACACACACGCATGCACACGCACACGCACACGCACACGCGCATGCGCACATACAGAGATCACTTTTCTAAATCTTTGTTTTAATTGTTTTGCTGCCAGATACCAAGTTAGAAACTTGTGAACAGGAGAAATCAGTTTTGAAAAGAAGACTTGCCGCATCTGCAGTTGAAGTTGAAAGACAGGTATTTCTTGTTTCAAGTTTGACATCATTCAAACCAATGTCATATTGTTTCACGAATAACCCAATGACAACCACGTTTTTTATCATCTCATGTGTCATCACCCTATTGGTTTAATAGGGTCCCACCACTTATGTATGTTACTAATACAATGATGACACATGAAATAGTAAATAAAATATGATCATCAATAGCATTATGGTTATTTCACTTCAGTATTGATTCATCCAGTGTCATTTAAACAGAGAATGAGATGCTTTCCATAATCCAACAAATGCAATGCTGGCCAAGAAGAGCAATGTACAAACACAAGCGGCTGCCTGCATAATCCTCTTGTACCATTATCATTTGGTTTTGTTCTTCAATTAAGAGTGCAGGTATTGTCCGAGTGCTTATAGCTTTGACATTCTTTGCAGGGTTTGCGTAAATTTTCCTAACCAGCCTTCTCCGGCATATCCTCAGAGACAGACATATACCTGTGTAAAAATTCGCACTTCTCATGTAAGAATTAATAAATTTTTATCTTCTGAGCCTTGTTAGCTATTTCTGCCCTTGAATTCGGTGAACCTAATCCACAAACTGAACTTAAATCCATCTTCATGTCTATCATGACAAGTCCAACATGTACTATTTTGGCCTCCATTCTCCGTCTCCCGTTTGACAGGAGGTCCACACTACTGAAGAAAATACTTTTTTGCGTCAGCTCACTGCCATTGTAAATTATGAAAAGGCCATTGTAAAAGCCATTTAGCGATCATCATGCATCGGTGAAAGGGGATGCTAAATGCCATTTAGAGAAACTGAGCATAACTATGGACCCCATTGTGAATCCTAGAGCATTTCTCTTAGAATTTAAACTAGATATCCAATCCAACGGGAGTGATATCTGTGATTCCAATTGTAATCACTTTGTGTTTTAACCTCTTGAAGTATTTGTAGAAAGAGATGATACACACACCTTTCCCAAGTGGAAAAGGTCACGCAATGGTTTTCGACTTTCTAATCCTAATCCTACCTTTAACCACTGTCGGCTACTCACCCGCTGCTGCCACTGACCTCCTCCCCCACCTTCTCCTGCCGCCAGTACGAGCTTCTTCACCTTTCCCCTACCACTCTAGCCCTTCCCCTATAGTCCACAACCACTCCCAAAAACACCGGCTATCATCCACCAGAATGTCAGATTTGTTCAATGGTAGTTATTAACTAAGCATTTTTGTTGTGGAACTAGAAGCTCTCTTAGCCTACACTCTTGAAACTTCAAAAATTCAGAAACCTCAACTATAAAGTACTTTGAACTATGAACTACTTTTAAGTAGGGTTTAAGCTTGTAGACTTATGACCAAGACAGTGGGGGTGTTTGGTGGGGTTTTTTTGAGCTAACTTATGGCTTCTGGCTTTTAAAAAGTTATTTTGGACTGTTTGGTTAAATTTATTTCAAACAGTTTCTGATTCTAACAACTTATTTTAAGTCAAAAAAGTTGATTCTGAGAAGCTGCTCATCCCTTGCTTTTGATTATCAGCTTATGCTGTGGACATGTTAATTCACAGTTATACTCTTAAATTTTTTTATTTTTTATTTTTTTAAAAATAGAAAAAGACCCAAATGGACTATAAAATATTTATTATTTTTTATGAGAAATGTAGACAAATAGTGAATAATAAAAAATAAAAATTAATTGAAAAGTTACTTCACAGTTTATTTAACAAACATTATTCAACAATTTAAATTTATAATCCAACAGTTATACCAAACAAATTAACAGCTTCTGATTAAAGTCATAATCTATAATCTGTTAAGTTACAATCTATAATTTGTTTTAACAGTTACACCAAACAGCATTAGTATCCCTCATTTTCTCAACAAAAAAAGCAAACCATACCAAACATTCCCAACTTATTGAGATTTACTTGTGAAATTTGATGCTTAATCTGTTTAAGAATATATATATATATATCAACAATGCTAGGTAGCTCAAAATTTTGTAGCTCAAATGGCTCAAATTACTCAAAACGACGTCGTTTTGAGTGTAAATGAGTGTAAAACGATGTCGTTTTGATATATTTGAGCCAGTTGAACCACAAAATTTTGAACTACCAAACATTTTCCTATATATGATGGTTAGCCTCAATTTGAAGAAGTTATCTAGTAGACACGGCCTATTATGTGGATATAGTGTAACTACCTAATGACAAGCACTAAGCGGTCACATAATCATCTTATTTGAAAATAAAAGACTAAAGTGGTTATATAGCCCTTTGAGAAAGTATTTGATGTAATGGATGTGTCATGTTTTGTGGATATTGTGTGCTTACCTAAATAATAAGCAACAAGCGGTCACATAATCATCTTATTTGAAAAATAAAAGATGAAATGGTTATATTTGACGTAGCGGATGTGTCACCTTATAATGATATAGTTGACATAGTGGACTATTATTCTATTCAGAGATTATTTTGTGATAAAAGTAGAACTTTAAAAGTCACTTTTTACTTTACCTAAAAATATTGAGAAATTGGGATCACTGCTGTGCCTTTAGCACAGTAGTGACTGTTGTGCCTCAATTTGAGATGCATTATGGGTTTATTTTTATGATTTGAACCGTTCATTTTGTAAGGTTTGTTGAGTATTTTATTCCTATCAAAAATCATATTAATTGAATAGCAATAATTATATGATCGACAATCAAAAAAATAAATAATAAATTTTTCTTTTGAGAAATAGCATAAAAAATATCCAATTCAATTAATTAGTAAAAAGTACATTACGTCGGCACTCGTTACATGGGACACCATGTCACATGCATGATTAATGGGGGCGAACCAGCAATATGCTGCATGAAAACCATATAAAATTTTCCACACTCCAAACATGTTTGTTTGCACAAAGTCTCAGCTGACAACAACATAACATGTGCTTCCCTGGTGCTGTTACTTGAATTAAGGTTATGTTTGGCTTCATTCGGCCGAAAGGTGTTTTTCTTGTTTCAAAAAGCAGCATACGGTTGGGAATTATGTTGCGTTGTGTCGTTTTCATCTCATGTCATGTCATGTCATTATGGGTTCATGTTCAAAATACCTCAATACTGATACAACTCATTTAACTAAACATATCAATTATCTTGATATTAACCTGATCTACTTATTTATAATCGGTCGCATGTAAAATTTTCACTCCCCGACCGAGTACTCCAACTTGCTTTGAACCAAGTCCTACAATACACCATGTCTTGTCAATATCAATAGTTTCATCACCAAAATTAAATTATGTAGTTTCAAGATTCAAACAAGACCTTACAAGTTAGAGGGGAAGCAAAGAAGTGTTTTGATCACATGGCAATTGGACAAGAATGCAGTCCCTTTTAATGGGCCATCGCGGGTTCAAATGCTAGTCCCATTAATGCATTGCAATTGAATAAACATTTTGTGGTGGAAAAGTGCTAGAGATTTCCTAATATTTTTACCAAACGTCTCATATGAGTGTGGGACACACATCATGTGATTTCTATGTGGATCTTAGATATTTGATAAAAATATTAATAAAATATTTAAAGTTCCTACCATTACTCTTTTGTGGTGCGTTGAAGTCAAAGGATACATATTTGAGAACTCTCCAATGTCCCAACTGAGCTAAGGGGAACACACCACATGGCTAATAAACTTGCAGAACATAGTTGCATATAGGATTGCAACTCCGATGGGCCCAACTTGAAAATTTTGAGTTCAATATAATATTTTTTAGGATATAATTGGGCAACATGATTTTTAATTTTGTACAAATTTAATTTGAAAGTTCGAATTAAATTGTGATTGATATTGGGTCTAAGCAATATACTAAGCTATTTGAATTACTTAAAGCTCAAATTATATATATATATATATATTATGTCACACACTGTTATGTTATTGATGCAAGTTATTCATTTTTATGTTATTATGATTTTGTCTTTTTTGTCAAAAAAAAAAAAAAATGTTAATAAGGTCCAACTTTAAAAATGATAATGTTAAAGATGGAGAGAAACATAAAATTTTTGCATAATTTTTTCACTAAAGATAGTCCATTAACATTTTTCTTAAAAAGTGAAGCAGTCTAGGTGAAAAAAAGAAAAAAAGAAAAAACTCAACTGAAATTTGTTGGCAATTTGTGTCTAGCTCTAGTTCAATTTATGGGCAGGAGCAAACAAGCTCAGTTCAGGAGTCAGCCTTAGGTAAGTTTAGATGATTTTTAGCACAATTCATGTTGAACTTGAATAACCCCTTAAGCTAATCAAACCCACTCGGATTGCAACCCTAGTGATGGATCTCTCAACAAGTCGAGTTTTGCGGACGAATTTTTATTTTTTTAAACATTATTTTAGTAATATAGTTTCATAATTTATCTTAACCTTTACAGTTTTGACTTAGATACTATTACATTCCGTTTGGATAGAAGGGTTTGGTGAGAAAAGAAAAGAAATTGTGAGGAAAAAAAAACCCTTTCACTTATAATGAGAGATGGTGAGAAAAAAATTCTCACTAAACTTATATTTTGTTTCCCACCAAAAGTAGAGAGATTTTGTAAGAAAGGAATTAGATTTAATGAAATTTTTTTAAAATATTGAAATTACCCTAATGAAAAAATATAACTTATTAATATGGAAGGTTATTTTGATAAAATAAAATACAAAACTTTCCTTTCTTTTTTTTTCTTATTTACTCTATCCAAACAATATAGGTGAGAAACCACATTCGCTTCTACTTATTCATCCAAATACAATTATAATTATTTATTTTCTTTTCTCACCTAAATGAAAAATAATAATTTTTTTTTTTCCCACCTCACCTCATGGTGATCCAAAGAGAGTGTTATACTTTATCCTATTCTATCAATAGTATCCCAATTTTTTATATTAAAATAAAATTAAATAAATACAATTGAATTGAGTAATTTTGTCATGTCTTTGTCTCTGTTTGGGTGATGGTCCATGTTTGACTTTGAATAGGAGGGATTTGAAACATGGACTGTTGAGTCTATTTTTGGAGAGACCACTAGAATTACAAAGAGACAAACAAGGCAAATAGTCACGTGAGAGAATTCAAACTTAACCCTTTTACTCATCTTTAATGTGTGGTCAATACTCACACTTAGCTTAAAATTTATCCACACTCATTCAATGCATGGTATACCCATCTCTTTCAATTGTGACATCCAATTGTGAAAGTTCATTGGTCCAGTCCAATTTTATGGCATGAGACCCTCAAACAAATTTGGAAAATTTTAATTCAATATAAATTTTACAAACATTAGTAATTAAACTCTATTTTTTTTTTTGTGAATCTATAATTATTTTGTAAAATACTATTGAATTGTAATTTATTTAATAAATTTAAGGGCATAATTTTTTACTTTTTAATAGGTATAAATTACATTCACCCTCCTTGAAATTTTAAAAAAAATACGACTAACTTCATATTTTTTATATAATTATACTAACATCTTCAAAAAAAAATTTTACTTACATAATATTTAGATTCCTTTTATCAGCAATTTGTTAGTTATATAAATGAACAATAATATTATCATATAATTTTTACTAAAACCTATATTTATCTTTATTTGTTTTAGTACTTACCAATTATTGTTATTAGTTTTAATCACTTTAATCACACTTAAAAAAATTAATGTAATTATTAAAAGGGTTGAAATAACTATGGTAGTGTTTGGTTTAATTATATTAAAAGTTTTAAAATTTTCAAAGAGGTAAGGCCCTATTTGTTTAACCACATGAGTGATGGGAGTGGACTGTGTATGAGGTGGATCCACCTATGAAATGTTTGGTTAGAAAATCCATGGCAGGATTAAGATTGGGTGTGCTGGCAATCCACCATTCACCTATTGAGAGTAGGGATGAGCAGTAGATATACTAATCCGTCAAAATCGATCGAACCGAATTGATCAGCTACATTTTGGATGGATGTGTGATGACGAGCGAATAATTGCGAATTGATTTTCTCCAATTAGCTAATCTGGCGGACGGATGGCTGATTTGAGATTCCTTTGGCTGTAATCGAACCGCCAAACTGCAAGTACCCCTAATAATTTATAAGACTTTGTGTTTTCAATTTATTTAAAATTTCTGTTTGTGTTTTCAATTAAAAAATAATTTAAATATTCTTTTGAAAAAAAGTTTTCAACTTGAATATCTTTTTTGAATTGAAAAAAATAAACGTATTATTTATCTATATTTTTTGGTGTTTAAATCTATCTCTAAAAATAATAAATAGAAAATATGATATTTGTTGGTTGATTTTTGTTTTCAAAAACAGATGTAGATGTAACAATACAGAGACATACAATCTCTACTATTGCTCTGTTCATGATTTTGGTGGTTTGAATTGTATTTATGTTTTAAGAATCATAGATTGTAATACTTTATGTGGATGAAGCGTGTTGTGATTGTAGTATGTGGATGAGGCATGCAGTGATTGTGATATTCTAAAGTTTCAAACTTTCTTACTTTGGATGAGGCATGCAATGATTGTAATATTTTTTTAAATCATTGACTGTAATATATTTTTTTTTTTTTAAAGAAGTGCACAAGTTGAATTATATTGAAAATTTATAAAATTTTAAACTGCCAAACCGATTCGCATCCATCCGTCAAACCGCAAATCCGCTCAATCCACATCAGCCGGATTGGCGGACGGATGCGAATTGATTTTCTCCAATCCGCCAATCTGACGGACGGATGGTAGATTGGAGGTTCCGTGGTCACAACTGACCCGTGTCCACCCCTAATTGAGAGCATGGGATTGAAAATTAATCTTATGGGGTTGATACTTGAGTTGCAAAACAAAAAAGAAATAATTTATTTTAAAGTATTTTTAGATTAAGGGGGCTTAAAAAGTTTTTTTAAAAAAATTAATAATTATAATATTAAAAATTAAAAAATATCAATTTTATATCATAGTATTATTAATTAAGTAGCGTATAAACAAACACTTTTTATTCTATATTTCTAACTTACCATACTCATAATCCCATTAAACATAATGCGATAATGCCCTAAATTCGTTTGGACAGTAATAGTTTTAGTTTAAAAATTAAAAAGTTACTAAAAAAATTCAAAAACCTATAATCTATATCAAAAAGTTAAAGATTCTATTTTCTCTCTATTTTTTACACATCTTTTCGTAAAAAATAAAAAAATTATTCTAAACATATAAATTTTTTTATTTTATATTTTAATTAAAAAATAAAAAATTACTAAAATAGGATGTTTTCAAACAAGGCGTTAATCAAATCAATAATGCTATGTGGCTTGAAAAAATATGGCTCAAATGGCTTGAAACACTTAAAATGACATTGTTGTAAATGATATCATTTTAAGTATAAAACGATGTCATTTTGACACATTCAAACCATTCGAACCACAAAAATTTAGGTCACAAAACATTTTCCTAATCAAATTATTTTCTCCATTGACCGCGTTAAAGTTTTGGATGGTATCCACTGCCGCTATTGTAATCAAAGAATGGTCACGTCACGTGGCCCGCTCTTGCATTGTCGAAGGTTGAATTGAAAATAGAATAATTCATCAAGGTAACATTTGGTTTATTGAAATAAAAAATTAAAAAAATGAAATACTTATATATGTATTTTTTATTTTTTTAGAGAATCAATCATAAATGATGATTTTATTTTTATTGTATTTTTTAAAAAAATTTTAATGAATCAAATGTAAGAATTAACATTCTGATAAAATGATAATTCTATTTTAATTTTATCCTAATGAACCAAACATAACTTAAAAGAATGAAATGATCATTCTATCAAGATATTTATACTCATTTATGACTTGTTAAAAAAATGATAAAAAATATATTACAAACAAATGAAATCATTCACGGGTGGTCAATTTATAAGAAGATTAAGAATTATTATTTCATTTCAATTCACTTTGATTCTAGAAAATCATACAAACTTACAATTTTTACAATTTTTTTAAACTCAGTTATCATATTATTAAAATGAATATTATTTCAACTTTTTCGAGCGTAGCGGCAACCAAGCAGCACACTGGGGGTGTTTGGCGGGGCTTTTTTGAGCAAACTTATGACTTCTAGCTTTTAAAAAGTTATTTTGAACTGTTTGGTTAAACTTATTTCAAACAACTTCTGATTCTAACAACTTATTTTAAGTTAAAAAAGTTGATTCTGAGAAACTGCTCACCCCTTACTTCTGATTATCAGTTTCTGCTGTGGATATGTTAATTCACGGTTATACTCTTAGATTTTTTTTTATTTTTTATTTTTTTAAAAATAGAAAAAGAACCAAATAGACTATAAAATATTATTATTATTTTTTATGAGAAATGTACACAAATAGTGAATAATAAAAAATAAAAGTTAATTGAAAAAGCTACTTCACAGCTTATTTACCAAATACTACTCAACAACTTAAATCCATAATCCAACAGTTACACCAAACAGATTAACAGCTTCTAATTAAAGTCATAATCTATAATCTGTTAAGTTATAATCTATAATCTATAATCTATAATCTATTCTAACAGCTACACCAAACAGGACCACTATCTCGCACGGATGGGGCTTTAACTGGAAGGTCTGCACGTCTGGATGGAAGAGGTCCCTCGTGAGGCTGCTCAAGCAATCTGGTGAATTCTAACTATTTTTAATGAACAATTTAAGTTAGTCTAATCTAAATGGACTAAAATGGTAAAAATAATTGATTCAAATTAAAAATAAAAAAAAACTAATAAGCTGAGACAATGATAATATATATATATGTACTTTTTGAACCATATAAGCATTTAGTCCCAGCTTTTGGAGGACATATTATCATAGTATTTTTAAAAGACATGATAATTACTCAATATATTTACATTGGTAGAATCACAAAAAAATTTAGGAAAAATTAAAAGTTAGTGGTATTTTTATAAAATAATTACAAATTTATGAAAATTTTTACGACTTTAATTATTTATATTTGCAAAATTTGCTACTAATTTGATTTTTATTTTATTTTATAAGTTACACTGAATTATAATTTCTCGTAAAATTTATAAGGTTAATTAAAGATGGAAAATGATATACGTGAGAAATAAAACCAACACGAATAAAAGATTTGAACTAGTAATCTCCTAATAATCTGCCGTAATTCTTGACAAGTAGTTAGACTGAATAACATATATTAGGTCAGAAAACGCAAATCTCGCCTTTTGAAAAAGTCTAGAAATCCAGATAATAAATCAAAAATTGACTTAGATTTTGTAATTAAAAATGTATATTCAAAGTTATTATTGTAGAGCCACATTAGGAAATTTTAGAAAATTTGAACACTTTTCTGATTTATATTCCTGGCTTCCTAAAACTGCTGCCCACCTTATTTTCTTTGTTTTGAAGCCTTTAGCTGCCACGTGGATTCGGCTTAATCAACGGCCGGTCTATTTGATCGGCCTACAAACCATTTTCATTATATCTACAAAACAAACAAACCATTTTCATTATATTATAAGCTTTTTAGTGAGATTTCTCAATTTAGTGTAATCTAGTCAACAAGCAAAAATTGCACACCAAATTTCATACAATTTAATAACCCTATATACTTTTATATCTATAGCATTGTTGATGCACATGATTTGGTTGAATTTATTGCTTTTTTATCTTATTTTTTAATAGAAGAATTGGATTTTTAAGATGAAATTCAGTTGAAATCATTGGAATTATGGTTCTAGTTTTATAATTAAGCTCTACAATCATTGAAATTACTCTAAAAATGTATCTAATATGTATATGAAACAGTGTTTAAAAATCCAATTATATTTTGATTAGATAAAAATAAAAAGTTCCCGTACAATAAAATTTCATTTTGATTTTACTGAAATACTTCCGTCAACTTTCAATAAAATACCATTGCTACTATTTATATATATGTGTGTGTATATATATTTTTTATAATGTCCGGCCTAATTTACTTGCACATAGACTAATCTCGAGGACCAATCATGCAAATGGGGGACCAATCTCGCCGCCCATTTGCGGGACCCTATTTAAAACCAAAACAAACGCTCTGTATGGACTGACCTTAAGGAGCTTATTGCAATTAGTAAATATTGAACTTAAGATCTAGAGGGAGTACATATCTAAGCCTCAAGTTGTGCCCACTAGGCCAATCCCTTAATTGTTTTAATTAATTATATATATATATATTTTAATTTGATGTAATCATTTTTTTTACGTTTGTAATTAATTATTTATTAATTGACCAAAAAAAATTTTAATATGTGGACTCAAGAATATCCTCCCTCTAAAAAAAAAAAAAGGCCGTGACTGGAGCATGAAAAGCTGCTGCCTATCCGCCATAAAATTTTGATATCAATTGAGAGCTGGTGCTTGTTAAAAAAATAAAAAATAAAAAATAAAAAAATTGAGAGCTGGTGCAAACTAATATATGAATTCCCATCCCAGCATTACATTTACAGTGCAGACAAGTTTGGTGGTTAAAGCCTTTCATTCCATGTGCAAACGTGAAACATACATGGTTAAAGCCTTTCATTCCATGTGCAAATGTGAAACACACATTAATTCAACTTTTGATTTTTGCAAACAAATGGAATGGAATGTAATTGAACTCTCTCTCCCTCTCAAAAATTATTGGTATAGAAGTACTATTTGTTGTAAATAAAATTTGAATGCAACAACGATATAATGTCAGCGTTAACATGTGACATTATCATGTACTAATAAAAGAAAATAATATATAAATTTACTTTCTAAACTTAATAGTGTGTAAGTGAAATAATTAGTTACTATTAGAGAAAATATGAGAGATTGAGTTGTCTTAAATATTTTAATTGTTATATCATTATTCTGAAAAAGTGAATATAAATTTTGAACTAGAATAGCAATACACAATAATAAAATACCACATGGTAGGGTGAGCCCTACAATGTAAATATAAGGGTAAAATACAAATACACCTATTAAGATTTACTTAAATTACAAATTGTTCATTGTGGTTCTTGAAATTACAAATACCCTTTTTGTCAAAAATTTTTATTTTACAGAATTAAAAAAAAAAAAAAAATTTCTAACTATTCTCCTATACAACAATAAAATTATTTGATTTGTTAATTAATAATTCTGACATTATTATTAATTGATTTGGTGAATTATTAATAAATGAAATTATTTATTATGTTATTAGAAACTTAAATAGATAAAATATAATTTTTAAAATCATAAGAAATAATTTATATTTTAAGCAAATTATATAGAATATATTTATAATTTATCTTAAATATTATCTGAGAGTATCAGCTGATAATGTCACTGAGTAACTTCTTCCGAAGAGAGATAATCGAGTTGAGTATTGTGATTAATGAAAAGAATACAAATTTACAATTTTATGTGTCCTACACCTATATATTTAGAGTAATGTTAGAGATTTTAAATATTCTACTAAAAGTTTTATCAAATGTCTCACATGGGTGTGGGATTCACACAATGTGGGTCCCATATAAATCCCACACCCATGTGAGATATTTAATAAAACTTTTAATAAAATTTTTGGAACCTCTAGCATTTTTGATATATTTAGGATCTATATTATTTTTCCTTTTGAAAATCTTTTCAGCCCCCCAAGAGTCACGCCGAGAGAAGGAGTGCGATACGTGTCTCGTAACGTGCTGCCATGGTACGACGTCGCGTCACCGCTGTGATATTATTGTCTACTACTTACTACTATGACCATTGTGCTTCTTAGCTAGAGATTTCAAGTGAGAATTTCAACATTCTTTTTTGGAACAAAAATACAAAATCAAACTTAATAAAAAAAAAATTATATTGAAGTAATAACCATCTATGTGATGCCAATTAGATACATGCATGAATGTAATTTGCCGTGAAAACCTTGAAAGCAACATGAAATCATGTTAAATAGCAGCTGTCAATTAATTGTTATAGTTTAGTTAGTCGTCTTGATATACTTTAAAGAACTTAAAAGTCAATTATAATTGAACACAAAATTTGATTTGTTTGTTTCCTTTGAAAAGTTCTTTTTTTTTTTTTTTAATATTTAGGAATTACACTAAGATTTTTAAATTGTTAATAAATATTCACTCTGTTTGATTTTAATTTTCAGAATTCACTTTTTAGAAAATTTTATTTTCTTTGTTTTTTGTATTTTTTTATTTTTATTGAATTTTTTTAATATTTTAAGTATTTTTTTTAATATTTAGACATACCTAACATAAATACACTTAAAAAATATAATATTTTTGAAAAAAATCATTAAATACCAAAAATATAAAAAAAATATGAAAATTCAATGCATTTTTCATATATTTGTGTACTTATTAATTTTTTAAAATATTTTTTCACGAATATTTTATTATTTGGATAAATCTAAGTAAGATGCATCTAAAAAAGTAAAAAAAATGCTTAAAATTTTAAAAATATCTACTAAAAACAAAAAGACACGAAAAAGAAAAAACTTAATTTTTAAAAAATTGAATTCAGAAAATTGAAGCCAAGCACCGTGATTATTATCTTATACTTCATAATCTACTAGGAAATAAGATGATATTTTTTAACAATTAAGAGGTTTTGATGTAATTAACTCGTTTATTTATTATCCTCGATAAAAAAAAAAAATTTATGGGATTTATTTATCGTATTATGTTGTGGTGGTTGGTGTCAGATTTGCTTATCTGTTGTTGGGCATTGTCTTTGGTCAAGTTTGGCATATTGTAAAAAAGTCAAAAAAATTACTCAAAAAGTTAAAAAGTTAACACTATTCACCAAAAGTCAACAATTACAGATGCACAACTCCCAATCCTAATTTTTCCCTACAAATCAATTTTTATAATTTTTTATTACACATTTTTTCATAAAAAATCAAAAAGTTAACCCAAACATCCATATTTTCTTCCTCAATTTTTTAGTCCAAAAAGACAAAAAGTACACTTATTTAGAATACCCCAAACAATCCCTTAATTTTGATTAATTCTTGGTTATTTATAAATAGTCATTTAGTGGTTGAAAAAATAAAATAAAATTTAAGAGCAGCAGTACACACAACTCAAGGACTTACTTGGACAAACTTCGCCGAGTTAAATTTTATTTTTTTAAAATTCAAATTTCGGAAACAAAATCAAAATGAGTGGATATGTTAGAGTATTTTGAGCAACAGGAGAGAGAGAGTATGACAAATTTTTATCAAAATTTTAACCATGGCGAAGATTACTTCATCACTCTTCACAATGCACACTCGTGTAAATAAACAATCCATGGTGAGTGTAATGCAGCGGAGATTACAAGACACCACGTGTAGAGTAGCCCACCTGGGTTTTAGTAATATGACTGGTCAAACAAAGAAGCCACACTCTTTCCCACGGGAGCGATATTTTAATTTTAATAAATTACACCATTTTTTTATTTATAAATATAGATTTACTTTTTAAAAAATTGATTTTTTTATTTTTGTTAAAAAAAATTTAATATTTTAAGAATTTTTTTTAGACAAATTACACCGATGATCCCTATATTTTGTCCTTGGTATCATTTTGGTCCATTCACTTTTAATTGACTCAATTGACCTTTAATTTTAAATTTTGTGTCATTTTGATTCAATTGATAATTCCGTTAATATTTTTGACGAAGAATAATCACTGAATTGATTGAGTTTATCTCACTGAGTTTAGTAAATTTATAATTTTGTTTAAAAAATATGACACATGCCATTTATGTGCATATTTTTTTATTAAAAAAATGCTAAGAGTTATAATCAATTCGACTAAATTGAAACAAAATCATAAATTGAGGATCAAAATTGGGCTAATTGAAGTTATGGGGACCAAAATGACACAGACTAAAATACAAAGACTATGATCGCAATTTGCCCAATTTTTTTTTTAGATGCACCTAGCCTAAATATATTTATAGGATATAATATTTATGAATTTTTTGTTAACAATTTTATCAAATAAATACAAAAAAACATATAAAAATTTCATACATTTTCATATTCTTGTGTATTTATTAAAATTTTAAAATATTTTTTCCCAAATATTTTATTTTTTCACAAATATTTTATTTTTTAAGTGCATCTAAATTATATAAATCTAGAAAGTAAAAAATTTACTGAAAATATTTAAAAAATTCACTAAAAATAAAAAATAAAAAACTCAATTTTTAAAAAGCAATCAAAGCCAAACAGGGTGAGCGAGTTTCATAAATTTCATAAGTTATGGCGAATTCCTTTAAATTATAACATTTTTACACTTTGCTCCATTGAGTTTCAAAACTCAACAGTTGACTATTTCAAAGTATTATTAATATCTTTTGTTATTATTCTATTTCGAATTTATTAAAATATTATCTTGTTATACTTTATCCTTTTAGTAAGATTCTATTATGAGTTTACAAACAATCGAATTATGTGTAAAATATATGACACATTCTTATTGAATTTTTAGAAGAATAATATTTTTATGTGGTGATCCTATCAAATTGTTAGTCCAATCCCACCATCTTTGAACTAGTGATATTAGTGGGTCGTGGTTAAATCTATAAAATTAAATAAATATCCTTATTATATAAAATGTTATTTTATTGATTTTGTTTAAAATTAGTATTTTCGCTTATGGACCTATTACTTCCGTAATATTTTTTTTCATCCAAACATGGATCATGTCAGAGTTGCAAACTATTAACGGAGTAATATGACAAAATCATTCTTATCAACTCAGAAATTAATTTTCATCACACTCCATATAGACGTCACATGGACCTCACACTATATAAATTAATTTTCGCTACACAATCACCCACCTAAATTTTCTGAATGGATAAGAGTGGGTTTCTAGATTTTTCCTAATCCAATTCTCTTTTTTCAAACATGTAAATAAATAAAATAATACTAAGAACATAATTAAACACAGAATATGATACAGATGTCTCATCTCACATATAAATTTCACATCATCTGAACTCTACTTTTTATGAGACATCCATCTTATTATGTACTTAATTTCTAAATTTTTGGAACCAATATGGTCATAGAGTAAAAATCATAACTCATATAAGAGGGTTATGTGTGACACTCTGATTGAATTATGTACAAATAAAAGGATGGAATTTAAATGACAAGAGATAGTAAAGATAACATGGGGTTGTGTGCTGAGACTGACACAGAGAGGTCCCCAAGTTGGGTGGAGGAACAAGCACACAAACACAAATAAAAACACATTTCACTTATCCCACTTGAACTCTAGCCCCAGTTTGGAGACACTCACAGGTCACGGTATGGCGTATCTTTCTCCCTTGATTATTATTATTTAAAAAATGCTTGGGACCTTTAATTAGAGGTATCACACTAATGATGTGGCAGTGGGTCTCACCCACTGCCATTGTCAGTCCTGTGCCTTGATTATTTATTTATTTTTATTTTTTCCTTTTCCACTTCATTAGAGGTGTGTTTAGAGGTGTATTTTTAGAGATCTCTAGCATTGTTGTTATTATTATTGTTTGATTCTCTCTCCTCTCTCTCTCTCTCGGACTAATTTGGTATGTTCCACGCATCACGTGCTTATGTACCCTATAAATAATTTTTTTAAAAAAAAATTGGAAATAAATTATCTCTCATTCATAAAAGAGTAATGCTAAGAATCATTCAAAAAAAATATTATGAAAATTATCATAAAGATTTTCTCCCTTTAGATTTTACATATAATAAAATATCACACACTAATCAAAAGATAAAAAATCTTCATGATACATTTCATGATATTTTTTTTAATATTGATATGTTAATCATAATCATATAATTTTATTATTATATTTTATAAAATAAATGGAATAAATATCCTAATTGTCTTATTTAAAAATTATAACCAAAGTAGTCATACAAATTTTCGCTATTAAAAAAATACCTTATATTTTGAAAAAATTATTGGGTGCATAGAGTATATCACATGAAATCACAAATATTCCGCCATGAGAGGATACCAAGAGTGTCTCTTATGTTCTCTCCATACACTAATCACTCTATTTTCCGTTATGACTTATAAAATTAAAATTATGTTAATTTTTTTTTAAAATTATAAGATGTATATTAGTGCACATCATTTAAAGGGGTGCACCATCGTGTTTCCCTTATAAAAATGTTGAGGCACAAATAGGGTTTTTTGGTCTGGTCCTAGTTATACCTCAATATTTTTATAATTATCACTTTATTTGGATTGAGTTTTTTTAAAAACACTTTTTGAAAAATTTTACTTTTTTATTTTTCATATTTTTTTGTTTTTATTGAATTTTTTAAATATTTTAAGTAATTTTTTAAATTTTTAGACACACCTAAAATAAATACACTTAAAAAATATAATTTTTGTGAAAAAAATCTTTAAAAAATTCACTAAATACCAACAATACAAAAAAAAAAATAAAAATAAATAAATAGTATATTTTTCATATTTTTGTATATTTATTAATATTTTAAAATAGTTTTTTACAAATATTTTACTTTTTCTACACATCTAACTAAGATTCATCTAAAAAAATATAAAAACTGTTTAAAATTTAAAAAATATTCACTAAAAAAAACATACGAAAAATAAAAAAACTCAATTTAAAAAAAACTTAATTCAAAAAACTCAAACCAAACACACGGATTTTGTTTTTCATTTTTCACTAGTTCGCCATTTCTCTTAACAACAATGATAGAGAGTTCTAATTTAAAAATTCTAAAGAGAGCTCTAATAATGTGATAAGAAAAAAAATAAAAATATAAATATAAGACCACACAATACATCAAATATAGACCATACTCCTTATCACATCATTAAAACTCTCTTTAAAACTTCAAAATTAAAATTCTAAGGTTGCGTTTGGTAGAACTTTCTAAATATGATTTAAGAGTAGGAGTTGTATTTTGAATTTGTGAGTTTTGAAATTATAATTTAAGTGTAAAAAATTTTTTTGGTGAAAGAGTTTTGAATTGAGTGGGGAATTTTTAATGTGACATATGATATTTAATACAAAAACTTACAACTCATAACCAAACACACAACTCAAAATTCTATTAAAGCACATAATTTTTTTTTTAAAAATTCGGAAAATATTTTTTTTCTAATATATAAAAATTAACATATGTCAATTTCGTAAAAAATATATATATATATGCACTGTTCCAGTCAACCGGCCGGACGACCAGTGAAACGACCGATTAGCCCAAATTTTCTTGCCTTCGAACGTGTTTTTAAAAGTGAGTGTGGAATTATAATTTGAAATTCCTAAACAAATATCATATTTAAAATAACGTTCCAGAGCTGTACCAAACAGAGCCTAAGGCCTTGTTTGGTTTGGCTTTGGGAAAAAGATTTTGGGACAAATTTTTGAAAAATTTGTTTGGTTTGTAATTTTTCTCAAAAAAATTTCAAAATCACTTTCTCTCTCCTACACATCAATCAATCACTTTTTCTCTCACATACATCTACTCAATTACAACAAAATATCAAATCATCCCAAACTCACAAACTCCAAAACTATTTTCAAAATCAGCAATGCTAGGTATCATGAAAAAACTTTCATGAAAATGATCATGAAAGATTTATGACCCTTGGATTATACTTAAAATAAAGTACCACATACTAATCGAGGTAATCCAAGAGTCATAAATCTTTCCTGATCATTTTCATGAAAGTTTTTTCATGATCCCTAACTTTTCTCTTTCAAAATATACCACCAAACAAACTACAAAAATTTCTAAACTCTCCCCTTAAAATATTTTTTAAAAACTTATCTCTCAAACACCAAACAAGGCCTAAATCTTTGTTCTTCTCCTAATGTATCTCCCACTGTCTCTCTCCCTTCACACCCTATTTAAAAGGAGAATACTAGGTATCATGAAAAAACTTTCATAAAAATGATCATGAAAGATTTATGATCTTTGGATTACACTTAAAATAAAGCACCACGCACTAATCAATGTAATCCAAAAGTCATAATTCTTTCATGATCATTTTCATGAAAGCTTTTTCATGATTCCCAACTTTTCTCTATTTAAAAACCAGCCCAACCCTCTGCTTTCTCCCATGCATTGTCTTCATCACCCCCAACACCACTTCTCTCTCTCTCTCTCTCTCTCTCTCTCTCTCTCTCATATTTCTTCTTCTTCTTCTTCATTGGTCCCTTACCCCTCTCTCCATTCCTTGTCTCAACCACTTTCAAGTACCTCGCTACACCACTTCTTCCAAAATCTCCATACCCATCTCCAACACAACTTACACTAAACTCTCTCTCCTCTCTCTCTGTCTCTCTCCATCCCCAGTCTCTGACAATGTCAAGCCGAAGATCGCGCTCTCGCCAGTCAGGCGAATCTTCGAGGATCACTGACGAGCAGATCGCCGATCTCATCTCCAAGTTGCAGCAACTCATTCCTGAGCTTCGCAACAGGGGATCAGACAAGGTACAATCTTTTCTCATACACACATTGCATTATATTATAATTCTCTTGTATATATATATTTTGTGTGGTCTCCATTTGCTTTCATTATAAGATAAGTTGGGCTCACACCCACATCCTCATTTATTACTTGTGGTTCTCTGTCCTGCATTCTGATATAAATAACAGTATCGAAATATATATAAGTATCAGTTAATATTAAATAGTATTTGCCGATAATATGTACTATATGGACAGGTGTCGGCTTCGAAGGTGTTGCAGGAGACTTGCAACTATATTAGGAACTTGCACAAAGAAGTGGACGATCTAAGCGACCGTTTGTCTGGGCTTTTGTCTTCAACAGACAGCAACAGTGCTGAAGCAGCCATTATTAGGAGCTTACTTATGTAACACAGCTTCATCATCCTCTCTTTTGTACCAATATATATGTATGTATTTATTATTGTCTGTTTTATCTAGGGTTTGGTCTGTAGGCTAAGACAGGGTTGAGCCATTTATGCCTTGCATAGAGGTAGTTGTACTTCAAAATGCTATGTGTTCCAAACAGTTATTCTGAAAACTACTCCGAATTTTGATATCTACAGTATAGATTTAAAGTAGTTAGGAAGTCACAATCAGAATAAATTTTGTCCTTAGATTTTAAATTTTGGAGCTTTTTTTTTGGATAAATTTTTTGAGCACGTAGCATGCTTGAGTATACTGAGCTTGTGTAATATATAAATCTATTATAATAAATTCGATTGTATTTTGAATATTTGGAATTGCAAATTTGTGGGGGGAAAATCAAAATAATTGGAAAAATATGAGGTGTGTAAGTGGATTTTGCGTGTTGGTGCAAGTAAGGACACAATTTTCACTTTGCATTTCAATAATTATTTTGAATTCTTTCAATAAATTTCAATTTTTGGCTTTAGTATGGCTTCTAGTTTCCCAACTTGTGGTGTTGCCAATTTTGAATAGATTTAAAGCTCTTGTATCCATGAAGCTAGGGTGTGGCTTGTGTAAAATATTAAAGATTTATCTTTTCATTGTTCAACGTGACACTTTTATATAAAATATATAGTTCAATTTATTAGCTCGATATATATTATTCTTCAATCAATTCCTAATAATTCAATTTTTTTTTAGATAATATCAAAGTTTTGATTCCAAAAAATTGTGGGTTCAATTTGCAGTGTTATCCATTATTTATTTTGTAGCCTTCTTGGACTTATGACTTGTTAAATAAATCGAAAATGAATAAGAAATTGAATCAAAGACGGACTACAATAGTTACAATAATAAGTCATAGCCAACACTACTTTTGGATATTACTAAATATCATAATGAAACATAACCAGTATTAATTTTGCAATTTGTTATCCCTACCACCATGATATATACAAAATATCGTAATCAACAATAATTTAAACTATAATGACCCAAATAGTGACTTATATCATTAAGCAATCAACACTAATGTAATGCATCATTTCTTTCGTACACTGCACAATCAATTTGTATTTGAGAAAAATTAATCTCTTAACTTCTGAGCAAGAGTGTATACAGGTGGCTAATTGAACTAGTTCAGTAATTTAGATTTTGTTATTTCTTCATTCAAAGAAAAACCTATGTAGTAATTATTTAATGAAGTTTTGGTTATGAATCAAAGTAATATTGATTATTTTCATAAATTTTCTCCATCTCATTGGTAGGGCCGGCCATGAGTTATTAGGGGCTTAAGGCAAATTTTTTAAATTGGGCCCTTCATATATCATTGCCTCCAAAAAAAATTGTTTGGATAAAACAAAAAGGATTGCATTACAATTTAACAAAATTTAGATAACAAATATATATACATATATATATATATATATATAATAGTTGAATTTCAATTAATTGAATCGAATTTTTATTTTTAAGCTTACCAATGCTATAATAACTAAAATATTGGGGGTAATGATAAGAATTTTCGACACAACTCAAGCAATATATAAAATTAGCAAGTTAGGGTTAACTATTTTTCAAAATGAACCAGGTATGACACGACTCAATAACATAAATTATTAGTTATATATTTTAATGTTCACTAAGGGATGCCATTGTAACAACGCCCGCGAGGGACCTCGCTACAGTTCGGACTCGATTTTGTGTTGCGGTTCTCAATCTGGAACCAAAGAGTCCAAATCCGGCAAATCGTTTTTGAGAAAAACAGATTTTTTTGAAAGAAGTGCCAAACATGGACTGCTTTGCCAGATAACAGAGTCGCCACCTAAATATTTTTTAAAATGGGAAATTTAGGAAACCCTGACTCAGTGCCAAAGGCCACGTGTCCGTCATCACCAAAGTTGCCTCGGCTCGGGAACTTGGGTACGATTAGGGAAGGTCACATCGTGAGCACCCCCTCTCGCCCGGTCAAAGACCGGCCTCTACTAACCATGATATCTGATTTTAAAAACATTGTGTGTTCTTATTCCGGTTATTAGCCTAGTTTACTATGTGATGCTCACAGCAAATAAGTATAGACTGGGCCGTCTGAATTGGAACTAAACATTTCATGTTTGTTTGTGAAAGATGGTTTGCTACCCACAGGTAGGCTTAAAATACAGATTTTGCCACAATCTAGTGGGCTTAACAAACAATTGATGAATTGCTCCAATTCAGATAACTCAACCTCCACCCACAGGCATTCAGGCAGTTATATCACATAAGCACATAGCCTCATGGCAAGCATGCTATCATGGCAACACTTACACACATGCAAGGATGCTAAAGCATAAAACTCACCGAGTACTCCAAGCCAAAACCGAAAACCGATTAGAAATCATGCATGATCCTAAAATATACAGAAATGCCTAATGCAACACATGCAAAGATGCAAACTATAGCAGGCTCGGCTATTCTAAACATGGTATGTGAAATGCAACAACTAACATGTATTCATCTTGTAATTGAAATACAATGCAGTTTGTATGATGCGCCAAGCCCGGTGCGTGCAAAACAGATGAATGATGCAAACATGCTGTCATACTATATGCTAATTGAAATATGCCCTATATCTAACCATCCAAAGCGGGTAAATAAAAGGGAGAAAGAAATGGGGGTTGGAAGACATACATCACACTCACACACACTTATTACAACATTGCCCTCGCGCAGAGGGTCCGAATAAATAATAATACAATCCGAATAAAAGAATATACAGTCCACAATGTACAAATTCTAATTAATTAACAAATTAATTACAGAGAAGTAAAACTGGCATGCAAGCCAGGGACTGCCTTGCTTCTGATGGATGGTGCATGTTGGGCTACCCGGCGCGGAAATCCACTGGGATGCCCCAATTCGCCTCTGTTTGCAATTTTTCTCGAAATGCGTGCCAGATTCTGAAAAGCTGTTGACTCTTGATTTTGCTGCAACAGAGAGCAGGAAAAGGGCATAGCAATGTATTTCACAAATATATGCATGCCTCGATCCTCGTGCCACCAATCACGCATCTCGATGCATGATGACCGAGGAGTCGGATCGCACAACTCAATATGGGATGAATGCACATGAATGCTACAACAAAACCTAACTCCATCATTAGGTAATCCGGAGTGTCGGTGACTTGGGAATTGAGACCCGTTCCGTTACTCGGAGCACGAAACGTGCCTCGTTTCCCATGCAATATGCATGATATGCATGAAATGCAACTGACATACAACCCTAGCATGCGCAATGCTGTGAAAATGAGATGAAAATAAGATGCCTCGAAAAGCGTGCACGCGGGCACGCAAACCGAGGCGATGGCATGACATGCAAATCGGATAAAACAGAGGTGCCTCGAAATGCGCGCCCACAGGCACGCAAATCGAGGCGATGCAAATGAGAAAATCGGATAAAACCGAAGTGCCTCGAAATATGAAAAGCAAACCGAGGCGATGTATGAAAAGCAAATCGGATAAAACCGGAGTGCCTCGAAATACATGCCCACGGGCACGCAAACCGAGGCAATGATGAAATGATGAAATCGGATAAAACAGAGTGCCTCGAAATGCGTGCACACGGACACGCAAACCGAGGCGGAGGCATACGCAATGCCAATCGGATAAAATAGAATGCCTCGAAATGCGTGCACACGGGCACGCAAACCGAGGCAGAGGCATACGCAATGCCAAGCCGAATAAAACAGAATGCCTTGAAATGCGTGCACACGGACACGCAAACCGAGGCAGAGGCATACGCAATGCCAAGCCGGATAAAACAGAGGGCCTCGAAATGCGTGCACACGGACACGCAAACCGAGACGATGATGAAATGTAAATCGGATAAAACCGAAGTGCCTCAAAATGCGTGCCCACAGGCACGCAAACCGAGGCGATGATATGCGATGCAAAATCGGATAAAACCGAAATGCCTCGAAATGCGCGCCCACAGGCACGCAAACCGAGGCGATGATAGAATGCAATGAGATGGCATACGGAATGCAATGATGGGTTTACGCCGACATGAGAGAGCCTCAGCCGCGCTCACATAGACTGCCGTCGGGTAAAAACAAAGCTGCCTCGAAACGCGTGTCCGCGGACACGCAAATCGAAGCAATGATGTAGAAACATGAAAATGCAAATTGGGCTTACGCCAACATGAGATAGCCTCAACCACGCTCACATAGGCTGCCGGAATGATAAAAATGAGGTGCCTCGAAGTGCGTGCCAAAACCGAGGCAATGCAAAAATGATACAAATGGCATGGGAAACGATATGCAAGCATGGCAATGGAATTTCAGCACTTAAATAAAGGGGAAAACAGCCCCGAAACAATTCGAAATGACACTCGAAGCATGCACTCATCCCGAAAATGCGAAATTAAGCCCCGAAATGGCCTATAGCCATGCTATACATGCAAAATATGATCATGACAGCAAGAACAGTAGCAAGACAGTCCCAAAAATGGCATTTTTTCAGTAATAAACATGGCCTAAATGCAAGTATAGATAAATCAACCAAAGCATGCAAAGTTAGTGGCCAAAAGAGGAGTATTGAGACAAGTGACATATGCAAACCCCAAATGGACAAACTTTCTTCTACAACATTGAAGATGAGCTAAAAATAAGCACAATTTCAGAAGATGACATCCTCAAAATCAGAACACAATCATGCTAAAAGATCCATGCAAAATAGGCTTCCAAATAGGCTATATCATGAGACATGCAATGCACACACCAAATGACAAACTTTTCTTCATGGAATATGTAAAGGGGGTCAAAATAAGACCAAAGTCAGTAGGGGTCGAAGTCCCAAAAACAAATAGAAGTAGGTCAAAAATTGCATGCAAAAATGGGCACACTTGATGGAATTTGAAGGAAGTGGTAGACACAATGGCCAAATGAAATTGAGCCTCTCTACAATGTTGTAGAGGGGCTCAAAACAAGCAAGAAAGCAGTAGGGGTTGGACCCCTAAAAACCAACACAAATAGGTCAATTTTAGCATGCAAAAATGTGACAAACTTGGTGAATATTGAAGGAACTAGTATATAGAAATACCAAATGAAGTTGAGCCCTTCTACAATGTTGTAGAGGGGCTCAAAATGAGCACAAAAGCAGTAGGGGTCGGAGCCCCAATTCTCAATCAATTAGAGTATAGAAATGAATCAAGAAAAAGCCCTAAAAGTTGGTTTTGGAGACTTACCCTTGAAGACTTGTCTTTCTTTGATTCTTGGCTTTGATTTGTAGCTTCTCAACCTCTGAAATTCACTTCCTAGCTGCTGGAGTGGTGGTAGGGATGGTGAGGCTATGTGTTGATGAAGAGAAGACCTAGGGACTTAGAAGCTTTTTTGAGGTTTTAAGCCAAGGAAATGGAGGTTTTTGGAGAAGTGTTCTTGAAGACAAATTTTCCAACCTTCGAGAAGGAGAGGGAGGGCCCTTTAAATAGACAAGAAATGGGGTGTAAAAGGGGAGGGAAAGCACCCAATCTTTCCCTCCCGAAATATCCCCCGGATGCCCCGGGATATGCTGAAAGATATCCGGACAGCTGGGACAGGCTGGAAAGCAGGAAGCTGGCCGGCCAGGTAAATTTGTGGGAGCTGGCCGGCCAGGTAAATTTGTGGGAGGTGGCCGGCCGGCCACCCCACCTGGTCGGCCAGCCACTCACCATGGCCGGCCGGCCACCCCCAAAAAATGAACAGTAAAATCTCTGGCCGACCACCATACCAAAGTGTCCTCCAAGGTGTGTAGAACAAGGCCCCATGGTTGAAATCTGGCAACTCTGAAGCAGGAGCCACAACATAGAGCTTGAAGGAGAGGTCCAAAAATGAAGTCAACAATTTCTGGCCGACCACTATGCCAAAGTGTCCTCCAAGATGTGTAGAACAAGGTTCCAAGGTCGGAAATTGGCAACACTGAAGCAGGAGCCACAACATAGAGCTTGAAGGAGAGGCCCAAAAATGAAACCATGAATTTCTGGCCGACCACCAACCCTTAGGGTCCTCCTAGATGCCCTCATCACAGATATGTAGCTTTGGTTGGAAGAAAATACCCCTAGGGTGTTCAACATTGGCCCGGAAGTGAGCAAAACGGGCTCCGGAGGAGCGAAACTGGTTATCTGGGATAATTGATGGCTTCTCACCCCCCAGTGATCTTCCTGATGTTGAAACAGAGGTACCTGCCAAGTTTGAACAAAAACTAATGAGAAATGAATGTTCGGGGCCAAAACCGAGCAAATCGGGATCCCGGAAATGGGCTGCAGGTGCCGGAAGTGGTGTTCAGCAGCGAAGTGGGTATCTGCGACTCCAGTGTCCCTCGGAATGACAAAACAGAGATACCTGCCAAAAACCGGAGAAAATGGATGCGAAATGAATGCTCGGGACCAAAACCGCGCAGTTTGGGGTCCCGAAAACCGGCTACAGGTACCGGAAGTGGCACACGACCACGAAGTGGGCATCAGGGGCCCCAGGGTTCCTCGGAATATTAAAACAGAGGTCTCCGCCAAAAATCGGAGAAAGCGGAGATGGTTGGGCGGTCCCGAGCCGAGGCACACGGCCTAACGGCCCCGAAAACCGGGAACCGGGCTCCGAAATGGGCAAAATGGCCTACGGCCACGAAAAGTAGCTCACAGCCACCGGGAGATAATCTGCGGGACCACTCCCTTCCCTTAGGAAAGAAAACAGAGAAAACCGAGCCTGGTTCGCAAACCGAGACAAGGTAGAGAAGATGGTTCGGAGGTCCGGAGGCAGGGCGCACGGCCGCGACTCTGAGACTTCTGAACGAGCACAGTATGCAACATCACCGAGCGCTCAACTGGTGACGTCTGAGTCTTAAGGTCGGTCAAAAATGGGGTGTCTACAGTTGCCCCTCTTTGACAGAACTCGGAAGTCAAGAAGTGACGGGAGTGAATGTCAAAGCCCAGAGACGACCCATTTTTGACAAGGCCGAAGACTTAGACAATCATACGAGATAAACAGAGAATGTGTGCCCGCAGGCGTGCCCGCAGGCAGGGGGCAAAATGCAAAATGAAAGGCGCGGAGCCAAGTGATCATGCAAGTGCAACAAGCTGTAATGAAGCAAGTATTGACAAATAGATGCAACAGTTATAAGCAAGAAGGCAAAGCAAACAACTACATTTCATGCAGTTAGGAATGCGGAGAATCATTCAATTCTCATCGCGTCTCACACGGAGAAGATACGATACCTGCGCGATTCGTCTGGTCGCGCCAGCCTCAAATGAACCGTACATACAATATCGTGCCTGCAAAAGAGAGAAATTCAACAAGAACAATATGCAACAACATATATTCCATGTGACTCCTGTGATTCGAAAAGTCTGACACGCACAGTGTCGGTGAACGAATGTAACATAACGCGAGAAAAGATAATGCGTGTCAACGTGCGTTCAAGCATAGAAGTATCGTATACCGAGAAATCGTGCATGACAATGCAAAACATTCATGACAATGCAAATTATGAGCCAAGTAATGCAAAACGAGCACAAATCAGGATGCCCGTTTGACATGAAATGATGAACCGGAAAATGCGCAGTTCGGTGACGGCAACTCAATCGCGGCCTCTGATTCAACTCCCGGAGAGTTCACAACATGTTTAAAAGGATACACTCTGATTTTGATGAATAATGACGAGACACATATCAATAATTGCAAACAAAGTTCCGGCGGAGCAATTCGGCGCCAGAAAGTGCACTTTTCTTCAACTTTTTCAGGTCCCGGGAACTCCGATTTTCCTCAAAATTTGCAGAGAGGTAGGGGAGGGGGTGGGGGACATGGTCGGCCAGCCCATTGCCCTAGGAGAGGCCATCGGCCAGGGCCAAAAAGTAGAGGGGCCGGCCAGCCAGGTTAGGTGGCCGGCCGGCCACCTGCCAAAAGCAGGGGCAAAATGGTCATTTTGACATTTTCTATATATATGCTTGCCCATTGCCTCCGAAATCACACCCCCAAGTGTGGAATTCTCTCCTCTTGCTCTCTAAGCCATTTTCTCTCTCAGATCTGCATTCTATACGCGCCCCTCGGCCTCCCACGCAAGTTGTTTTTGCGAAATCTTTCAGATTTAAGCACTTTGAAGCGACTAAATTTCGACTTTGAGGCTTCTCTTCTCATTTTCACCACTTGAGGTAATTTTGTTTCAATATTTGGAAAATTTTCCCGGGGGTTGACTTTTGTTGACTTTTTGTTTCCCGAGAGTTGACTTTTGTTGACTTTTTCCAACTTTGGCCCATTTTGCTCATTTTTGCTCCTCTTTGCAGATTTCTCGACATGGCGGGCCATTTCCCTCACGGCGGAGGTTTTCCTGGCGCCGGAGATGACTTTGACATTATGGCATTGCCTCCGAGAGTTCGCCCTTTCATTCCCGATCGTATGCCCCAGCGGTTCATAGGCTTCCGCGGGCCACTTTTCGTCATTTCACTGAGTTTAACGACCGAGTACCAAGGGATCTTCTCCTACGAGAGCCAGAGCAGCACCTCTCTTATAATGTAGAGGTATTTTACTTTAGTCTCTGTATTCCTCGTGCGTTTCATTCCCCTGCCATGCTTAGACACACAGTTTAGCTTATGACATAGTACTTGCATCCTGAGCATGTGACTTAGCCACTTGAATTCCGTGAACACAGCTCATTGAATAATTGTGAACGCATAGTATACATTAGTTAGGAATTGAACACACGGCTTAAGCACTGATTCGCCAAACACACGGCCCGAAGTTGAAAATGAGCACACAACACATACTGACTAAGAGTAGAACACATACTCCCAAAACTCAGATTTTCTGAACACGCAGCCCAGATTTGAAAGTAGAACACACAGCCCTAAACTTTGATGCACTGAACACACAGCCCAGATTTGAAGCGAACACACAGCCCACTAATTGAGAGTAGAACACACAGCCCCAAACTTGATGTACTGAACACACAGCCCAGATTTAAAGCGAACACACAGCCCACTGATGTTGAGTAGAACACACAGTTCCAATTTGAAGCGAACGCACAGCCCACTGATGTTGAGTAGAACACACAGTCCCAATTTGAGGTGAACACACAGCCCACTGATGTTGAGTAGAACACACAGTCCCAATTTGAGGTGAACACACAGCCCACTGATGTTGAGTAGAACACACAGTCCCAATTTGAGATGAACACACAGCCCACTGATGTTGAGTAGAACACACAGTCCCAATTTGAGGTGAACACACAGCCCACTGATGTTGAGTAGAACACACAGTCCCAATTTGAGGTGAACACACAGCCCACTGATGTTGAGTAGAACACACAGTCCCAATTTGAGGTGAACACACAGCCCACTGATGTTGAGTAGAACACACAGTCCCAATTTGAGGTGAACACACAGCCCACTGATGTTGAGTAGAACACACAGTCCCAATTTGAGATGAACACACAGCCCACTGATGTTGAGTAGAACACACAGTCCCAATTTGAGATGAACACACAGCCCACTGATGTTGAGTAGAACACACAGTCCCAATTCAGAGATGAACACACAGCCCACTGATGTTGAGTAGAACACACAGTCCCAATTTGAGGTGAACACACAGCCCACTGATGTTGAGTAGAACACACAGTCCCAATTCAGAGATGAACACACAGCCCACTGATGTTGAGTAGAACACACAGTCCCAATTTGAGGTGAACACACAGCCCACTGATGTTGAGTAGAACACACAGTCCCAATTTGAGGTGAACACACAGCCCACTGATGTTGAGTAGAACACACAGTCCCAATTTGAGGTGAACACACAGCCCACTGATGTTGAGTAGAACACACAGTCCCAAACTCAGATGCACTGAAACTTTGAACACGCAGCCCAAATACCAAATTTACTGAACACGCAGCCCATTTTCACTTCATTTGCACACAGCTCATTTTCACTTCATTTGCACACAGCTCATTTTCACTTCATTTGCTGATCTATGCATCCATTCTAAATGCAGGCTCATTCTCGCACAGTGCGAGGATATGGTTCCGTCACCGCGAGGGAGTGGTATTTTGAGCTTCCGGAAGCTGTCCGGGGCTTGGTCGACCTCGCAGGATTTGGACCATTCTGCCGGGGATTATCTCGTTGCCTCATCAGTAGGACTTTATTTGCGGCTCTAGCAGAGAGGTGGTGGGACACCACCAATTCTTTCCATTTTTCTGCAGCCGGGGATATGACCATGACCCCGCTGGACTTCGCTATACTCACCGGCCTAGACGTAGGCGGTGTACCCATTCCCTATGACGAGGATATGGGCCAGTGGGAGGCTGCTTGGATGCACCTATTGGGGACACACCCGCCTGTAGACAGAGGTTCGGGGAGAGTCCGATACTCCTGGTTTGCTTTGCACTTCCGGCGGCCACAGATGGAGCCCGGTACTCCTGAGGAGGCGGAGCAGTATGCCCGCGGTTTTCTCATGTATCTCCTCGGCACCACCTTGTTCGCTGATAGAGGGAACATGGTAGGATTATATCTCCTGAGTGCTTTGGTAGACCTATCACAGGTCAGCCAGTATGATTGGGGCGGCGCTAGCCTGGCTACCCTGTACTGTTACATGAGCGCAGTCTCTCGCGGACGGGGAGATTTACTCGGCGGCTACTGGAGAACCTGGGAGGTACATTCTGTCCTTTTGATTTACATTTTTTGCTTCTCATTGCTTGTTCACTGCACACACGGCGCACTTTGCACTCTGTATTCTGCTTTTAGCACCTTGTATTCACATCCCGCACTGCTTTTCTCAGCTATGGGTATATGCATATTTTCCCACATTAGCCCCGGAGATGGAGGTGACAGGACCTCCTATGACCCCATATTCACTGATGTTTGAGGGCGAGCACTTGTCGAGGCCTCGAGAGACTCTCTTCTCTCTGCGGCAGTACTTCGACACTGTTCGAGCGACAGAGGTATTTTAGAACTCTCAGTTCTTTTTCTATTTTCATCTTTGATCTGCTTTGTATGTTCTGATTTCTGATTGACTTATGCACTGGTTATCCGCAGATCACTTGGCAGCCTTGGGCAATCTTCGGCGATGACCTCGAGGATCAGTACCCCGGAGGGTCGACTAGTTCCCAGTATAGGTTCCTGCTCGAGGGACCAGTGGGTAGAGTTTGGTTCCTGGGGGAACGCTTCCAGCGCCAGCTATGGGGGGGAAATTCTCAGGACCCTCCTGCTGTGCCTCCAGACACCATGCGGACCGCTGATAGATTATCTCCTGAGGAGGTCAGTAGTGCTATGCAGGGCAGTGATGCGTTATTACATCTTCTTGATGGGAGCTACTCCACCTACCGCCGTATATATTTGATGCCCCCCTTGACGGGAGTACGGGCTCCGGCACGGAGGCCCACCGGCGCACCATCTTCGAGTCACGCTCGTGCTACAGACATCCCTTCTTCTAGCAGGGCTGGCACATCTAGAGGTAGAGGCAGTTCGATTCCTCCGATCCCTCCGACTCTTGATCACCCTGGATGGCCAGAGATGCCGACTGAGTTGACGTGTTGGCAGTATGGGGCTACCTCCCCGATTCCGATCCCTATGGAGCCTCCGGCGCCTGGTCACAGATACGTCAGTGATCCTGACTCACCACCGGTATGTTCTACCATTCTTCATTTGTCACACAGACATTTTGACAGTTGCTTATCAATTGATGAATTGAGCTTGTATCTGCAGCCACCTCGGGATTACATAGATCAGATGCTCGGAGTGGTGGCCTCACTCGAGGGGATGGTTCTGCGCAGAGAGGCACAGATGTCCATCATGGGCTTCCAGGTACCCTTCATCTTTCTTGCATTTATCATATTTCTGCTAATGCTCTGGCTTTAAACATTCCATTGCGCTGATAGGCTGTGTAGAACACATCCGGCACACACCCCACTCCCATACTGTACTTGCACCTGCTTTTTATGTTTGAACTGATGTATTGCACTTTGCATTTTCAGATGCCTCCAGTCTATGCTCCGACACAAGGTGGGCCTCCCGGGCCTTTTCAGAGAGGTAGAGGTACTGGGCCTCGAGGAGCTGGGCCATCTCGGCCTCACCGAGGAGCTCGAGGAGGAGGGTCGTCTCGCAGACGCAGGGCACCCATTGTTGAGGATGACGAGGAGGAGGTCGCAGATCATGTGTCAGACACATCTCCTGGAGGGGGAGGCTCCGGTCTCGGTTCCGGGAGTGGAGACGAGCCTGAGGGGGATCCGGAGGACGACAGCTCCGATCCAAATGGTGATGATGAGGTAGAGATTATCCCGCAGAAGAGGATGAGAGGGCCTCCCCATTCCCGCTCCCGAGGGCACTGATGTTATTTCCTGCTTTATTCTACTTTTTAGCTAGTAGTTTGTAGCACTTTGCACATTGTTAGGCAGTTTTATTTTCTGTAAAACTTGTACCTTTATTTTGTTGTAAAACATGATGAAATGAAACAGCTTTTGAAAAGATATTGTATTTGAAATTCTTAGCATCGCATCGCATCGCATTATTTTGCACAAAGTGGAATTGAATGAAAATGTGCCTCATGTATTACCGAGTCAGGTAGTGAACCGACGCAACAAATAAAAAACAAATTGACTCACTAAGAAATAAAACAGAATCGTAGCAAGTTTACAACTCGATAAACAAAATACAACAATGTTAACGACTCAATCGACAAGACTTAACAAAATTGTGTAATCAAAAGTAACAACTCAAAACACAAAATGCGACAGCTCGACACAACTTACAACTCAATAAGCAAAAACAACAACTCGATAAGCAAAAATGTAGCACGACGTACTTTGGATGGACTTTCTGGAGAATGGAATGTATCCAAAATTGATAGGCCTGGATGCCTTCTACTGCCGGGAGACAACCAGATTTGCAGGGAGTCCACTACTGCTACAGGTAATGTTTCCCATCCAAGCTCACATGTATGTTCACTCACATCACTCGGCCCTCGGGCTCGATTTTTCTCACAAGACCCCTATCTCACTTTTCTCTCATCGCACATCTCTCTATTCTTTAATCTCTCATTTTTCATCCCTCCCCAGATATGGTTGATGGATAAGTTGCAGGTTGTGGACTCTTGCCCTACTTATTCAGCCCGCAGTTACTTCTTTCGGCAACACCTAGTCAATGCTCCTGATGGGAGCTGGTGGTTTGAATGGATGTGCAATTTATCAGCAGACCGCATTGCTTGGAGAGTTAGAGAGCTTCTGGCCCCTGCCCCTGTCTTCAGTTGCACTTTGTCTGATGAGTGCTGGGATTGGCTCAACGAAGAAGCACAAGTTGGGCCCAAGTTGGCATCTGAAGCTTCGACTAGCTCTGGAAGGGGGCGCAGGGACATCTGACTGGACTGTGCCCCAGATTTATTGCTTTATTAGTACTTTCAAGTTTTCGTTATGAATGTAATAAAAAACAACTTCAATTGTATGCAAGAGCGAGAGAACTCTGTTTTGAAATCAATGAAATTGAAGGTTGTGGTACTGAAAATTTTCCGCTTTGGTCCAAAAATGGTCTTAGTTGTAAAAAAAAAGATTAATTTGAACAAAGTCAACTCTTATTAAAACTTTTCAAAACTATTTTCGATATGGATCAGAACTGGACACGCCTGAGATCTGTCACTGAGATGCACAACCCCGAATCCTAGCAACTGGAAAGTTGCCCCTAGTTTGAATGATGCCGCAGCACTTCATCGCAACGGAAAGTTGCCCCTAGTTTGAATAGCACTGTATCGGAGATCACAATAAATGCTGATGAATAGAGATGACTGAGATGATCAAAATGGACAAAGTTGATCGGGGAAAAGGTTATGACTGAACTTCAAGATGAAGCTGCCTATGTATCCCCAAAGATGGGAATCAAGCCTTACGTAGTTCAGGCTTAGGTTCGCTCGGGTATTTTTACTCTCCTTTTGCGCTCTAACTTTTGCCAATGCCGCCCTTTGCGGGTTTTCAACCTTGCGAGCTCAGTTTTTATAATTTCAAATTTTTGTGCTCTGAGTTTTGCCTAGGTCGCCCTTTCGGGTTTTCGGCCTAGCGAGCCTCTCAGGGGTAGTATTTCTTCAACTTGTCCATATTGATCGGTTGGGAAAACTCTAAGCCATCTAGATCCATCAGAACCACAGCTCCACCTGACCAGATTGACTTGATGATGTAAGGACCAGTCCAATTAGGTCTGAACTTGCCCCTTGGGTCGTGGATAGGAGCTCGGTTGTCCTTGAGTACTAAATCTCCTTCTTTCAAATTCCTGGACTTAACCTTCTTGTTGAAAGCCCGGGCGATTCTGCGTTGATAACCCTGAACATGGTACAGTGCCTTCAACCTTCTTTCATCGAAAAGCATGAGTTCCTCAAACCTGTTTTGCTGCCAATCTGCTTCGGCTATATGGCACTCGGCCAATGCTCGTAATGACGGAACCTCAATCTCAATAGGTAGAACGGCCTCCATCCCATAAACTAATGAATACGGAGTCGCCCCAGTTGAAGTTCTGATCGAAGTCCTGTAGCCCCACAGAGCAAACGGCAGCTTATCTGGCCAATCCCGATAGGTTTCCACCATCTTCTGTAGTATGCGCTTGATGTTCTTGTTGGCGGCCTCAACTGCTCCGTTAGTTTGTGGCCGGTAAGTAGACGACTTGTGAAAAGCCACATCGTATTTCTCCAACAAATCAATCACCTCCTTCTTGAAGTGGGAACCATTGTCAGAAACTATTTCATTTGGGACTCCGTAGCGACAGATAATGTTGTTTCTGATGAATTTCGCAACGTGTGAAGCTTTCAACACTGCGTAAGATTGGGCCTCAACCCACTTTGTAAAATAATCTATCGCTACCAAGATGAACTCATGCCCATTCGACCCCTTCGGCGTAACAGCTCCAATTACATCAATCCCCCAGACAGAAAACGGCCATGGCGAAGTCATGTTGTACAGTTTTGACGGCGGAATGTTCATACGGTTTGCATGAATCTGACATTTGTGGCATCGCCGGACGAAACCAATACAATCCTCCTCCATGGTGGACCAATAATAACCTTGTCTAAGGATCTTCCGTGCCAACATCACCCCATTCATATGTGCACCACATTCACCCCCGTGGATGGCTTCCATCAGACGCCTTGACTCTTCTGCATCCACACACAGTTTATGCATTCCCAGATGACCTCTTCTATACAGCTTACCCCCACAGATGATGAACTGAACCGACATTCTTCTGATTGCCCTCTTGTCTTTGGCATTTACCCCTGGCGGGTATGCTTCTTTCTCTAAAAAGTTCCAGATATCGTAGTACCAAGGGTGTTCGTCCTGAACTTCATCTATGGCTGCAATCGACTCATAAGCAGGTACAAATTTCTGGTCGATGATGACTGGACGCATTCGGACTCCACACGGGATGTCTATCATTGATGATAGAGTTGCTAAGGCGTCTGCGAACTTGTTGTTCTCTCTTAGTAGATGAGCGAAATTTAACTTTTCAAACCGAGGAATCAGCAAGTCCAAGGTCTGGTGATACATTATCATATTTTCTTCTTTTACTTTCCAGTCTCCTTTAGCTTGAGACACAACAAGGTTCGAGTCCCCAATGACGTCCAGCCGTCTTGCCCCCAGTTCTAGGGCTGCTTCTAAACCAGCGATGCACGCCTCATATTCTGCTTCGTTATTTGAGACTTTGAACCGGAGTTTGAAGGCTAGAGGGATACGGGAATTGTCGGGTGCTATCAGCAACACTCCTATCCCATACCCATGTTGATTTGACGCTCCGTCAAAGTACATCGTCCAAGTTTCTTCGTCGATATGCAGAATTGCTTCATCTGGGAATAGATACTCAACTGCTTCATCCCCCTCAACCGGATGGTCGGCAAGGAACTCTGCCACTGCTCTTCCTTTCACTGACTTGCGCGCCACATATGTAAGATCAAATTCGGAAAGCAACAGCAACCAACGAGCTAGCCTACCCGTAAGCGCTGGTTTCTCGAAAAGATATTTGATGGGATCGAGACGTGAAACCAACATTACAGAGTGAGCTAACAGGTAGTGCCGCAGCTTCCTGGTAGCCCATACCAGAGCTAAGCAAGCCTTTTCCAGTGGTGTATATCGGGTCTCATATTCCAGCATTTTCTTGCTCAAATAATAGATGGCTTTCTCCACCTTATCTTCTGATTCTTGTGCAAGCATGCAGCCCATCGTGGTCTCAGTCACTGACAGATACAAAATCAACGGTTTCCCTGGTTCTGGTGGTGATAAAACGGGTGGGTTCTGTAGATATTCTTTAATTTGCTCAAATGCAGCTTGACATCGGCCGTCCCATTGGAACTTCTTTCCTTTCTTCAGGAGGCCAAAAAGTGGTTCACAAGTCAAGGTTAGTTTTGAAATAAACCGTCTTATGAATTGCACTTTACCCAGAAAGCCTCGCACCTCCTTTTCAGTCCTTGGTGGTGGCATTTCTAAGATGGCCTTAATTTTGGAAGGGTCGACCTCGATGCCCCTTTGTGTAATCAGAAACCCCAGCATTTTTCCCGCTGTAACACCAAACGTACATTTCTGAGGGTTCAGCCGCAACCGGAATTCCTTGATCCTTTGGAAAAACTTTTGCAAGGCGATGTAGTGGCCCTCTCTTTCCTTGGACTTGACAATCATGTCGTCCACGTACACCTCAACCTCTTTGTGGATCATATCGTGTAGTATTGTGGTCGCGGCCCGTTGATAAGTAGCCCCAGCATTCTTCAACCCAAACGGCATGACCCGATAGCAGTATGTCCCCCACGGGGTGGTGAATGCAGTCTTTTCTCTGTCCTCCGGCGCCATCACTATCTGATTATATCCTGAAAAGCCATCCATGAATGAGAGCAAAGCGTGCCCTGCTGTGAAGTCCACTAACTCATCGATGTGCGGTAGGGGAAAATCGTCCTTCGGACTGGCTCAGTTTAAATCCCTGAAGTCTACGCACACCCGGATCTTGCCATCCTTTTTTGGCACCGGAACAATATTGGCCAACCAAGTCGGATATTCAGAGACTAGCAGGAAGCCTGCGTCAATTTGCTTGGTGACCTCTTCCTTGATCTTAAGAGCCCAATCCGGGCGGATCCTTCTGAGCTTCTGTTTGACAGGTCGGGCCTCGGGGTCAAGGGGGATCCGATGCTGTACAATCTCAGGATCGATCCCAGGCATGTCTTCGTAGGACCACGCGAAAACATCTTTGAAATCTTTTAATAAAGCGACTAAGCGCTCGCGTTCCTCTGAAGACAGCGTGGACCCGATCTGGACCAGCCGCGGGTCCTCCTCAGTACCAATATTCACAGAAATGATTTCATCCGTTAATGGCTTAACAAATCTCTCTTGCTCCTGCTCAATTAGTCGTTGTAAAACCGGAGGAACTTCGTCCTCGTCGTTTTGATCAAAATTTTGAAAGTCCTGATTTAAGCAATAAATTAGGGGCACAGAAAAGTACTCGGAAACCACATTCACCTCATTCTCATTAAGCTCATCCAAATCGTCTAAATCTTCTGTTACAACAGACTCAAAAGAAAAGGAAAAAGACGACCTGGACAGGACTGTGGCATCCGGGTTGACACCCCCAAGAGTACCAGACTCAGACTCAGTCGAGCTGGAACCTGATTCCGACTCAGAAGACTCGGTGGAATCAGATTCCGGCTCACTACCTGACCCGGAACTGCTGGATAAGAATCCCTCTTCATACTGCCAAATGAGAGAGGGTGCGATTGATGCGTCCAAAATAGCTGCTGGTTGGCCCGCAGCCGCTTCACCTCCAATCACGGAAACCGCGACGTTATTCCCCAAGCAATCCTGGTCGATCGGAGGATCAGAGAGGAGACATGCCAGTGCTACCCCTATTTCCAATTCAATGCCCTCAGGACTCACTGCCTTATTCTGCTCAGTCTCAGTTGTTGGGTCTGTCTGCTCTGTGGCAACGTCATCCCCGGATAGTTGCAGGTCGAAGAAGATTTCGAAGCCTGGTACGCGCTTCCTCTCCGCGTTTAACCATGGCTCTGGGAAGCCGCAAAATGGAAAATCTTCCCCCTCCCGGACGAAGCGTCCGTTCAGGGTACCCCAGATGGGCCTGTGCATTAAATCAAAAGGCTTCCCAGCCTGCTTCGCTCTGGCTCTGCTGGCCATTTCCTTTCCTTTTCTCGCCCAGTCTTCTTTGGTGGGCAGATAACCCAGTCCAAAGGTATGTGGATTATGCGGCACTTCGGCCAACGCTGCGACTCCCTTCCTGCCGCTTTTTCCCAATCCCATCCCTGGGATATGCTGTAGCTTATTCATGAGGTAGACGGCTTGAGCGCTGACATACAAACCCTCATTTACAGCCATGATATTCTGTACTACCCGGGCCTCAGCCAAAGTAAATCCCGATATGAACAGGTCCTCCATGCCGTGTTCAATCTCAAGGACTGGCGTAGATACCTCTGGAGGGGGATGGATTGACGAATTCCCAAAAACAATGGCTACTCCCTTTCCGTAGGGGTACTTCACCATTTGATGTAGAGTAGATGAGACGGCTTTCACCTGATGCAACCAGGGTCGCCCCAAAAGCATGTTGAAAGATGCAGGGACCTCCAAGACATGAAAATCTACTTCGTGTTGTCCCGGCCCAATCTTGGTTTGGATTTTTACTGTCCCCAGGACATCCCTGCTTGTATTGTCATATGCTCTGATTACTTGAGTAGTGGGTGTGAAGTCCGCAGGCTTTAACCCAATTGCATACGCCGTTCTGGCCGGACAAACATTGATAGCGGACCCGGTGTCAACAAGCACCACCGGAATCCACTTGTCCCTGCATTCTACAGAGATGTAGAGAGGTCTGTTATGATCCACGCCCTCAGGCGGCAGTTCTTTGTCCGAAAAGGTCAACGCCGGGGAACCTCCTCCCGGAAAGACCAACCCAACTAACTGTTCTGGCGTAGTTTCAATGGAGAGTTTAGCTCTGTCCATGGCAGATAAAACAGCCTACCGGTGCACCCTCGAAGCCATAAGCAGTCCCCAGATGGAGATGTCTGCTTGTATTTTCTTTAGCTGCTTCAGCACAGCCTCTTCTTCCACTTGCTTCTCTTTCTGTTTTTCTGCCTCCTTATCTTTCCCTGATGCCTCGGGTTGATCAAGGTGTGGGGGCTTGAAATACCGCCCACTTCTCGTCATATGGTCCACCTCCTCGAGGTACCAGGTGCTGTCCGGTTGGCCACCTGCCCAGTCTTCGTCTGTGTGGGCAAGATACAAGTCGTCATCTTCCCACCACATTCCATTAGCATCTAACAGGCATCTGTCTGGTTCCGGCTTGTTTGTGCTCTCGGTATTTTCATTCCTCATGCTCACAGCATGTTCAATTTTCGTGCCCACAGCACTCTCGACTTCCTCATGGTTCTTCGCTTTTCGGGCTCTCTCAGAGTCCCATCTCTTTTCTTGTTCCTCCAGTAACAACTGTGCGGTTCTCAAAATGTTCTGTTCCTGAGCGAAATTCTTCGTACCGGCGCTCTCCGGCAATGTAATCTGATCCTCGGCCCTTCCGGCCACAAATGGTACAATATCAGGCTGATCATCCAACCACCCGGCGACTTCTGCTGACTCCTCATCTTCGAACCAGTTAATCGATGCATCCCCTGATTCCTGCTCGTAGATTTGAAGGTTGGCGAAGTCCTCTTCCACCGTAGTTAGATCATCCCTCGCTGATTCAAGCTTGTCCCCCCTGATCATACACAACTCAGTTTCTTCCGGCAACCCCATACTCAGCTTAGACTGGCTCGTTGACAAGATATACCCACTCGGATCATAAGCTCTGCCAGCTAAATTCTCAGTTTGCTCCACCCCAGACTCAACTGTTTTGCTCTCCTCAGAAGCCTGCCCCGTTCCATCCTCGGTGGTCACCACCTTTAGCTCAGGTTGGGGTGTAGAGGTGTCCATCATGCACAAGTCCGTGCTATCAGGGAGGATCACCTCTGGCTTGGGTAGGTGGGAGGGAGTGATATAGATACTGGGATCATATGAAGCGACCCCAGTGTGGATGAGGTTGACTCTTTTTGGTGGATCTTGGTTGTGTTTGGGGAGTGGGTTGTTTGTGACGTTGGGTCCTTGGGGAGGTAGAATGATGTTTTTGTCAATGAGATCTTGAACCTCATGACGCAGCCTGTAGCATTGGTCGGTGTCATGACCATGCTGTTGGTGGTATTGGCAATATTTGGCTGGGTTATGGGAAGGGGGGAGTGGATTCGGTAGAGGCCTCGGTTCCAAGGGTTTCAGGTGCCCCTTTCTGACTAGAACCCCGAGGACTTTAGACAAAGGCATATAGAGTGGGGAGAAGGTTCGTTGACCCCTGGGTTGGTATCTTGGGGCTTGATTACTGCTCGCAGAGGCATCAGAAAAAGGTGTGGCCGCTGCGGACCTTGGTTGGGGAAGGGGAGTGGTGGTGACCATTCCGACCTCTGAAGTTCTGGTATTGGAAGAGCCACTCGGGCCCGCATTATTACCACGGTTGAATATTCTCCGGGGCTGATCCCGATCTTGGTCAAACAGACCCTGTTTCATCGCATCCTCTATTTGCATCCCCATATCATGCAGATCTGCGAAAGTGGGGAAGGGAACTACAATCATCTTCTTCATTAACGCCGGCTGGAGATTGCGCACAATCATCCGTATTTGGTCTCTGTCCGTTGGCCTTAAGGTCATCATCGATGCCTTCGCCCTCCACCGGGTCACAAAATCAGAGAAAGATTCCTTGGGCTCCTGCCTCGTTGTCTCGAGATCACGAGTTGTGATCTCGATCTGCGTGTTGTATGAATATTGTGCAAGGAAGGCCTCAGCCATCTCATCCCAGTTTATTTTCACCTGATCTTCCAGTTTTGAATACCAAGTGGATGCCACACCCGACAGGGTTCGACCGAACAAAGAAAGCTTTTGCGGTCGGGTTAGGCCCATTGGTCTTAGAACGTCTGAGAATAGCCGGAGGTGAACCATAGGGTCCCCGGATCCATCAAAGCGATCGATCTGGGGCATCTTAAATCTGTCCGGCAATGTCACGGCTACATCAGTATAACCGTCTTCAATATCTGGGATGGCCTTCACTCCCTGTGACTTCTTAAAGAGCTTCTCCAACTTGCTCAATTTCAGAGCTGTCTGGTCTACCTCGAACTCAAATGGAGAGTCCGGGTGGTTAGGTGTAATGTTTTTGGACAGTTGTGGTAGAAGCGGGGGCGGAGCCAGCCCCGTTGGAAGACCCGTGTCCTCTTGAATGTTTGGGGGGTTTGGCAGAATGTTCTGTTGATTCGGGAGGGTATTCTGGGCAGCCTGGGCATTTTGCGGGTTTGGAGGGGCATTCTGGCCAGCAGGTAGTTGTTCAGGTAATGGGGCCCCGGGTGGAGGAGGAGCCTGATTTGAGGCAGACGCTGCGTTCTGCTGTTGTAATCTGGTGATCAACTCAGACTGTTGGGCCATGACAGCGGCCTGTTGTCTGGAAAATTCCGCCTGGCGGATAGCATCATCTTGCATTTGCTTCATGCTTTCAGTCATCTGGCGCATCATCGCCTCCATAGCTGTATTCTGTTGTTCCATTTGAAGAACCGGCAGGCGTATCTCTATAGCAGAAACAGGAAGCTCAACCCGACTATCTGACACTATAGTAGACTGCTGTTCTGGTGATCTGTGCCCTGATATACTGTGCCTTCTCGGCCTCCTTCTGATAACAGGGGGTAGTGAGTGAAACACTGGATGTCCGTCAACTAGATCCTCGGATCGGTTGAGTCGGCGACCTCGTGTCCAGATTGCTTGGGGGGGATCGACGGGTTCGGAAGCAATTGTGCTACAAACGGTCCCTAGCAAAAAGATAAATAAAGCGAAAAAGAAATAAATAACCAGAAATAAAACGGGCAGCATAACGGCTTAAATTGAATACACCACACACAGTCGGGTATACAACAACACACAGTTGGTAAGCTGGCTATACACTGTCCTCAAATACTGGTCAATATTCCTGTATCACTGTTCTGATAAACTGAATCTGATATCCGCGGACAACTGATTCCCAAATACTGGATAATGCCCGCAGGCCTGATTCCCAAATTCAAAAACTGATGCCCGCAGGCCTGATGCCCAAACTCATACTGATACATGCATTCCCTGTAGAGGCACACTCTAACAAGCACATAACAGATAAGTGAGAGCCCAAAACACCCCTATGTTGGGGTAGGGTTTCCCTGTCCTATTTTGTCAGGAGCTAGGGTTTCACTACGCACGCAGCGGTTTCAAACAACCTATAAACGGGTAAGCAACCTGTCCTAGTTTGGAATGGTCACTATGGATCCGAATATGCACTAGGTCGAATGGTCGAAAAGGGTGCCCCGGTAAAACCGGGGTTTGTGTTCCCATGCTGTCAGAGCCCAGAGCCGATCAGCCTTACGGACATGACTTGACAAGACAAGCCTCCGGCAAATCGTTCGGGAATGGCATATGGCAAACACGGTGTCCTAGGCGCACCAATGCAAATGCAATGCAAAGAAACACACAAGTGTAGTCAAAACCAGATATCATGAGTTCGAGTCAAGTTCTCTAAATCCCCAGCAGAGTCGCCAGAAACTGTAACAACGCCCGCGAGGGACCTCGCTACAGTTCGGACTCGATTTTGTGTTGCGGTTCTCAATCTGGAACCAAAGAGTCCAAATCCGGCAAATCGTTTTTGAGAAAAACAGATTTTTTTGAAAGAAGTGCCAAACATGGACTGCTTTGCCAGATAACAGAGTCGCCACCTAAATATTTTTTAAAATGGGAAATTTAGGAAACCCTGACTCGGTGCCAAAGGCCACGTGTCCGTCATCACCAAAGTTGCCTCGGCTCGGGAACTTGGGTACGATTAGGGAAGGTCACATCGTGAGCACCCCCTCTCGCCCGGTCAAAGACCGGCCTCTACTAACCATGATATCTGATTTTAAAAACATTGTGTGTTCTTATTCCGGTTATTAGCCTAGTTTACTATGTGATGCTCACAGCAAATAAGTATAGACTGGGCCGTCTGAATTGGAACTAAACATTTCATGTTTGTTTGTGAAAGATGGTTTGCTACCCACAGGTAGGCTTAAAATACAGATTTTGCCACAATCTAGTGGGCTTAACAAACAATTGATGAATTGCTCCAATTCAGATAACTCAACCTCCACCCACAGGCATTCAGGCAGTTATATCACATAAGCACATAGCCTCATGGCAAGCATGCTATCATGGCAACACTTACACACATGCAAGGATGCTAAAGCATAAAACTCACCGAGTACTCCAAGCCAAAACCGAAAACCGATTAGAAATCATGCATGATCCTAAAATATACAGAAATGCCTAATGCAACACATGCAAAGATGCAAACTATAGCAGGCTCGGCTATTCTAAACATGGTATGTGAAATGCAACAACTAACATGTATTCATCTTGTAATTGAAATACAATGCAGTTTGTATGATGCGCCGAGCCCGGTGCGTGCAAAACAGATGAATGATGCAAACATGCTGTCATACTGTATGCTAATTGAAATATGCCCTATATCTAACCATCCAAAGCGGGTAAATAAAAGGGAGAAAGAAATGGGGGTTGGAAGACATACATCACACTCACACACACTTATTACAACATTGCCCTCGCGCAGAGGGTCCGAATAAATAATAATACAATCCGAATAAAAGAATATACAGTCCACAATGTACAAATTCTAATTAATTAACAAATTAATTACAGAGAAGTAAAACTGGCATGCAAGCCAGGGACTGCCTTGCTTCTGATGGATGGTGCATGTTGGGCTACCCGGCGCGGAAATCCACTGGGATGCCCCAATTCGCCTCTGTTTGCAATTTTTCTCGAAATGCGTGCCAGATTCTGAAAAGCTGTTGACTCTTGATTTTGCTGCAACAGAGAGCAGGAAAAGGGCATAGCAATGTATTTCACAAATATATGCATGCCTCGATCCTCGTGCCACCAATCACGCATCTCGATGCATGATGACCGAGGAGTCGGATCGCACAACTCAATATGGGATGAATGCACATGAATGCTACAACAAAACCTAACTCCATCATTAGGTAATCCGGAGTGTCGGTGACTTGGGAATTGAGACCCGTTCCGTTACTCGGAGCACGAAACGTGCCTCGTTTCCCGTGCAATATGCATGATATGCATGAAATGCAACTGACATACAACCCTAGCATGCGCAATGCTGTGAAAATGAGATGAAAATAAGATGCCTCGAAAAGCGTGCACGCGGGCACGCAAACCGAGGCGATGGCATGACATGCAAATCGGATAAAACAGAGGTGCCTCGAAATGCGCGCCCACAGGCACGCAAACCGAGGCGATGCAAATGAGAAAATCGGATAAAACCGAAGTGCCTCGAAATGCGTGCCCGCGGACACGCAAACCGAGGCGATGTATGAAAAGCAAATCGGATAAAACCGGAGTGCCTCGAAATACATGCCCACGGGCACGCAAACCGAGGCAATGATGAAATGATGAAATCGGATAAAACAGAGAGCCTCGAAATGCGTGCACACGGACACGCAAACCGAGGCGGAGGCATACGCAATGCCAATCGGATAAAACAGAATGCCTCGAAATGCGTGCACACGGGCACGCAAACCGAGGCAGAGGCATACGCAATGCCAAGCCGAATAAAACAGAGTGCCTCGAAATGCGTGCACACGGACACGCAAACCGAGGCAGAGGCATACGCAATGCCAAGCCGGATAAAACAGAGGGCCTCGAAATGCGTGCACACGGACACGCAAACCGAGACGATGATGAAATGTAAATCGGATAAAACCGAAGTGCCTCGAAATGCGCGCCCACAGGCACGCAAACCGAGGCGATGATATGCGATGCAAAATCGGATAAAATCGAAATGCCTCGAAATGCGCGCCCACAGGCACGCAAACCGAGGCGATGATAGAATGCAATGAGATGGCATACGGAATGCAATGATGGGCTTACGCCGACATGAGAGAGCCTCAGCCGCGCTCACATAGACTGCCGTCGGGTAAAAACAAAGCTGCCTCGAAACGCGTGTCCGCGGACACGCAAATCGAAGCAATGATGTAGAAACATGAAAATGCAAATTGGGCTTACGCCAACATGAGATAGCCTCAACCACGCTCACATAGGCTGCCGGAATGATAAAAATGAGGTGCCTCGAAGTGCGTGCCCATTGGCACGCAAACCGAGGCAATGCAAAAATGATACAAATGGCATGGGAAACGATATGCAAGCATGGCAATGGAATTTCAGCACTTAAATAAAGGGGAAAACAGCCCCGAAACAATTCGAAATGACACTCGAAGCATGCACTCATCCCGAAAATGCGAAATTAAGCCCGAAATGGCCTATAGCCATGCTATACATGCAAAATATGATCATGACAGCAAGAACGGTAGCAAGACAGTCCCAAAAATGGCATTTTTTCAGTAATAAACATGGCCTAAATGCAAGTATAGATAAATCAACCAAAGCATGCAAAGTTAGTGGCCAAAAGAGGAGTATTGAGACAAGTGACATATGCAAACCCCAAATGGACAAACTTTCTTCTACAACATTGAAGATGAGATAAAAATAAGCACAATTTCAGAAGATGACATCCTCAAAATCAGAACACAATCATGCTAAAAGATCCATGCAAAATAGGCTTCCAAATAGGCTATATCATGAGACATGCAATGCACACACCAAATGACAAACTTTTCTTCATGGAATATGTAAAGGGGGTCAAAATAAGACCAAAGTCAGTAGGGGTCGAAGTCCCAAAAACAAATAGAAGTAGGTCAAAAATTGCATGCAAAAATGGGCACACTTGATGGAATTTGAAGGAAGTGGTAGACACAATGGCCAAATGAAATTGAGCCTCTCTACAATGTTGTAGAGGGGCTCAAAACAAGCAAGAAAGCAGTAGGGGTTGGACCCCTAAAAACCAACACAAATAGGTCAATTTTAGCATGCAAAAATGTGACAAACTTGGTGAATATTGAAGGAACTAGTATATAGAAATACCAAATGAAGTTGAGCCCTTCTACAATGTTGTAGAGGGGCTCAAAATGAGCACAAAAGCAGTAGGGGTCGGAGCCCCAATTCTCAATCAATTAGAGTATAGAAATGAATCAAGAAAAAGCCCTAAAAGTTGGTTTTGGAGACTTACCCTTGAAGACTTGTCTTTCTTTGATTCTTGGCTTTGATTTGTAGCTTCTCAACCTCTGAAATTCACTTCCTAGCTGCTGGAGTGGTGGTAGGGATGGTGAGGCTAGGTGTTGATGAAGAGAAGACCTAGGGACTTAGAAGCTTTTTTGAGGTTTTAAGCCAAGGAAATGGAGGTTTTTGGAGAAGTGTTCTTGAAGACAAATTTTCCAACCTTCAAGAAGGAGAGGGAGGGCCCTTTAAATAGACAAGAAATGGGGTGTAAAAGGGGAGGGAAAGCACCCAATCTTTCCCTCCCGAAATATCCCCCGGATGCCCCGGGATATGCTGAAAGATATCCGGACAGCTGGGACAGGCTGGAAAGCAGGAAGCTGGCCGGCCAGGTAAATTTGTGGGAGGTGGCCGGCCGGCCACCCCACCTGGTCGGCCAGCCACTCACCATGGCCGGCCGGCCACCCCCAAAAAATGAACAGTAAAATCTCTGGCCGACCACCATACCAAAGTGTCCTCCAAGGTGTGTAGAACAAGGCCCCATGGTTGAAATCTGGCAACTCTGAAGCAGGAGCCACAACATAGAGCTTGAAGGAGAGGTCCAAAAATGAAGTCAACAATTTCTGGCCGACCACTATGCCAAAGTGTCATCCAAGATGTGTAGAACAAGGTTCCAAGGTCGGAAATTGGCAACACTGAAGCAGGAGCCACAACATAGAGCTTGAAGGAGAGGCCCAAAAATGAAACCATGAATTTCTGGCCGACCACCAACCCTTAGGGTCCTCCTAGATGCCCTCATCACAGATATGTAGCTTTGGTTGGAAGAAAATACCCCTAGGGTGTTCAACATTGGCCCGGAAGTGAGCAAAACGGGCTCCGGAGGAGCGAAACTGGTTATCTGGGATAATTGATGGCTTCTCACCCCCCAGTGATCTTCCTGATGTTGAAACAGAGGTACCTGCCAAGTTTGAACAAAAACTAATGAGAAATGAATGTTCGGGGCCAAAACCGAGCAAATCGGGATCCCGGAAATGGGCTGCAGGTGCCGGAAGTGGTGTTCAGCAGCGAAGTGGGTATCTGCGACTCCAGTGTCCCTCGGAATGACAAAACAGAGATACCTGCCAAAAACCAGAGAAAATGGATGCGAAATGAATGCTCGGGACCAAAACCGCGCAGTTTGGGGTCCCGAAAACCGGCTACAGGTACCGGAAGTGGCACACGACCACGAAGTGGGCATCAGGGGCCCCAGGGTTCCTCGGAATATTAAAACAGAGGTCTCCGCCAAAAATCGGAGAAAGCGGAGATGGTTGGGCGGTCCCGAGCCGAGGCACACGGCCTAACGGCCCCGAAAACCGGGAACCGGGCTCCGAAATGGGCAAAATGGCCTACGGCCACGAAAAGTAGCTCACAGCCACCGGGAGATAATCTGCGGGACCACTCCCTTCCCTTAGGAAAGAAAACAGAGAAAACCGAGCCTGGTTCGCAAACCGAGACAAGGTAGAGAAGATGGTTCGGAGGTCCGGAGGCAGGGCGCACGGCCGCGACTCTGAGACTTCTGAACGAGCACAGTATGCAACATCACCGAGCGCTCAACTGGTGACGTCTGAGTCTTAAGGTCGGTCAAAAATGGGGTGTCTACAGTTGCCCCTCTTTGACAGAACTCGGAAGTCAAGAAGTGACGGGAGTGAATGTCAAAGCCCAGAGACGACCCATTTTTGACAAGGCCGAAGACTTAGACAATCATACGAGATAAACAGAGAATGTGTGCCCGCAGGCGTGCCCGCAGGCAGGGGGCAAAATGCAAAATGAAAGGCGCGGAGCCAAGTGATCATGCAAGTGCAACAAGCTGTAATGAAGCAAGTATTGACAAATAGATGCAACAGTTATAAGCAAGAAGGCAAAGCAAACAACTACATTTCATGCAGTTAGGAATGCGGAGAATCATTCAATTCTCATCGCGTCTCACACGGAGAAGATACGATACCTGCGCGATTCGTCTGGTCGCGCCAGCCTCAAATGAACCGTACATACAATATCGTGCCTGCAAAAGAGAGAAATTCAACAAGAACAATATGCAACAACATATATTCCATGTGACTCCTGTGATTCGAAAAGTCTGACACGCACAGTGTCGGTGAACGAGTGTCGGTGAACGAATGTAACATAACGCGAGAAAAGATAATGCGTGTCAACGTGCGTTCAAGCATAGAAGTATCGTATACCGAGAAATCGTGCATGACAATGCAAAACATTCATGACAATGCAAATTATGAGCCAAGTAATGCAAAACGAGCACAAATCAGGATGCCCGTTTTGACATGAAATGATAAACCGGAAAAATGCGCAGTTCGGTGACGGCAACTCAATCGCGGCCTCTGATTCAACTCCCGGAGAGTTCACAACATGTTTAAAAGGATACACTCTGATTTTGATGAATAATGACGAGACACATATCAATAATTGCAAACAAAGTTCCGGCGGAGCAATTCGGCGCCAGAAAGTGCACTTTTCTTCAACTTTTTCAGGTCCCGGGAACTCCGATTTTCCTCAAAATTTGCAGAGAGGTAGGGGAGGGGGTGGGGGACATGGTCGGCCAGCCCATTGCCCTAGGAGAGGCCATCGGCCAGGGCCAAAAAGTAGAGGGGCCGGCCAGCCAGGTTAGGTGGCCGGCCGGCCACCTGCCAAAAGCAGGGGGCAAAATGGTCATTTTGACATTTTTCTATATATATGCTTGCCCATTGCCTCCGAAATCACACCCCCAAGTGTGGAATTCTCTCCTCTTGCTCTCTAAGCCATTTTCTCTCTCAGATCTGCATTCTATACGCGCCCCTCGGCCTCCCACGCAAGTTGTTTTTGCGAAATCTTTTCAGATTTAAGCACTTTGAAGCGACTAAATTTCGACTTTGAGGCTTCTCTTCTCATTTTCACCACTTGAGGTAATTTTGTTTCAATATTTGGAAAATTTTCCCGGGGGTTGACTTTTGTTGACTTTTTGTTTCCCGAGAGTTGACTTTTGTTGACTTTTTCCAACTTTGGCCCCATTTTGCTCATTTTTGCTCCTCTTTGCAGATTTCTCGACATGGCGAGCCATTTCCCTCACGGCGGAGGTTTTCCTGGCGCCGGAGATGACTTTGACATTATGGCATTGCCTCCGAGAGTTCGCCCTTTCATTCCCGATCGATATGCCCCAGCGGTTCATAGGCTTCCGCGGGCCACTTTTCGTCATTTCACTGAGTTTAACGACCGAGTACCAAGGGATCTTCTCCTACGAGAGCCAGAGCAGCACCTCTCTTATGATGTAGAGGTATTTTACTTTAGTCTCTGTATTCCTCGTGCGTTTCATTCCCCTGCCATGCTTAGACACACAGTTTAGCTTATGACATAGTACTTGCATCCTAAGCATGTGACTTAGCCACTTGAATTCCGTGAACACAGCTCATTGAATAATTGTGAACGCATAGTATACATTAGTTAGGAATTGAACACACGGCTTAAGCACTGATTCGCCAAACACACGGCCCGAAGTTGAAAATGAGCACACAACACATACTGACTAAGAGTAGAACACATACTCCCAAAACTCAGATTTTCTGAACACGCAGCCCAGATTTGAAAGTAGAACACACAGCCCTAAACTTTGATGCACTGAACACACAGCCCAGATTTGAAGCGAACACACAGCCCACTAATTGAGAGTAGAACACACAGCCCCAAACTTGATGTACTGAACACACAGCCCAGATTTAAAGCGAACACACAGCCCACTGATGTTGAGTAGAACACACAGTTCCAATTTGAAGCGAACGCACAGCCCACTGATGTTGAGTAGAACACACAGTCCCAATTTGAGGTGAACACACAGCCCACTGATGTTGAGTAGAACACACAGTCCCAATTTGAGGTGAACACACAGCCCACTGATGTTGAGTAGAACACACAGTCCCAATTTGAGATGAACACACAGCCCACTGATGTTGAGTAGAACACACAGTCCCAATTTGAGGTGAACACACAGCCCACTGATGTTGAGTAGAACACACAGTCCCAATTTGAGGTGAACACACAGCCCACTGATGTTGAGTAGAACACACAGTCCCAATTTGAGGTGAACACACAGCCCACTGATGTTGAGTAGAACACACAGTCCCAATTTGAGGTGAACACACAGCCCACTGATGTTGAGTAGAACACACAGTCCCAATTTGAGATGAACACACAGCCCACTGATGTTGAGTAGAACACACAGTCCCAATTTGAGATGAACACACAGCCCACTGATGTTGAGTAGAACACACAGTCCCAATTCAGAGATGAACACACAGCCCACTGATGTTGAGTAGAACACACAGTCCCAATTTGAGGTGAACACACAGCCCACTGATGTTGAGTAGAACACACAGTCCCAATTCAGAGATGAACACACAGCCCACTGATGTTGAGTAGAACACACAGTCCCAATTTGAGGTGAACACACAGCCCACTGATGTTGAGTAGAACACACAGTCCCAATTTGAGGTGAACACACAGCCCACTGATGTTGAGTAGAACACACAGTCCCAATTTGAGGTGAACACACAGCCCACTGATGTTGAGTAGAACACACAGTCCCAAACTCAGATGCACTGAAACTTTGAACACGCAGCCCAAATACCAAATTTACTGAACACGCAGCCCATTTTCACTTCATTTGCACACAGCTCATTTTCACTTCATTTGCACACAGCTCATTTTCACTTCATTTGCTGATCTATGCATCCATTCTAAATGCAGGCTCATTCTCGCACAGTGCGAGGATATGGTTCCGTCACCGCGAGGGAGTGGTATTTTGAGCTTCCGGAAGCTGTCCGGGGCTTGGTCGACCTCGCAGGATTTGGACCATTCTGCCGGGGATTATCTCGTTGCCTCATCAGTAGGACTTTATTTGCGGCTCTAGCAGAGAGGTGGTGGGACACCACCAATTCTTTCCATTTTTCTGCAGCCGGGGATATGACCATGACCCCGCTGGACTTCGCTATACTCACCGGCCTAGACGTAGGCGGTGTACCCATTCCCTATGACGAGGATATGGGCCAGTGGGAGGCTGCTTGGATGCACCTATTGGGGACACACCCGCCTGTAGACAGAGGTTCGGGGAGAGTCCGATACTCCTGGTTTGCTTTGCACTTCCGGCGGCCACAGATGGAGCCCGGTACTCCTGAGGAGGCGGAGCAGTATGCCCGCGGTTTTCTCATGTATCTCCTCGGCACCACCTTGTTCGCTGATAGAGGGAACATGGTAGGATTATATCTCCTGAGTGCTTTGGTAGACCTATCACAGGTCAGCCAGTATGATTGGGGCGGCGCTAGCCTGGCTACCCTGTACTGTTACATGAGCGCAGTCTCTCGCGGACGGGGAGATTTACTCGGCGGCTACTGGAGAACCTGGGAGGTACATTCTGTCCTTTTGATTTACATTTTTTGCTTCTCATTGCTTGTTCACTGCACACACGGCGCACTTTGCACTCTGTATTCTGCTTTTAGCACCTTGTATTCACATCCCGCACTGCTTTTCTCAGCTATGGGTATATGCATATTTTCCCACATTAGCCCCGGAGATGGAGGTGACAGGACCTCCTATGACCCCATATTCACTGATGTTTGAGGGCGAGCACTTGTCGAGGCCTCGAGAGACTCTCTTCTCTCTGCGGCAGTACTTCGACACTGTTCGAGCGACAGAGGTATTTTAGAACTCTCAGTTCTTTTTCTATTTTCATCTTTGATCTGCTTTGTATGTTCTGATTTCTGATTGACTTATGCACTGGTTATCCGCAGATCACTTGGCAGCCTTGGGCAATCTTCGGCGATGACCTCGAGGATCAGTACCCCGGAGGGTCGACTAGTTCCCAGTATAGGTTCCTGCTCGAGGGACCAGTGGGTAGAGTTTGGTTCCTGGGGGAACGCTTCCAGCGCCAGCTATGGGGGGGAAATTCTCAGGACCCTCCTGCTGTGCCTCCAGACACCATGCGGACCGCTGATAGATTATCTCCTGAGGAGGTCAGTAGTGCTATGCAGGGCAGTGATGCGTTATTACATCTTCTTGATGGGAGCTACTCCACCTACCGCCGTATATATTTGATGCCCCCCTTGACGGGAGTACGGGCTCCGGCACGGAGGCCCACCGGCGCACCATCTTCGAGTCACGCTCGTGCTACAGACATCCCTTCTTCTAGCAGGGCTGGCACATCTAGAGGTAGAGGCAGTTCGATTCCTCCGATCCCTCCGACTCTTGATCACCCTGGATGGCCAGAGATGCCGACTGAGTTGACGTGTTGGCAGTATGGGGCTACCTCCCCGATTCCGATCCCTATGGAGCCTCCGGCGCCTGGTCACAGATACGTCAGTGATCCTGACTCACCACCGGTATGTTCTACCATTCTTCATTTGTCACACAGACATTTTGACAGTTGCTTATCAATTGATGAATTGAGCTTGTATCTGCAGCCACCTCGGGATTACATAGATCAGATGCTCGGAGTGGTGGCCTCACTCGAGGGGATGGTTCTGCGCAGAGAGGCACAGATGTCCATCATGGGCTTCCAGGTACCCTTCATCTTTCTTGCATTTATCATATTTCTGCTAATGCTCTGGCTTTAAACATTCCATTGCGCTGATAGGCTGTGTAGAACACATCCGGCACACACCCCACTCCCATACTGTACTTGCACCTGCTTTTTATGTTTGAACTGATGTATTGCACTTTGCATTTTCAGATGCCTCCAGTCTATGCTCCGACACAAGGTGGGCCTCCCGGGCCTTTTCAGAGAGGTAGAGGTACTGGGCCTCGAGGAGCTGGGCCATCTCGGCCTCACCGAGGAGCTCGAGGAGGAGGGTCGTCTCGCAGACGCAGGGCACCCATTGTTGAGGATGACGAGGAGGAGGTCGCAGATCATGTGTCAGACACATCTCCTGGAGGGGGAGGCTCCGGTCTCGGTTCCGGGAGTGGAGACGAGCCTGAGGGGGATCCGGAGGACGACAGCTCCGATCCAAATGGTGATGATGAGGTAGAGATTATCCCGCAGAAGAGGATGAGAGGGCCTCCCCATTCCCGCTCCCGAGGGCACTGATGTTATTTCCTGCTTTATTCTACTTTTTAGCTAGTAGTTTGTAGCACTTTGCACATTGTTAGGCAGTTTTATTTTCTGTAAAACTTGTACCTTTATTTTGTTGTAAAACATGATGAAATGAAACAGCTTTTGAAAAGATATTGTATTTGAAATTCTTAGCATCGCATCGCATCGCATTATTTTGCACAAAGTGGAATTGAATGAAAATGTGCCTCATGTATTACCGAGTCAGGTAGTGAACCGACGCAACAAATAAAAAACAAATTGACTCACTAAGAAATAAAACAGAATCGTAGCAAGTTTACAACTCGATAAACAAAATACAACAATGTTAACGACTCAATCGACAAGACTTAACAAAATTGTGTAATCAAAAGTAACAACTCAAAACACAAAATGCGACAGCTCGACACAACTTACAACTCAATAAGCAAAAACAACAACTCGATAAGCAAAAATGTAGCACGACGTACTTTGGATGGACTTTCTGGAGAATGGAATGTATCCAAAATTGATAGGCCTGGATGCCTTCTACTGCCGGGAGACAACCAGATTTGCAGGGAGTCCACTACTGCTACAGGTAATGTTTCCCATCCAAGCTCACATGTATGTTCACTCACATCACTCGGCCCTCGGGCTCGATTTTTCTCACAAGACCCCTATCTCACTTTTCTCTCATCGCACATCTCTCTATTCTTTAATCTCTCATTTTTCATCCCTCCCCAGATATGGTTGATGGATAAGTTGCAGGTTGTGGACTCTTGCCCTACTTATTCAGCCCGCAGTTACTTCTTTCGGCAACACCTAGTCAATGCTCCTGATGGGAGCTGGTGGTTTGAATGGATGTGCAATTTATCAGCAGACCGCATTGCTTGGAGAGTTAGAGAGCTTCTGGCCCCTGCCCCTGTCTTCAGTTGCACTTTGTCTGATGAGTGCTGGGATTGGCTCAACGAAGAAGCACAAGTTGGGCCCAAGTTGGCATCTGAAGCTTCGACTAGCTCTGGAAGGGGGCGCAGGGACATCTGACTGGACTGTGCCCCAGATTTATTGCTTTATTAGTACTTTCAAGTTTTCGTTATGAATGTAATAAAAAACAACTTCAATTGTATGCAAGAGCGAGAGAACTCTGTTTTGAAATCAATGAAATTGAAGGTTGTGGTACTGAAAATTTTCCGCTTTGGTCCAAAAATGGTCTTAGTTGTAAAAAAAAAGATTAATTTGAACAAAGTCAACTCTTATTAAAACTTTTCAAAACTATTTTCGATATGGATCAGAACTGGACACGCCTGAGATCTGTCACTGAGATGCACAACCCCGAATCCTAGCAACTGGAAAGTTGCCCCTAGTTTGAATGATGCCGCAGCACTTCATCGCAACGGAAAGTTGCCCCTAGTTTGAATAGCACTGTATCGGAGATCACAATAAATGCTGATGAATAGAGATGACTGAGATGATCAAAATGGACAAAGTTGATCGGGGAAAAGGTTATGACTGAACTTCAAGATGAAGCTGCCTATGTATCCCCAAAGATGGGAATCAAGCCTTACGTAGTTCAGGCTTAGGTTCGCTCGGGTATTTTTACTCTCCTTTTGCGCTCTAACTTTTGCCAATGCCGCCCTTTGCGGGTTTTCAACCTTGCGAGCTCAGTTTTTATAATTTCAAATTTTTGTGCTCTGAGTTTTGCCTAGGTCGCCCTTTCGGGTTTTCGGCCTAGCGAGCCTCTCAGGGGTAGTATTTCTTCAACTTGTCCATATTGATCGGTTGGGAAAACTCTAAGCCATCTAGATCCATCAGAACCACAGCTCCACCTGACCAGATTGACTTGATGATGTAAGGACCAGTCCAATTAGGTCTGAACTTGCCCCTTGGGTCGTGGATAGGAGCTCGGTTGTCCTTGAGTACTAAATCTCCTTCTTTCAAATTCCTGGACTTAACCTTCTTGTTGAAAGCCCGGGCGATTCTGCGTTGATAACCCTGAACATGGTACAGTGCCTTCAACCTTCTTTCATCGAAAAGCATGAGTTCCTCAAACCTGTTTTGCTGCCAATCTGCTTCGGCTATATGGCACTCGGCCAATGCTCGTAATGACGGAACCTCAATCTCAATAGGTAGAACGGCCTCCATCCCATAAACTAATGAATACGGAGTCGCCCCAGTTGAAGTTCTGATCGAAGTCCTGTAGCCCCACAGAGCAAACGGCAGCTTATCTGGCCAATCCCGATAGGTTTCCACCATCTTCTGTAGTATGCGCTTGATGTTCTTGTTGGCGGCCTCAACTGCTCCGTTAGTTTGTGGCCGGTAAGTAGACGACTTGTGAAAAGCCACATCGTATTTCTCCAACAAATCAATCACCTCCTTCTTGAAGTGGGAACCATTGTCAGAAACTATTTCATTTGGGACTCCGTAGCGACAGATAATGTTGTTTCTGATGAATTTCGCAACGTGTGAAGCTTTCAACACTGCGTAAGATTGGGCCTCAACCCACTTTGTAAAATAATCTATCGCTACCAAGATGAACTCATGCCCATTCGACCCCTTCGGCGTAACAGCTCCAATTACATCAATCCCCCAGACAGAAAACGGCCATGGCGAAGTCATGTTGTACAGTTTTGACGGCGGAATGTTCATACGGTTTGCATGAATCTGACATTTGTGGCATCGCCGGACGAAACCAATACAATCCTCCTCCATGGTGGACCAATAATAACCTTGTCTAAGGATCTTCCGTGCCAACATCACCCCATTCATATGTGCACCACATTCACCCCCGTGGATGGCTTCCATCAGACGCCTTGACTCTTCTGCATCCACACACAGTTTATGCATTCCCAGATGACCTCTTCTATACAGCTTACCCCCACAGATGATGAACTGAACCGACATTCTTCTGATTGCCCTCTTGTCTTTGGCATTTACCCCTGGCGGGTATGCTTCTTTCTCTAAAAAGTTCCAGATATCGTAGTACCAAGGGTGTTCGTCCTGAACTTCATCTATGGCTGCAATCGACTCATAAGCAGGTACAAATTTCTGGTCGATGATGACTGGACGCATTCGGACTCCACACGGGATGTCTATCATTGATGATAGAGTTGCTAAGGCGTCTGCGAACTTGTTGTTCTCTCTTAGTAGATGAGCGAAATTTAACTTTTCAAACCGAGGAATCAGCAAGTCCAAGGTCTGGTGATACATTATCATATTTTCTTCTTTTACTTTCCAGTCTCCTTTAGCTTGAGACACAACAAGGTTCGAGTCCCCAATGACGTCCAGCCGTCTTGCCCCCAGTTCTAGGGCTGCTTCTAAACCAGCGATGCACGCCTCATATTCTGCTTCGTTATTTGAGACTTTGAACCGGAGTTTGAAGGCTAGAGGGATACGGGAATTGTCGGGTGCTATCAGCAACACTCCTATCCCATACCCATGTTGATTTGACGCTCCGTCAAAGTACATCGTCCAAGTTTCTTCGTCGATATGCAGAATTGCTTCATCTGGGAATAGATACTCAACTGCTTCATCCCCCTCAACCGGATGGTCGGCAAGGAACTCTGCCACTGCTCTTCCTTTCACTGACTTGCGCGCCACATATGTAAGATCAAATTCGGAAAGCAACAGCAACCAACGAGCTAGCCTACCCGTAAGCGCTGGTTTCTCGAAAAGATATTTGATGGGATCGAGACGTGAAACCAACATTACAGAGTGAGCTAACAGGTAGTGCCGCAGCTTCCTGGTAGCCCATACCAGAGCTAAGCAAGCCTTTTCCAGTGGTGTATATCGGGTCTCATATTCCAGCATTTTCTTGCTCAAATAATAGATGGCTTTCTCCACCTTATCTTCTGATTCTTGTGCAAGCATGCAGCCCATCGTGGTCTCAGTCACTGACAGATACAAAATCAACGGTTTCCCTGGTTCTGGTGGTGATAAAACGGGTGGGTTCTGTAGATATTCTTTAATTTGCTCAAATGCAGCTTGACATCGGCCGTCCCATTGGAACTTCTTTCCTTTCTTCAGGAGGCCAAAAAGTGGTTCACAAGTCAAGGTTAGTTTTGAAATAAACCGTCTTATGAATTGCACTTTACCCAGAAAGCCTCGCACCTCCTTTTCAGTCCTTGGTGGTGGCATTTCTAAGATGGCCTTAATTTTGGAAGGGTCGACCTCGATGCCCCTTTGTGTAATCAGAAACCCCAGCATTTTTCCCGCTGTAACACCAAACGTACATTTCTGAGGGTTCAGCCGCAACCGGAATTCCTTGATCCTTTGGAAAAACTTTTGCAAGGCGATGTAGTGGCCCTCTCTTTCCTTGGACTTGACAATCATGTCGTCCACGTACACCTCAACCTCTTTGTGGATCATATCGTGTAGTATTGTGGTCGCGGCCCGTTGATAAGTAGCCCCAGCATTCTTCAACCCAAACGGCATGACCCGATAGCAGTATGTCCCCCACGGGGTGGTGAATGCAGTCTTTTCTCTGTCCTCCGGCGCCATCACTATCTGATTATATCCTGAAAAGCCATCCATGAATGAGAGCAAAGCGTGCCCTGCTGTGAAGTCCACTAACTCATCGATGTGCGGTAGGGGAAAATCGTCCTTCGGACTGGCTCAGTTTAAATCCCTGAAGTCTACGCACACCCGGATCTTGCCATCCTTTTTTGGCACCGGAACAATATTGGCCAACCAAGTCGGATATTCAGAGACTAGCAGGAAGCCTGCGTCAATTTGCTTGGTGACCTCTTCCTTGATCTTAAGAGCCCAATCCGGGCGGATCCTTCTGAGCTTCTGTTTGACAGGTCGGGCCTCGGGGTCAAGGGGGATCCGATGCTGTACAATCTCAGGATCGATCCCAGGCATGTCTTCGTAGGACCACGCGAAAACATCTTTGAAATCTTTTAATAAAGCGACTA